>MU226068.1:10037444-10065281 GCA_018584345.1 Thuja plicata | reverse complement strand
TAACCCTTGATTAATCTTTTTCTTCTCTGACATCAAGGTCATTTGTCACCATAGTCTTTCCTGTCTTTTTCATTTCCTTCATATCGGTTGAACTTTAATCTACAAAGAACAAAATTTGTTCCTTCAACAAAATAAGAGAAATATGGTCTTATTGATATCGCTAACAAACTTTTACTTTTCCCTAAATTCCTCCATGACAGCCACATATCAGTGGCCAAGAAATTCCAACATTTTTGGAAGAAGAAATGGGGCTCTTGAGCATTGTATTTTCATCTATTCTAAGTTATGAAATCTATAATTATTGATAGCTAAATCCTAACCATTTTCCCTCCAATGGTGGTTGTTGACTTTCCATCTTGGAAGTTATTTGTGTTCATTTAATTATCAAATCAATGACATTTGGAAAAATATCAGAGCATTCTTGTCATTGGATGGTAAGAATAAGAAGAGGAAGCACTCGGTCAAATGGGACTAGTGCTATGTGGAAAATAGGCTTGGTCATCTTGGGTTAAAGGACTTGAGGAAGAAAGAGATAGCTCTTGTTGTCAAGTGGATTTTTTAGGGCTATTGAAGGGGTTGAACCATGGAAGGGTTCAATCAAGAATAATCTCTTTGGTAGTCCCAAAAGGTGCCAAACAATGGAAGAACATGTCTCTCAGTGACCTCCTTACTTGTAGGCAGGTAGTTATCTGCATATGACCCAATGTATTCTAGAGTCTAAAACATGGGCCTTAGTCGAGATAAGTTACTAAATTTTTATTTCTAATAGATAAGAGAAATGTTTATGAACTAAAGTCTATCTTGTGGAACTTGGAACATAAGGGAAAGAAAATTGCACTATTATAAGGCTTCTCTACCAAAAAGCGGCCCTGAATTGGCATCAAATTCTTTAAATATATCTTATGTAATGGTTAGCAACTGGATTGGGCTACTCTTTGCATGAGGTACCATATGCCTCAATCAAATTGGAGGACTTATACTAAGCTTGTATGGTTTTTAACTTTCCTACCACCTATGTTGGGGAATAGAAACATTTCAAGGACTTTAAAATGGATTGATGGATCCCTTTTGTGCAAAACTAAAGCTGAAGACATATACAAATATATTTATAAAAAATTTATTATATTTGAGCATACTAATAGATCTTGGAATATTAATGTTGATAATATAATATTACAAAAACACTTTCAGAAACTAAAAATATAATATTATGGACTAACATTTTGGAAACTAAAAAGACTTGTTTCAGGTGGTTAATGATCCTCGAAAGGATGCCATATAAATGCATGGTTTTAATTCTTATTTGTGCTCTTTATGCAGGAAAACTAATATCATTAGACACATTAGACAAACAATTGAACTACAATAAAAAATGACTATTGAGAGGATGCTAGAGAGAGAAATTCATTTTAACTTCTATGCCTTTCCATTTTCTTGAAATGTTTGTCCTACTACCTGTCCTGTTTGTGATCCATGAAGGTAAAAGGAAGAAGCCTAACTTGATAGAAATAAAAAATCCTAGTTCATGCCATTTTACCTAGAGAATATTGAAGTGCCATGCAGTTCCTTTTATCTGCTATGTAGTCTTCATGATTAAACAAAGGAAATATAAGGAAGTTGATGTTTGTAAAGATCCATTTGTTGAAGATTGGACCTATCATGGTTTATTAAATGAGTAGTCAATGATTGTACTAGTTGGTAACTATACCAACCTTTTGCTCACACTCAAAAGTACACAAAAAATTCTCGGTAAATACACGTCTCATTGTTAAAACTGACACAAAACATGATGAAACACATCAGTCGCCGATGCCTTAAAACCACAAGTGCACTCTGTATACATGGTTATTGTGTTTGATTAATTTTTCCTAGAGTTCTTTTCTACCAATGCTTTTCTATTGAAACCAAATGCATAATACATTTGTATCCCCATTGAACTACTTTGGTCATTGTGAAGATTAGTATAGCTTCTTCTCTTTGATTTTATGATAGAACATGCTAGGGCCTTTTATCATAAACTCCCATAAATGATTCTCCTATAATTAGATTGTAAATCCAGTTACAAAACTTAAAGATTATAGTTCAATCAAAAGCTTAAAGTTCTAAAATGTCTTTTGAAAAATAGTCAAATTAAAATAGATTTAACTAACCTTATATCCTATAAAACAAAATATTGAGATGCATTTGTTCGAACCATTTAATTTAACAATATATTATGTGCAATAATCAACTCAAATAACATGTATATTGAATGAAATTATGAAACATACCCAAATTTTATGAAACACTTCGATATATACTAATACATCCTTAGCCACAACACACCTATATTCAACACATCATTTCCCTGAAAACCATACATCAAATAATCTTAATCTACAATGCTCCCTCCTTAATCTTAATTTTATGCTACATCTTTATTAGTTTTCCTGCATATAGAGCACAAATAAGAATTAAAATCTATACATCTTTCTAAATATTAATGCAGGTGATCATCATATTGACTAATATCAGCTAAAGGGATCTGTACCTTTGATGAAATCATGACATATGTTTTAATTAGGTCCTCAGATGAAAAAGTTGTAATATGCTCATCATATTGACTAATATCAATCAGGCCATCTTAGGGTATACGCCTCTAGTCATGTAATATGCTCTTAACCAAAGGCTAAAAAATAAGACATACCTCAAATGGTGAGTACGCAGTGGCTTTTTGATGAGTACACGGTGGCTTGTTGATCTTATACTTGAAGTCACTGATAGAATAAAAAAAATGACTTTTCAATATGCTGCTACAACAAATGAAATAATTTGAACATCACAGAATTCAGTAACTACAAGTTGCTATACCCTAAACGTGAAGGAAACCAGTTGAATTGCAAACCCAAGGGTAACACTAGTGCTAACTGATGATGAACAAGTTGTTGGATTCTTTAGTTGTGACTACTAGATTCAATACAACAAGAGCCCTCTTCGCATAATGGTATAGTTTACTAATTAGGGCCCTCTTCCGCTCGCATGCACAACTTGATCACAAATGAGCCTTTCTTTTTATTTTTCTTTTTTGTTTATAATCAAGAGGGTGTTGCAATTATGATGGTATCATCACTATTATGAAAACATTGGGGGCACTTTAAAAAAATACAAAAATCACACACAAATGGTAGCGCCATAGCAATTTAGCATCAAAATTTGACCTCAAATGTTGTAGTGTCATGACGAGTCTTTGATTCCTCCACTTGGAAAGAAGGTCAAATTCTCTAGTGAGACTAAGTGATAAGCTTAATTTTGATTCTTAATTCCTATTTTACGAAAGCACAAAGTACATGAAAATCAAATATTGTTTGTTCAATTTCCCCAAAGCTATCCAAAATTAGACAATGAATTGTTCTTTTTCCCACAATATTTAGTGCTTTGTGTTATTCAATTAATTTCCAAATGAATTAGACAATGAAACTTTTTCAATTATCCACAATATTTAATACTTTGTGTTTGTTTAATTACTTCCCAAAAGAAATTTAAACAATATGTTTGCCTTGTTCAATTATCCACAAATTCTTCTCAAGTCCTAAATCAACTTTTGAGTTTCTGATTTTCCTTGAAGGAAAAGAGCATAATCCTCTGATTGATTTAGAAAGTGACTAGAAAATGTTCTTAGTGTCAATTAATTGAACAAATAAAATCAAATGAAACCTTTAAACCACATGCAAACTACAATTTAGTAATTTCTCTCCACCTTTTTGAGAAAAAAGGCTCTGACAACAATCTGCAATAAAAAATTAGGTTGTTGAAAGGACAGGAGCAAACAAGATCACAAGATTAGTGGTTAGACAACTTATTTTTCAAATCAAATGACCAGATGTGATTGCCTTTCCCAAATATGATCCTAGAAATACTATATGCGAGCCCCTTTCCCAAATGCAATGCTTTTCACAAAAGTTGACACATAATTCACAGGATGCGAGCCTTTACTAGAAATGATTTGGGATTTACCAGATGCAAGCTCTGAAATCTAGGATGCCTTGGTGACTAAAGGTGACTCTGTACCTAAAAATAGAGAAGATAAATAAGCCAAAAATGAAGAGAAAGTGAGGTAAAATCTGAGGATCAACCCCACAGTGGGTGCCAGAAATATGTGTGTTATTTTGTGTACCCATTTTCTGCAACACAACACTTCAATAAGTCATTATATTATTGAAAGAACAAAGAAAACAAGAGTTATCAAGCATATCAATCAGTAAAATCAACCTATTGCTTCCTATCTAAGAAGAGTGTGAAGAATGCTATAATTGCTCTCAGATTATGCATTAATTAGTGACATATACAAGCTTAGAATGGAATATTTGAATGATTTTAATTTAGAAATGCTCAAGAAATGTTCATTTTAAAGATCCAAAGTGAAATATTATAACAATGCTATGAAATAAGAGCTAAAATACATTAAGATTATGAAAATAAGAGCAACATAAGTTTGCAAATAACAATTAAGAATTAGGGGCCCATTGAGCTTAAAATTCATTCCATTTATAGAAGAATTTGGTGAATGAGAGGTTAGGATTGAAAGTGGAAGAGAGGTGGAGATTGAATCTTTGGTGATCCATGTGAGGTGATCCAAGTGATTTAACTCTCATTGGTTAGGGATTTGACTATCCTTTTTGCAAATGGAGTTGTAATTAGGATTTATTTAATTCATTTTAATTAATTACTTTAGCCATGTATTTGATTTGTTTTTTATTTAATTGAATTGATTTTATTTAATTGGCTAAGGAAATTAATGTACTTTAGTGATTAAATCACTTAGGAGATTATATTTGATTTAAATGAATTATGCCAATAAATTGAAGAGTTGTCTTGACATAACTAGGGGTATGATCACACTTAGGGAAAATAGGGTCTATGGTCAAAGCAAAACAAATTAGGGTGGTTACAAAAGGAAGAATGACAAAATGTGTCCATTGATCCTATCCAAAACATGCAAACAAAAATGCTTGAATGCAACTTCCATGTTGCCTTAATAAACTAGCACTTGCACCTGTAAGAGGTTCAAGGGATAAGTCGATAGGAGATCAAAGATAAAATTTAATTGAAAATCTAATATAGAAATGAAGTTAAATATACAATTTTTGTTATATATTAAGAAAGTTGTAATAGTTTTTGATTGATGCAAATCTCCCAATTCCCTTTGATATTCTACCCCGAATCTCATTGATGGATTGGCCGATATATATTAGGATCTATCTTTTTTGGTTGCCGCCATGGTAGATTTTGAAAAGTCATTGGATTTTAAGATTTTTTCATTAGTGTATTAGTTGGACGAGCCTAGTTTTTGAAGAAATTTTATACAATTCAAGCATAAACATCATAATCATGATTTTGAAAATCAAAATTCAATAGAAATACTTGGGAGGCAAAATTCAATGTATTACTTGAGAATATTTTAGGGGTCTAAACTTAACTCCAAATACTGTTGTGATACTTCTCTGATATATGTGACAAAATTATATTACAATAAACCTATTCACTACAATAGCAATACTATTGCAAGTAATTAGGAAAAAAATCAATGATTCTTGCACGTATAACAATATATTAAAAAGAGTTTTGAATATCATCTTTACTAGAAACAAGCCAAAATTTCAATATCATCTTATTTACCCAACATGTTTTCATCAAGCAGTACATGGTAATGTTTAGTCCACAATAGTACCTAAAACCAAAGATATATACAACCAAAAAAGTGTATTTTAGACAAAAAAATATTTCAACCTAATGAGATTTTTTCTTCAATTACCTATTTAATCAAATTATCTACTCCTTCCAATCTATTACAAACAAATTTTACGACTGTCTTGTGTTCCGAACAATGTTAATTGGTATTTAAAATTATTCTTGATTATATTAATATTTACTATTTTTTGATAATTATATCTATATAATAGAAAAAATTATAAGACCTGCTTAAAACCTATTTTTTATTGGAAAACTATAATTTATTTTAATATATAAGTATGATTTCAAGATTTGAGATATTAGCCTTATTTAAAAAATATATAGTTGTCTTTTTATAATTTAAGTACACTATGTTTTATAGATATTTAATGATTTAAAATGTAGTCTTCTTTGACACGAGAAATTCTTAATTCTTAATTTTATGTTTATTATTATAAAAGAATGCCATCCTTTAAACAATTTGAATTCTGATGCAAGTTGGAGGACAAACAAATCACCCTAGAAATAATAATCTAGAATTTCTTTATCATAATTATTGTGTGACCGCTAAGCTATTTACTTTTTTGTTGTTTCAAATGAAAAAATAGTATTGTTGGGAATGAAACAACCCTAGTAGGGGTCAAATCAGACATTTTTGCAAGATAAAAGCATCAAATCATCAATATTTTAGAGATAGACCCCATTGTGTTTACATTATGCTTTCATTTTTTGTATGCAAAATGGAGTTTGTGAGTCATTTCCATGTAACCTTACAGAATGATTTTTTACAATCATTCATTGCTAAGTTAGTAACTACAATGAAATTTAATATAAAAATGTCTATAGATTTCATAATAAATGAAACATGAAAATTATATAGATTTAATTAGAATTGAGTGTGGATCCATAAGAAAACATTCCATCATAGTAATCATGTTTCTACATTAATAACATTATTCAAAGCATTTCAATACTTCTGAACATACTAAACTCCCACCAAATGGTCAAAGAAAGTGTCATGCTTGTGTTAAAATAATGGAGCTCTAGCCCTTCTCAAAGTAGAGATGCATTTTGGTATTAAGGGCTTAATATATTCATATTTTTCCAACAAGAATGGCCTGCATTTTTGCAACATTGCATTGAATAAACTCTCATCCTTGTTGGGGTTTTGAGCCTCCATAGTTTCCTCACAATATTGTTTTGAGAAGCAGGGGAGATCAAATCATAGAGAGTTTTCCTTTAACCAAAATATGGAGGCTAGGTGCTACACAAGTGCTTACACCATATTGTGAATGGAAATGTTTGTCCCTATTCTCTACCATAACCATAATGTAAATAGAAATGTTTTTCCTTATTCTCTACCATCACTTTCATTAATATAAGGAATATTTATCCTTAATATCTACCACTATTTTTATTGCTTAGCAAATATGCTTATCTATAGTGAATTAAATTAATTATTGCTTTGGAAAACCGTCATAGATTTTATAATTTTATTATATGGTCTTGAGTGATCTATTTATTAAAATGATTCATTTGGAGTGATTTATTCATTAAATTTATTTATCTACTTTTTTATTGGCCCCTCCTATTTTGCCATAAATTTTGGGTTTTTTATTAAAATTTAGGGAAAATTACTAGCTCTGGTATTAATCTTCACCCAAACCATGCAATGAAAGATATTTAAACTTTCCTAATGTTTCAAAACTACTTACCATTGCATTGTTTCTTTAGACAACTACTTGGATGTGCCATTCTCTTGAACAATTCACATGCCTTGTCTGCATTTACCAATTTTTCTTACATGCCTATGAACAAATGACAAGACAATATTTTTAGAGAACTATATGTTATGTGCTTCAAACCATTGATTTCACTTGATACAATACTATTTATTCCCCTACAATCTTCATTGTTTATGTAATGAGCTCTATCTCTACTAGATCATTTTTCTCGATACAGTACTTTCTGTTGGTGTTAGAATCCTGGTTTACTTGATGCAAGTAACAAATCCTCGCTCTAATGCTTTAGAATTTTTTAAAAATGTTCTTTATTTTTCTACGTAAGTATTGATGACATATTAGAACACCATAGCAAAAAAGCACTCACAATGAGCACAACAATAAAATCTGATCTTCATTGCCTTGGATTTTGATGATATGTAAGGTCTCCCTTTTCATTTGGATTTTGATTTTGATATATGAATGAATATTGTGATACCCTTCAAATCCAAAAACCACCATTAGGATTTTTTTCTTGCATCAACATACATGTGACATGTAAGATATATGTGTGGAATCCTAACCTCTTCTATTGGCATAAAGCACTTCAAAATCATCCAACTCTTTTTAGGCCACTATGGATTATGGATTTCGATTAGAAAGTAGGTTGCATGCCAATGAACTTGATATAGTGATGCATTTTGAGTGTACAATTTATCTTCCATGATTTTCATTTTATTTCTTTTGGTTTTTATATTTTTCTATAATACGGCACCCTCCATATAGATTTGAAAATTTAACAATAGTTTTAAAAAATGATAAGGCAAGAGAGTTTATTCTAGATATGACGCATCATCACTTGGATCTATAAGTTATCAGAAAGTGTCAACTTGAGTCTTATGTTGGTGTGCCAAAAACTAGGAATTTTATGATCGGGGAAGAATTATGATGAATGCAATGCCCCAAACAAAAATTAATAGAAGTAGGATATAAAGACACAGTGATATCTTTCAATCAATATGTTTTTTGAAACTTAGAAGTTACAACCTAAAGAAAAGATAGGCAAATTTCTAAATCTATTTAAGGTTAGTATACTATAGTCCACAAGAGGAATCAGAGTGAAACTAGAGATCAATACAACCATGACAATAAATCCAAAAAATAAGGCTTCTATTATTAGTGCAAGGAAAGGTATGTTCAATGCCATTAATGGTAGTGACACTCATGATGCTAGAGGTAGTGCATTGTGTCAAAGTAACAAGTAAAGGTGACATGTTTCAAAATAGTGTTGTTAAGACATTGAATATCAAGAGAACATGACAATGATGGCATGTCATTGAAGGATAAAAATAATAGTTTACAATAATAAAATTGCATGAAGGATGCATCAATCAATAACCATCATACACAACATTCATTTCTAGGAGGAATATGAGGGCACTGTTACCAATATAGAGGACGATACAAAAAATAATGCTATAGAAATGCTTAAGTATCATAAAATAATAGTTTCAAATAAAGAGCAACATATATCTAAAGAAAAATAGACCTATCATAATTACAGTCAAGATGAAAATAATGAAATCATCACTAGTGAAAATAGTGACTAAGAAGACATCACTATCATAAAGCATAAATATGTTGATTCCTGATTAGAGATGTATGAATTCTATGTAGAGAAGGTTTAAAAATGTAGTAGTAATGATCAAGAGATGCTATTTTACACCACCAGGAATCAATGTTTCAAATCCATTTCATAGAAATAATCAAAGGTGAAAGCACAATGTTTCTATATTGGGAAGGGCAACAACCATAGAGATGAATATATAGTAACCGTGATCACTACAATGGATTGAAAATATTGATACACAAATATAAGGGACAATGGTTTCAAGCCATGAGATAACACTTGTATGAAGGACAACACAAACATGAACATTGTAAGACCTAATGACTTTGAAGATTTAACAATCAAGTGAATGTTATTGCAGAGCATAGACGGTGGTGGGAACATTTTAAATAATATATTATAAGAACAATGGAAAAGGCCCAAATATTATTGAAAAATGATACTACTACATTAAGGGAAAGAGGTGTGATGGATGATCATGAACCATAGACAATATTCCATTCATTTCTTTGAGGTTTCAAGACAGATATCTATAGTGTATCAGTGTAATGAAGGGGGAAAAAATAGAAGACAACAAATATCAATGAAGGTAATAGACCAATCCAGTGTGCAAACAAAGAAAGAGTGCAAAATAACAATTAGGAACCATGAAATCTATAAATTTAATGGGGTTTGAAAACCCATTTATTTATAAAGTCCTTGAAATGTTTCTATAACAATTTGAAAATGATATATATGAAGGTACAAAGAAGAGAATTTATGGCTAGTAAAAGAACACAAAACCCTCGAGGACGTGTATCATTGTTGTACTACCTACCCCTTAGTCTTCTTGTCTGTGTCAGTTTCTGATCTCTTTTAGGCCCTCTTACGTTTGCGTTGGTTATTTCAGGTGATTTTAAGGATATTCATGTGTTACTTTTCATTATGCTAATGATCCATTGTTAGTTGTATTATATCATCTATTTGTATATGATTTGTGATTATTTCATGTTGGTTATGTTTATGTTATGAAATCATTTTGATTAAGGTTTTCTAACAATATTGACCCTATATCTATATGCACATGTATCATTGTGATATTTTGCATTACTGTTCACTATGTTTGGTATGGTATGGGACATAGTCGTAGTTACTTGCTTCAGCAAGATCCACACAATAAACTAGTCTCAACCATTTCTTGCTATATTGCATGTATATATGTTCATCTTTGTGATGTCAGGTTTGCAGGTACCGGACTATGTCTTCCCTGAATTGGCAGGAGTGAGCGTGCCCTATCGCAATATCTCAATCGTAAGAGAGGGGAGATAATATTCAGGTCCAAATCCATACCCTAAACCCTTATTTTGTCCTAGAAATGGACAAGAATCTTATTGTCTACCCTAGTGTTTGAATCTGTCAAGTGACGTGGATTTGTGAGTCTGTTTGTGTGTGTTGGGTTTCTATTTCAGTTGTTTGTTTGTTCAGTGGTTTATCTATTTAGATGGGTTTTAGATGGATTAATGATGATTTTGACTTGATTATTTAATGATTATTTATAGAAAATATTAATGTTAATTATTGCACCTATAACAAGGTTAAAACATTGATATATGAAATATATGGCTTTTTAATAATTAAATATTAATTAAATGCCTATATTTAATTAATTGATTTAATTATTAAGTCTTGATTTGAATAATTGAGATTTAATAAATATTAAATTTAATTATTGTAATTAATTGTGCAAAGTTGATTTATTAAATATTACTTTAAATTGCATGATTAATTGATTTATTTAATTGAAATATTCTCACATACATTTTTAATTTAACACTTTTCTTTGATATTATAAAATTGAGTTATGCATGCTTTAAGTGAAAATTGAAAATAAAAAATTTCTTTTAATTATTAATTAGATAATTTATATTCCCTTTAGGGTTTTCACTTTTGAAAACCTAATTGCTTGGTTTTCTGTATCCTTGGATTGAAAGCCATTTTGGAGGTTGATCAATCAGGGGAGAAAGGGAAATCAGGTGATGAAGGATTGGTGAAAGCTTGACAGTATTTTGGAGCATTTTTGGAATTCTTCTTTGCTTGGAATTGTGGATTTTGTTCCTCTCATCAGTTATTGAGGTGGGATCTTGTTCATGTTAATTCTAGCTTTCGGATCCCCGTCTTCCATCTTTTGTGTGATCTTCCTTGTTTGATTATTGTGTGGTTTATTGATGTAAAATTGAAGAAACATGTTCTTGGTTCAATTTTGTGGTTTCTTTCAAGTTTTGCATGTCACATTTGTGCTTGTGGGAAAAAAAGTTTCATTTTATGGTTTTAGATACAAAATGGGCATTAGGGTTTTCATGTGAAAATGAATTTATTTCAAAATTGCCCTTAGGGTTTCAATTTGGAAAAAAATGTCTTATTTTAAAAAAAATTGATGATTATTGCCAAGAAAGGGTTTAAACCCTCGGATATGTTAATATCATACCTTCAATGTAGAAAACAAGTCAATTGACTTAAATTTGCATGCTTGAGAAAGAAACCCTTCTTGAAAATAAATTAATATTAGATTTAGAAATCTTTTCTTGTTTGCATCAATTTGCATGCAAAGATTTCATTTGAAAAATATTATTAAATTTAGAATGTTTTTCTTGTTTATTTCAATTTGCATGCTTAGAGAAAACCCTTCTTGAAAATAAATTAATATTAGATTTATAATTTTTTTCTTGCTTGCATCAATTTGCATGCAAAGATTTCATTTGAAAAATATTATTAAATTTAGAATATTTTTATTGTTTATGTCAATTTGCATGCTTAGAGAAAACTCTTCTTGAAAAAGAAATTAAATATTAAATTTAGAATGTTTTTCTTGTTTATGTCAATTTGCATGCTTAGAGAAAACTCTTCTTGAAAAAGAAATTAAAATATTAAATTTAGAATATTTTTCTTGTTTGTGTCAATTTGCATTCAATAGTATCCTATTTTTAGAAATTATGTTTCTTTAGAAACTCTATTTTTAGAAATTCTTTTTTTTAAAATTTTATTTTTTAGAAATTCTATTTTAAAAAAATAAATTAAAAAAAATAATAATAAAATAATAATCAAAAAAACCTTTTTTTGAATTTGCATGCAGTGGGTATTCTATTTTTAGAAAATCTATTTAAAAAAAACCAAAAAAAAAACAAACAAAACTTTTACTTGTAATTATATTTGGTTTTTAGTAATATTAAATAGATTAATTTATATAAGGTAGATTTTATAAATTAATCTATAAAGGCTTAATGTGTATTTTCTTTAGAAAATTGAATTATATTGTTATTAGTAATTTTATTAGATAAACTAATTTGCATAATGTTGATTATAAATGAGTTTATCACTAAATTTTATTGTCTTTCTGAAATCGTACTCATTATGTAGTGATGTGTCTTCTGAGTGACTGATTAAAAGATGTGTGTTTCCTTTTCCTTTGATGATATTGCTGTGTTAGTTGTCTGTTGGGATTAGTTGGCTATCAAGAGGTAAAAACATAGGTTTTTGGGGTTTCAGTTCTATGATATTTTATGTGCTTTAGTGCATGTTTATATTGGTATCGATTTTGGGTCTCGATCTTTTTACCCAACCTGAGTTGTCTCAACTAGTCCTATGTGATCATGTGATAGTACCTTATGTGGTGTTGGCTAATTGAGAACCAATAGTTCTTGAGAGCCAATTTTTGAGAGTTATGTTCTTCTCTTTGATATTGTTTATGATTCTCTAAGGGTGTATCCCTATATGAATGGGAATCAATGATGACGATTATGATATACCTTTATGATGTTCTTTTGTGAACCTAGGGTAGGTTACCTAGTTGTATAGTAGGAGGTGGCTTGCAATAAATTGTTGGAGCTCACAAGTGGCTGCTAGGATCATTTATTGTAAGTAATTATAACAAGTGATAACATAATAATTTATTAGGAGTTTTAGAATAATCTAATAAGATATTAAGCCTCACCCATGCTTGAGTGCTATTATAGGCCAAGATGGGGGATGAGTTGATGCTTTCCACCTCGAGGGGTGTGTGTGGCATAGTTAGTGACTTTGTTTGTTTGAGAGGTCATTGGCGTTGTGTATGGTCTCTTGAGTGCCGAGATCCATTGAGGGATTTCTAGGATAAAACTCAAGGGTTAGACGTACATGATGAAACCTTCCTATATATATCTTAGGTTATCCTACATGTGTCGGTTACCTCTAGTATTCTATAGAAATCCTTATTGTGATTTAGAGAGCTTCTAGGATCTTCCTATGCATTTCTTTATGATGGTTGTAAACCCTTTGATGTTTTCCTTCTTGTTGTATACCCGTGTGAGTGGGCATGTTATTATCTCCTCAGCACGGTGGGAGTGGACTTTTGGTTCCACACGGTCAGGTGGTACTGATTATTATTACTATTGAGATCCGATGTTTGTCTTCATGCTTGGATGATCCTTGTTGCAGTTATTCTTCTTCTATATTCTTATTCTCTCGGAGACTTGTATAGTTTCATGAGTTGTATATTTGTACCATATGTGTATATTGGTTGACATCCTTTGGAGGATGTATTGTATTGTATTGTTATGTATTATTGCATACCCTACGACATATGCAGTGGATGTTGATTCAGTTGTATATGTGGTCTTATTTTATGAGATGTATATTTTTGGATTAAGTTGATGTATCCTTTGTGTTAGTTATTTATAGTTTTTCTCATGGATTATTTCCACTTAAGTAATTCTACATCAAGGAACCCTCAAGTTTTGTAACCTTTGTAGAGTTTTAATTATGTGTATGTCATGTTAACTCATGTGTTGCTTCTACATTGTTAACATTATTGCTTATAAACATTTTAAAAAAATTAACCTATTAAATCAGTGTCATGTTTGGGTTAGTTCTCCTGGGTTGCCTGGAGGGGCATTACACTTGGTATCAGAGCACATGTTTCTAAACTGGGAGCTTTGGAAAAATTGTGTGCCCATCAGTTGGTTAGTAGTGCATGTTAGCACTCGTCTCCTTGTGTCTTTAGAGTCATTTTTCATGATCTCTTATTCTTGTGTGTGGTTCTTCCCACTTGACTTGGGAGTGATGTTTAGTCTTGGTTTCTATAGTGGATACCTACTGAGGCTCAAATTGTGCTAGGATATGTGATTGAAACTATAGGGCCTCTAGTCTTATTGATGCTCATGAAGTTTGTAATCATCTATAGGACTATTTTGATAGTGAGCGAATGGCTTACCTCTTTGGTTTTGTGTGGATGTGATGAATACTTGGTGATGGTCATTTGACTGCCTCGTCTATTATAGCGTGATAGTTGATTTATGTTGTATGTGATATGCTATGGTGATTAAGTTCTAGTTTGAAGAACACCTTGTTGCGTGATTTCCTTCCCTTGAATGATTTATGGTTCTTGAGTGACCTATTACTTAGCCTCTTGAGTGTGATATTATTGATCATGTATGATTGGACTCACAATTTGTATTGAATTGACTTTTTTTTAAATTATATGAACTGCATTGTGTGCATGTTGTAATCAGCTCTGATAGAATATGATTGATTATGAAAATTGTAAAGTAAATTCTTGTTTGTTCAATACATTGTACATTATTTAGAAATATATATCATTCGTTAGGGGTGCATTAACATATTTGGAATTGTACCTTATTATTGTAGATTAATTGGGTAAAGGACCTAAGTCTCCAAATAAAATTGTACATTGCATCCTTAGTAGAACCCTTGTAACTATTAACCTATTTGTATAATTATGTAAATGATTGATTAAACGTTATTGTTAGTAACATAGTAGAATTCATAATTGCATGAAGTTGCATAAAGATGATGTTAGAAATATAACAATTAGCTTTCTTGAGTGATTGTGTGCATACTCTAATGTGTCTAGCATGAAAGATCTTGGATGTCGTGAAGTGATTACTTCCTTGAGTGTGGATACTCCTAGTCACCTTGTTATGTGAAATGTTCTTATATTGATGATTTATTTTGGTTGATTAATATCTTGTTGTGTTGTATGTGGTCAACATTAATTTTTTTTGAATTTTCTTATAATTGGATTAGTCACCCAAATCTCTTTTCATTGTCTAGTTTGTGGCATTAGCCACATTTGATTTATTTTTGGAATGGTACCCTTTTATGATTTAATGTTGAACTTTGGAAGTTCTCCCACTTGCGTTTTCCTTTAACTGGTACGGTGGCTATTCTGAATGTTTGTTGATGTTGACCATGTTTTGTGATAAGTATTGTTTCTATCATGTTCATTGTGGACCCCTGATAGTATGTGTTAGGGAGGACATCACAGAGATTGCACTGTAATTGTACGTGAAATGAAATGCATTATGTAATTTATATATTTGCGTGAGTGTTGCATTAGGTAAGGCTGCATGAACTGTTCAAGTTTCTACTTGATATAATAATGAGTAGGTGTCTTCTATATTAAGCTTTAGTATGTATGTATTTCATGAGTTTTGAAAGCATTAAAGATATAGACTTAATTAAGAAATGTTAGATGATGAATAAATGATTAAGTAGATATTTGGTTTATGCTTAAATTGAGTTATATTACTCTTCGTGAATCGTTATGCATATATTAAAAATTAGTTAATTTAACTTACATTAGTTTTTTCTTGAAGTATAAATGAGTGATTGTTGTGATTGGTATATTCTTTATGTTTTATTTAAATTTAGAATGTTTTTCTTGTTTATGTCGATTTGCATGCTTAGACAAAACCCTTCTTGAAAATAAATTAATATTAGATTTACAATTCTTTTCTTGTTTGCATCAATTTGCATGCAAAGATTTCATTTGAAAAATATTATTAAATTTAGAATGTTTTTATTGTTTACGTCAATTTGTATGCTTAGAAAAAATTCTTCTTGAAAAAGAAATTAAATATTAAATTTAGAATGTTTTTCTTGTTTATGTCAATTTGTATGCTTAGAGAAAACTCTTCTTGAAAAAGAAATTAAAATATCAAATTTAGAATATTTTTCTTGTTTGTGTCAATTTTCATGCAATAGAATTCTATTTTTAGAAATTATGTTTATTTAGAAATTCTATTTTTAGAAATTATGTTTCTTTAGAAACTCTACTTTTATAAATTCTATTTTTAGAAATTCTATTTTTTAGAAATTCTATTTAAAAAAAAATAATTAAAAAAAAATAATTAAAAAATCTTTTTTTTTGAATTCGCATGCAGTGGGTATTCTATTTTTAGAAAATCTATTTAAAAAAAAAACAAAAACTTTTACTTGTAATTATATTTGGTTTTTAGTAATATTAAATAGATTAATTTATATAAGGTAGATTTTATAAATTAATCTATAAAGGCTTAATGTGTATTTTCTTTGGAAAATTGAATTATATTGTTATTAGTAATTTTATTAGATAAATTAATTTTTATAATGTTGACTATAAATAAGTTTATCACTGAATTTTATTATCTTTCTAGAATCGTACTCATTATGCAGTGATGTGTCTTATGTGTGACTGATTTAAAAGATGTGTTTCCTTTTCCTTTTACGATACTGCTATGTGTCGATTGTCTGTTGGGATTAGTTGGCTATCAGGAGGTAAAATCAGAGATTTTTGGGGTTTCAGTTCTATGATGTTTTATGTGCTTCAGTGCATGTTTATATTGATATCAATTTTGGGTCTCGATCTTTTTACCCAACCTGAGTTGTCTCAACTAGTCCTATGTGATCATGTGATAGTACCTTATGTGGTATTGGTTAATTGAGAACCAATAGTTCTTTTATGGGAAAGAACCAGTTTTTGAGAGTTATGTTCTTCTCTTTGATATTGTTTATGATTCTCTGAGGGCGTATCCCTATATGAGCGGGAATCAGTGATGAGGATTATGATATACCTTTATGATGTTCTTTTGTGAACCTAGAGTAAGTTACCTAGTTGTATAGTAGGAGGTGGCTTGCAATAAATTGCTGGAGCTCACAAGTGGCTACTAGGATCGTTTATTGTAAGTAATTGTAACAAGTAAAAACATAATAATTTATTAGGAGTTTTAGAATAGTCTAATAATATATTAAGCCTCACCCATGCTTGAGTGCTATTATAGGCCAAGGTGGGGGATGAGTTGATGCTTTCCGTCTCAAGGGGTGTGTGTGGCATAGTTAGTGACTTTGTCTGTTTGAGAGGTCATTGACACTGTGTATGGTCACTCGAGTGCCAGGATCCATTGAGGGATTTCTAGGACAAAACTAAAGGGTTAGACATATATGATGATACCTTCCTATATACAGCTTAGGTTATCATACGCGTGTCGGTTACCTATGGTATTCTGTAGATCTCCTTATTTTGATTTAGAGAGCTTCTAGGATCTTCCTATGCATTTCTTTATGATGGTTGTAAACCCTTTGATGTTTGCCTTCTTGTTGTATACCCATGTGAGTGGGCCTATTAATATCTCCTCAGCACGGTGGGAGTGGACCTTTGGTTCCACACAGTTGGGTGGTAGTGATTATTATTACCATTGAGATTTGATGTTCATCTTCATGCTTGGATGATCCTTGTTGCAGTTATTATTCTTCTATCATCTTATTCTTTCAGAGACTTGTATAGTTTCATGAGTTGTATATTTGTACCATATGTGTATATTGGTTGACATCCTTTGGAGAATGTATTATATTGTATTGTACTGTATTGTTATGTATTATTGCATACCTTGCGACATGTGTAGTGGATGTTGATATAATTGTATATGTGGTTTTATTTTATGAGATGTATATTTTTGGATTAAGTTGATGTATCCTTTGTGTTAGTTCTTTATAGTTGTTCTCGTAGATTATTTCTACTTAAGTAATTCTATATCAAGGAACCCTCGAGTTTTGTAACCTTTGTAGAGTTTTACTTATGAGTATGTCATGTTATCTCATGTGTTTCTTCCACATTGTTAACACTATTGCTTATAAAACATTTAATAAAAAATAAACCTGCTAACTCAGTGTCATGTTTGGGTTAGTTCTCATGGGTTCCCTGGATGGGCATTACTCTTGTTTTTGAGGAAAAAATTAGTCAAGGAGAGGAAAAGCCATAGTCTGAAGATGTAAACTCTCTTTTCTTATATTTTCATTAGGTTGTAACTTCTAAGTTTCAAAAAACATATTGATTGAAAGACTTGTTAAGTTTCAAAAAATTAATAGAGGTAGGAATTAAACTATGCCACACCAAACTAGTTGGATTTGATAGTTGACCCCATTTCAATAGTTTATCAACATCTCATAGTAATTTAACTAGAGCTCCAATTTGGAAGCCCAAATACTAAAATATATTACTAGTTAAGCTCACCCATTTAAGTTTCTTGTTTATAATTTGGATCCATACAAACATGTCAAAATTTGAGCAATTTAGAATATTGTACACCAGATGTTAAACATAAAACAGCTGAAGAAAGTAAAATGAAAGCAATAAACGTAGATTAGTGTACCTCTAAATTGGAGACCCTTCTAATTCCCATTAGTTCCTTCTTGACCATTGCTCTAAAATGCCGTGAATGTGAACATTAGATCAAATTTGTATGCATACAAACACAAGTAAACTAATCAAATAATAGGATTTAAGAGTACAATTGCAAATTACCTTTCCATCAATTTTCTTTCTCTTTTTCAGCAATATTATTCTATTCCTTCTTTCCTCCTCCATATTTAGTCCTTTCAAATCATAAAATAAGCATAGGATAAATAAGCACAACCTTGATTTTATTCCACCACAAAAGCGTGGTCCAAATGCTACAAGACAACCAAAATGTAAACCTCTTTCCTCAGAAAAAATAAGAATGTATAATCAAAAGAGGGAGGAAGAGTGGTGTTGACTACCAATTGAAGTTTCAGAAACATGAACAGAGCTCACAAAAATATAATAATCTACCATCCACCCATTCATTTCTATGATGAGTACAAACCTGCACAAATAATTCCAAAATAAAACAAGAGTTAGAGTGTAGCATAGTTCCTGCTAAGTGTAGACAAGGTTGTTTTGCTAGATAGAGATGGTTTTACAAGATAAATGCATATGTTTTATTATGGTTACAACCCAATATCAATAAACAAATTACAAGAATACAAACTTAATTTAGTCAAATTACCTGGCTTCAAATACAACCAAACTACTCACAAATTCCTTCTTTTGGCAATGTTGTTGAAGACAAAATAGTGAAGTTGTCAACTGATGATGTCAAGTATGAATTGAAGATTTGGATGCCCCAAAGACAAGAAGAGATATACAATGTTCATTTGTATTTCTCTCTTTCTGTCTTTGGGGCATCTAATGCTTTAAGTGAATTTAGAGTACAATTTTTAGTCTTTTGATGGTCCATCTTGTATAAAATCAACTTATGCAAACAATCCACTAGGGCATTATTAATACATGACCAAATCTCTTCACAAAAATATATAACTCTGGAATTCATAAAATAAGAGTTTAGAGGAAATATTCCACTAATTTATAGACTATTCCTACAGTTGGAATGAAAGTTATGTATTTTTAGAGAAGGTATATGCACAAGTGACAAACATGTAGATTTGACCAAACACTATTCCAGGAGCTTGACCTAGTAACAAATGGACTTGTGATGATTTTATCATAATATTACATTTTTTGTTGGGTAAGCTCCCAGTAGTACTTAGGCAAATCTGAATGTTCATCACTTGTGCATATACCTTCTCCAATCAACTCTTATATATAGGTGAAGGTTGTATATTTTGTATAGGTTGTGTGTGTGTGTGGAACCATTTGAATAGTGAGAACCATTTGAAAAACCCTATGGGACTAGACCTAAGTCTCAGGGGCTCATCATTGATGGCCTTTCCTACATTCATTCTCAAAGACTTTGTAGTTTGACTTCATAGTCTCGAACCAGATCAATCTAGGTTCATCATAGTAAGGGTATAAAAAGAACCTCAAAGGTTTATTTTTACCTAATTTATAAAATGCATAAGAACAACATAAATTCATGCCATACATAAGGGACTGGAACTATTACTTATGAATAGTGAGAACCCTTTTGACAAACCCTATGGGACTGGACCTAAGTCTTGGGGGCTCATCATTGATGACCTTGCCTATGTTCATGTTCAAAGACTTTGTAGTTTGACTTCATAGTCTCAGACCAGATCATCTAGGTTCATCATAGTAAGGGTATAAAAATAGAGTTTATTATGTCGTATCACTATATACCACTAATTGTCTTCCTCTAAATAGAGTTCACGTATTCATCTTATATAAATAATATCTTCCCTACATTCAATCATTATAATCATATAACATGCATTAACACATAAAATTCATTCACAAACAACATTCACGTATAATTCATTAACACATCATTCATCAACATTTACTAGTAGTAAAAGATAACATTCATTAAGACAATGCTCTTTCATTAGCAAAAAATGTTAATTGCAATCAAGGTAACGGCTAAGAGGAGCATCAATAGCCTCATCATTCCCCTCCTCTACTGATTCTGTTCTCAATACATGTCTCCTCATCATGTGTTTAGGAAGAAAAGGCTGTTGTGCCAAAGGGGGGCCTGCTACAATAACAACTGTAAAGGTTAAATTCACACCATTTTATATTAGTGTTATAAGTATTTCATTAATTAAAAGAACTATAAATCAAAAAATAAATTTAAAAGAACAAAACATATATTTTCTTTACCTGACTGTGCCATATCATCTACAATAACATTTTCGTCATCCCCAAAGTCAACATGGTGATCACTCTGAACATCCTCCACTCATTCAACATGACATTATGTATGCTCTAAAATATACACAAATAAGGTTACACCAATTTCAATTTAAGATGTTAATTTGTATTAATAATTACATAATTAATTTCAATAGCAAATGAACACCTCCATCGACATTACGATCCACATCAGGGCCTTTGTCATGCAACATAGGTTCTATGTTAGGATTACGAGGCTGCATTGCAATGCCATGCACATTGTTATCATTATTTTCTTTTAAAAATAAAAATAGTTAATTTATGTTCAAAATTAACATCAAATATATTGTTGCTCGAGTATTCAATTTCAAATATTTTTCATTTGGCATATTTACCTGTTCAACTGATGCAGGAGACTCTTGGGTTGGGCCAGTAGAATCTTGGCATAGGCGTTCAGCCATGACTTGATAGCCTTCCTTGAAGGAAATATTTTTGTGTTATTTGGTGGCCTCTAAATTAAATTTTGAGCTCTGCATTTTTTTATTAAACAAAATTATTTGCAATTTATAAAAATTTAGATCCGAAATTTTATTTCCTGCTACTTACAATTCATGATTGAATTTTTGAATAACCACCAGAGCCAAGTTTGTGCTGGCACATCTTTTGTAGTCTGGTCTTTGTAGCCTTTGATGTGTCCTGCAACCTATGAAGAGTTTTAAATATGTTAGATTATATAGATATAAATAACACTAATTAGTGCATAATTACATTCTACTAGTAGTTAATACTATCACATACCTTATTTTCTCTTTTGGTGGTGCAATTCCTCTTTGAGTATCCCCTTTCTCCTTTGCATCCAAAATGAATTCATTCCAATGCCTCACTGAAATAAAGGGAGGACGCTCGTACTTTGGGTTGTGGATGAGACTCCTTCTATATGAGTCCCTCACAGTCTTAAGATGTTTGGAATCTTTTTCTAAAATTTTCTTCTCCTCAAAAATGTTATTACCAAACTCATGCTCTTAATATTTTATGAGCTGTTCTTTTAATTTTTTTTTTCTTGTAAGCTCAACCTTTTAACAAAAAACACAAAATTGTTAGATAGAAAAATTAACTAAAGTTGCGTACCTTGAATATAGTAAAAGAAATAGAATGAAAGGAAAAATATTGTACCAATTAATGGTATGAAATAAAAACAGTGGGATAGGGTTAGTTCACTTATAATGTTCCACCTTGTATGTATGGTAGGCCCAAATATCTTTAATGTGAATTCATGAAGCATTTTATAAAAAGAATCGTTCCCTGAAAAAATGTCATGTGATCATCAATCCAAAACTTGTTATGAATAAGTAAATTACAATCATAATATAAATCATAATAATTTCAAAGTACCTGGTGTAGACACCTAAATCTAATTAACCTAATTCAATCATATTTAGTGCCTTCTGGGAAATATTAGCTAAGTAATTAAGCATTACCTAATTGAACTATGTCATCCCCTAGCCCTAAATAATTCAATTAATTGGCTATAGTCCTGATTAATTATCAAAAGCAACCAATCACTTAATAATTAATTAAAACCCTATTCCCATATTATTGAATGAATATGTTATTTATATAATTCAATTCATTAATATTCCCTTTAACCCCTAACCTAACCTATCTCAACCACCTAACTCGGGGTTCAAACTAATCCCAACCTCTTCACCCCATGCTAATCCTAATTCTAATCCTAGTCCTAATCCTAAACTCTCCCTAATGATGTCACATTCCTAATCTTTGGATTAGGAATTCAATCCCTTCCCCAAAGTCAACTTTCTCAAGCTCTATCTTATCCCCTCACCCATACCTCATTAATTCTTCTTACACTCCTCATTAAGGCTCTTACACCCTCATTAATAGCCTTATCTCCTAAAGACTCCTCTCATCTCCTTGGCTCACTTCCCTAAATGGTCACATTCCTCCCTCTTTTCAACCCAATCATATTGTGACACTTGTCACCATATGATGCACTTGAAGTAGCACAATCCATGTGCTCTCTTCTAGGTGCATTTCAACCTCTCCTCGGGATTGCATCTTGACCCTTGATTCCTCACCCATTTTCTATAAAATAAACCTCATTCCTTCACAATTTCATCCACCTTTCATGCATTGTTATAATGCTAGTTAAAAGAGAAAATCATAAACCCAATTCCAAAGAAGAGTTATAATGTCATTTTTAAGAACCCCTCTTGAAGCTTGAAGCATATCAAATATGGAGCACACATCCATAAGCGTGGAAAAATCAAAAGATCAAAAGGGAGCTTGGATTTTGTTTTAGGGAGGTTTGTACTCCTTATTCTTTTATTGTTTTTAGGCTTTCTCTTCAGTCCAATCATGTATGTAGTTTATATTATTAGTTGTAGAGTGTTTTAATTCGTTATTATACTCCTTTACACCTAATTTTCATAGCTCACATTTTTGGCACACCCAGTGGGACCCACTTCACGAGTCAGTTTTACTAACAATAATGGTTTCTCTTGAGTTTTTGAGTTTGTAGTATTTTCAGGTTTAAAGGCGTCTTGGCTCAAAACAGACTCCGCCTAAATTTTTTATTGATGAGAAGGTTGAGGCTAAGCCTTATCATCACGTTGACCTTTTTAAGGGTAGTATCACTAACTTTTATAGAAATCATGCATGATTGACTTTTGATCAACCGTGGTCAAACTTCCTTCGTTCATTTTGATTTTCAAACCAGGTGTTCCCTGTACCACTTGGAACCTAGGTTTTCAGTTTCACGTGTTTTGGGGATGTTTGACTTTTTGGTCAACTCTAGTTGATTTTTTTGGGCAATTGTCTTGATTTGCATGCATGATCCATTTTGGTCAACTTTAGTTGACTTTATTTTGGTCAAATATTTTGGTTGACTTTTTTGATCAACTCTGGTTGACTTTTGCTCAACTCTCTCTCTTTTCATTCGGTTCACGAAAATGCTCATAAATTTTGCATACGACCTCCATTTTTAATGATTCAAAAGGTGTCCAAAATATGACTTAGAAGGCTATATATATTTGAAGAATATTGTTTTAGATTACTCATCAAAAAATTAGGTGAAACGTTCGAAGTCCCCTTTTATTTTTTGTACTAATTTAATCAAACAAACTCAATCTCAAATGCACAAAGAATTGAACCAAGCTATCAAACATCTCTTTTTGGGTTTAAAATCAAACAAGCTATCAAAATTATCATTTTGGGTTTTAAAATTGAACAAGGCAAATCTCACATCTCTTTTTGGATCTAAAATTGAACAAGCAAACTCACACATTTTCGTTTTGAGTTTCTAACAATTGAACAACAAAAATCACACCTTTTTTCTTTCAAGTGCAATAAAATCATGTAAAGCCAAATCTCGAATGCATGAAGGGTTAACATCTTTGTTTCAGCTTTAAAATTTGACAAAATGAACACACTTTGAATTTGGGTTTAAAACTGAACAAACTCGATCAAACATCATCTTTAATGCATAAACATGAATTGAACAAGGCAAAGTACATTTCAATTTGGTGCACATAAAATAAAACAAACTTGTGAGTTTATTTCTGCACAAATCAAACATTGCTTAACTTGTCAAAGGAATTAACCATGTGTTTGGCATCTTTGGTGCACTTGCACAAAATCTATAGAGCGCAACCTCACTTCATGCACTATCCTCTCCCACTAGATTTCATGGTCGTTGGTGCAAGAGAAAGGTGATTATGAATGTTTGAACCTTTCAAAATTATTAGAGGGGCCTGTCCAGAAGAAGCACGAGTCCTTCTGGAGAATGACCCCAAAATGGTAAATCCATCAGATGATATAGAAATAAGGTGGACTTAAAGGTCTGTCTATATCCCTTCAAGCTCAGATGGGTCATATTCAATGGTAGTCCATACTGAGTGAATATCCTCAGCATACTAGCATAGTTGAACTAGGCTCTTAAGTGAGTCACGTCATACAAACAGATTGCAGGGACACCACAAAAATACTAGCAACTCATAAATATAGCAACCTACCTGATCCATCCCCGAAAGCTTGATAATCAACTGGGCAAGGAAGATAGTGTAACATAAGAAATAGAGATCATCAAAATGTAGGATGGAGATGTTACATTTAAATGGAAGATACGAAATGGATGTGTTATAGTATGGGGAAGATGAGATGTTCCTCTTAATACCAAATTTCTTAAAGGGAAGATCCAAATTGATTAACCCTAAAGAAAGGATCAATACATAAATGAATCAACCTATTAAGGATAGAGAAAGAGAAAAACCCTAATTCCCATTTTATAGAAGAGAATGTGTGATAGGTTTAGAAAGATTGATAAATTTGATTGAATTGAATAGGATAAAAGTACTAACCTTGAGATGTTGCAGATCTAAAGAATTTTGTTTTCAGGGGTCTGCACTCAGTTTCCAGAAAATTCGAGACCAAATCTAGAATAGAAATGAAGAGATGAACAAAAACCAGAAATATTTCTCTGTTCTAACATAGTTCTGATTTGTACCCTCAAGTCAATGTCACCATTGACCTAGAATTTTTGATTGTGCCCTAGGGAAGAATTGACCTAAAAAGTATGAGACTAAAATTTTGTTTTCAGATCCTGAAAGTTTTCCGAAAAGGGTATCCAGATCTACACTCTGATCTGCTATTCCAAACCTATACCTGGAAGAAAAATGGATTTTTTTTTGTTGGGGAGGGGTTTTCCTTAGTCAAACCCTAATTTAGGAATTAACCTTGAAATCAATAATTAAAATAAAGAATGCTAGCAAGTAGTAGAATTAAATCTAATAATGAAGCTATGATATTCAATAGATATGCAATTGTATTTTGAATGTAAACAAGTATGTAAATATGAAAGCTTGGAATCAATTAGAAACTATAAACCTCCATGATTGTATGCTTGAAATCCACCTTGAAGGGAGAATGAAAGAGTCTTGAGGATGTAAAAATGATCTTGAAGGAAGATCACACCACCATGATGGATAGATCTAGGGTTTGAATGATGAATCTTGAATGCTTAAACAAAATACCTTCAAAGGCTTGAAAGCTTGAATCCTTGATCTTCAATGGAGAGCTTGAATGCTTGAGAGGAATACTTGAACACTTTCAAAGCTTGAGAAAATTTGGAATAATGGATGCTTTGAAATTTTTTCTTCATGACTTCTTGCTTCACATGGCTTACTTGATATCACTTAGAGAGACTTAATATTGCTTAGAGAAAATGAGAGGGGAAACCTTCCTTTTATATGAAACTAGGTCACAATATTCTAGAGAGGCCTACATAGGAGAATTAAATTCTATTTAGACCCATACCCCTAGAAGAGGACCTATATTAAATATAATTTAAGAATTGTTGCTTCAGAACCCAAAATAGCTAACCCAAAAGCAGGAAATGAGTTTTTGATGACCTCCGACAGCCGATAGACTTCTAGATTTGAAAGAGGGACCCAGGTCAAGGTCGAGGCCGACCTTGACCCAGGGAGTCAAGACCCTTGGAAAACATGCCAGAAGGGATGGAAGGTGCCTAGAGAGGCTCAATCAGGGTCCTAAATAGGTAGAGAAGTAGGAGAGGATGTAGAAATGAGGGGAAAATATGATGGTGGTCAAAAAAACCCCCTAAGGATGGCTAAACATTCTTAACATGGAAGTGCTTCCATTTTAAGATGATACATTAAGCCCCCACATTAGCATAACTATGAAAATCAAACATACTTGTGGTAAATTTAGAAGAAAGACTCTAGTGGATCACAACGAGGTAGAACATCACTAAGTCAAGGACATGAGCCCCCAGACCAAGGATTCTAACTCAACATACATGCATAAAGATATGAAAGTAAAGAGTAATCAATCATAGATACCATACATGACTACATAAGCAAGACAAGAGCAACACTATAGATAGCACAGCTTCATGATCTAATCCTACTAGCATGAATCGAAAGAGAGAAAAGAGATAGTGATTACCTTGCCTAGTAAGATGCCCACCCTACTATGAATCACCAGGGAGGGAAATCCCAATAGGTTCACCCATAAACTGTGTTTTGTAATTGTAATGCATCTTCTGATGGATTTTGGAATACCCATAGATCCACCTTCTTGTATTAATATGAACTATAAAATGCGTCTTTTCAAGATTTAGCAACTTATGTGTGTTACCTTCCAAGGATTTAGCATATTGTAAAATTTGAAAATCCATATCTCTTTAGGATTTAACAACTTATGTGCCTTACCTTCCGAGGATTTAGAAAAAATAAAAATAAAAATGCGTCTCTTCAGGATTTAGCAACTTGTGTGCCTTACCTTCTGAGGATTTAGCATGTTACAAAATGTAAATTAATGCAAAATATAGTATAAGAGAGACCCTATATATGCCCCCCTCCTTATCATAACTACCCATTAGGCAGGATAAGGAAGAGAAAGAGGATACCTACTTCACAAGGTAAGGAGATATCCAGCTTAACAACAATATACACTATATCCTTAGCAAAGATTATTGACCCTTACCTCTAAGAGCATAGATAATCATGAAATGGATATGTCACCTATGAAAAAAGGATCTTCAAAGAGGAAGAGATCTTATCATCAATACCCCTAGCATAGAGGAGTGCTTAGGATAAAATCTCATCTTCTAAAGAAAAGAGGGACCAAAGATTCAATCATCAAGCCCCCCGCGATGAAGAGGAAGAGGAATCTCAGAATGAAGGAGTCAAATTCTAACCCAAAGCAAAAGCAAGAGTTTATCAAGAGCATAGTTTGCAACATAAAGAAGAGGTGATGACCTAGGACAATCACCTCCCATATAAGAGGGTATCCATAGTCAAAAACATAAATCTTTACAAGGAAATCATGTTGTATGATAAACAAATGCAAGTAAGCTAAGGAAAGTAGATCCTTAGGTAGAGGAAGGAGGAAAATACCTTGCCCCCCAGAGATGTAAGAAAAGGATATATCAAATTATATCAAGATATATTGTAGAAAAGAGATATATTTACAAAACAAATGTCTTAGAAAAGATATCAGGAATGATTATAAGTGAAGGAAGTATGTGTTAGTAATAACTCAGAGGGGGGGGGGGGTGA
>MU226068.1:9985099-10032592 GCA_018584345.1 Thuja plicata | reverse complement strand
TGTCAAAATTCACATGACACAACCTTTTGTGCCACAGCCATATGTCTTCATTTCTAGTCATCAAGCAAGTGGGGTTAGTATCATTCAGATAGAATAAGTTACCTTTGGTCTATTCACCAGTACCAATTAGTTTTCCCGATTCATTGAAGATCTTTGCCTTCTTATTCTCAAATGCTACTCTGTGACCTGAATTATTTAGCTGAGAAACACTCAACAGATTATAATTCAATACTTTTACCCAATAAGCATTTTCAAATTTAATCAGGTTATTCAGTATTACTGTTCCTTTACCTTCAATTTGACAAGGTGTATCATTTCCCATTCTTACTGTACCACCTTTATAGTATTCAAAAGTATTACACTTTTCTTTGTCACCGATCATGTGGTGAGTGCAACCACTATCTATAATCCAGATATCATTCTGACTAATTTTAGATATGAGTGTAGTTTCTTCATACCTTTCATCTTCATCTGAATCATCCTTCACAGCTACAAATACTATCTTGATATCATCATCTAGTTAGCTGTTAGTATCTTCATCTTTGCAAGTAGCTAGATAGCTAGCCTTCTTGCCTTTGTCCTTGTAATCTCAGGTATCACTTCTTTCTGATCATCAGTAACCTCTATAATCTTTGTTTTCACCTCTATCAGATTTCTTCTCAAAAGATCTATTATCACTTCTGTCATCTTTTCTTTTGTTAGGACATCTTGCAGCAAAGTGTCCAATCTCTTTACAAGTGGTAACTTGCCTTTGTATTTACCTTTGCCTCTTTGCATTCTTCTTGCCATGAGTGCTTCTATTTCATCTAGATCTTCTTCTTCACTTTTTCTTTCATTGTCTCTTCTAGATGAGTGTCTCTGACTAGATTTGCTTATTCTCATAGAAGACTTAAATGTAGACTCTAAACTTGGTAAGAGACTGTTATCAAAATTATTCATCTCAAATGAAATTAGTGTACCAATCAGGCTATCAAGAGTGACTGTATTATTTGCTACTGCTCTCATTTCTTGAATAGAAGAGACTCTAATAGCATATACAGGCAATAAGGTTCTTAAGATTTTACTTACCACTGTCTCTTCTTCAAGTGTACCTCCAACCCCTCATATAGCATTGACTACTTTTTTTATTCTTATGCTGTACTGAGTGATGTTTTCACCTTCTTTCATTCTGAGATCATCAAACTTTCCTCTAAAGCTTTCTTCCTTGGCTCTCATAACATTTGTATCACCTCCATGTACAAGCTTTAGTTTATCCCACATTGTCTTTGCATTTTTGCAATCTTTGACATCCTCAAATTCAGCATCAGAGAGTGAGGTAGAAAGCTCTATAACCATGCAGTTATGTTCATGCTTTACTCTCAATTGATCTACCATCAATGGTCCTATAGGAAACACATATTTAGTATCTAAGTATTGAGTAATATCATTGCCAATACCTGATAAGTGGAGTTTTATTCTTCTTTTCCATGAAGTAAAGTTGTCTTTGTTCAACTTGGGCACATCTTGCCTGTTCATCTTGTGATCTTTACTTAGGTCTTGAAACCTTCCTTCTAAGCACACAAGCTCTGATACCATTTGTTAGTAATAACTGACAGGGGGGGGGGGGGGGGAATCAGNGGGGGGGGGGGGGGGTGAATCAGTGGCCTCAAAAATTTATCCTTTAAACTTTAATCCACCAATTAATACAACTCAGATTATTAAGTCCCTACAAGATGTATGCCTTGAAATACTTGAAATAATTAACTGTCTATCGGTTTACTTTGTCTGTCCTTCTTCTCCTTGATTACCGATAAGCAGTAAAAATTATTTATCGATACTCAGTAAATATGTAGAGTATACCAATCAATCTAGAAATGCATATGTGAAATGTAAAATAATAAAGTAATAAACCATAGACACATAACACATGGATTTTAACGTGGAAACCCTGTTAAGGGAAAAAACCAGTGGGACTGGTACCCCAAATTTTCACTCTTTTGAAGTGAGCCCTATTAGGAGCCAACACTGTTAAAGGTTATAAACACATGGTTAAGTGCGACCTTGTTAGAGGATTTTTATACATAGGTTTTCACTTAGTATCTGGCATCTATGCTACCATCCTTGAATCAGCCTTTAGATTGTCAATAGGCTTTATGCTAATCTTACTACCATCCTTGAATCGGCCTCCTTCTTAGACTGTCAATAGGCTTTAGGTAAGACCGATGCTACTATCATGAGTTAACCTTTTTGGTAATCTATTAGGATATACCTCAATTATATAAGACGGTTAAGTCCTGCTCTGCTAAGAGACTTAATGCTTCAATGGTTAAACTGAAACACAATGACCTATTTCTAATGCAACTTTGAATTGCAGATATTTAGATATATTTACATACAATACCTCTCTGATCAATGTATCAATTCAATTCCTTTTTACTTCACCCTTTCTTCTCTATGATGTTGTGCTTCACTGTTCGTCGGTGTCTACAAAATTCTTTAGCTCTCCCTTGGTTTGATTGATCAGGACTGTATGAAGCTTAACCTTCACTAGTTTCTCTTCAACATCTTCTTTCAATTCATTGACCTGTGTATCTGCTTGCTTGTGGAAATGAATTATGCTTGTCTCTTATATAGACATGATATTCCTTAATTCTTGATTCTTGATTCTTGGCGTGAAAAACAATCCAGCCAAATTGATTTACTGGTTTAACTCCTGATTTATCTCGTAGTTATCTTCTTGCCAACTGTATAAATATTCTTTAACTCAATTGCTTAATTGTGGTCAAATAAAACAAACAAATCAATTAGTTTAGTCTATTTTTAAGCTCTTCTACATAGATATTTTTTCATTTTCTGATCTCTCTGTTCTGTCGGTCAATTCTACAGTTCATTGCTGGTGATAACTACCAGTTCTGTCAGTGCAACTTCAGTTAGCTTCAGGATCTCCATTCGTCAGGCATCATTGGATCTTTCTCGTTGGGAAACACTATTTTCATCTCGTCGGGCATCCTGTGATTCTGCTTCATCAGGCAACAATATCTTCTACTCATCAGGCATCACTGTGAATTTTTCTCTTTCTTTACCGATGGTGTGCACTCCGTCGGTGTAGTCTGTCACTTAGTGAATACATGACTTTTATGCATTGCTAAAAGCATAACCTCTGTTCCATTGATTTTATGAAGTCTTTGGCATTATGTACATGACTATATAGATGATATCAAGTTGACATCAATGGAAATACAAACCATTAACTAATTTAATGTCTTGTATCGTCTTCAACTTAACATTATCAAACATTCAATCAGTTATATGTCATCAGTATGTATCATAATAGAAAATTATAAGGATAGAATGTAGAAAGAATAACCAATTAAACTCAAAACAAGATACATACTAAGAGCATAATGGATCCTAGAAGACTAGAATGAAATACCTCTTGCCCCCCAGTTAAGAGACAAGAGGAGAAATATGATCCAACTTATAGAAAAATGAGGGGAATGCCTTATATCAAAATTATGAAGAAATTGTAATACTACACAGGAATGACATATAATTCCTAAAGCATGTCTTTCTCGAACATATAGCTTGAAATGCACAGAATCAACAAGTAAATGTGTATTACTATAATGAAAAGGACATCTGTATTTAGAGATAGCATTCTTCGGAATAGGTTTAAAGATTTCTTTCTTAGAATTTATTAACTAGACATATACTTTTTTGTCACATCTTGAGGTGTATCAGGGTGATCTAAAGAAGGTGTTGGAAGAAGAACATGAAGAGGAGGATGATGGTTAAGATCCAGTACCTTGATTGGAGGAGGTGGGAAACCTATACCATGCATATCTTGTTTAGGAGATGAATGAATCGGGTTTTTAATGCCTTGTTCATTGATACCAAGCCCTAAACCTTTATAGCCTTGTTTATCCACCATAGTATATCCAGTAGTGTACCTATCTTGCAAAGCTTCTACAGGAGGAGATTGAATATGGTGCTCATGATAAAATTTTGTGTATAGTGGAATGATAGGTTTGGAAGAGGTTTCTTTGTTTTTCCTTTTAATATCATCATGACTTGGATAAGGAGGGGAAGGTAAATGAAAGAATTCTTGAATATCATTATCATGAATCCTAGCTTGAGCCCCATCATAAATGTGGGAAGAACTAGGGATTGAAGATGGAGAAATAGGAATATTAGAAATAGGATTAGGATTGATAGGATTAGGATTAGGAGGATTAGGAACTAGATTAGGAATGATAAGATTAGGATTAGGAAGATTATTAAATGGGTTATCATCTACCCAATTCTTCACATAATCCAAAAGAGCAATAAGTCCACTACACAAATCCTTGATGAAAGTTTTGAAAGTAGGAAGACTAGTATTAGTTAATCTCAAGATAGCATAAGCAAGCAAAATAGGAGGATCAAAAAACATGATGAAATGAATGATACTTTCATAAGCATCATAAGTACTATAAAAAGATGCTAAAAGAAGAATAATGAGAAAAGTAACCATACCCCAAAGCATCTTAAAGATCTTCATAGTGAATAAAATGCAAGAAATGTTTTTTTTAAAATATTTTTATGAGTATGTAGATTTTTTTTTGTATTTTAAAATGCAAGAGCATAAAATAAAACTAATTTAGTGTGCATGAAAGATCTAGTCTCTAAGGAAAAGAGGAAAAGAATCTAACACCAAAAAATAAAGAGTTTTCTATCGCGGGTTCACCAAAATGTAACATAAGAAATATAGATCATCAAAATGTAGGATAGAAATGTTACATTTAAATGAAAGATAAGAAATGGATGTGTTATAGTGTGGGGAAGATGAGATGTTCCTCTTAATCTAAAATTTCTTAAAGGGAAGATCCAAATTGATTAACCCTAAAGAAAGGATCAATACATAAATGAATCAACCTATTAAGGATAGGGATAAAGAGAAAAACCCTAATTCCCATTTTATAGAAGAGAATTTGTGATAGGTTTAGAAAGATTGATAACTTTAATTGAATTGAATAGGAGAAAAGTACTAACATTGAGATGTTGCAGATATAAAGAATGTTGTTTTTGGGGGGTTTGCACTCAGTTTCTAGAAAATCTGACACTGGATCTAGAATAGAAACATAGAGACAAACAAAACCCATAAATATTTTTATATTTTGACACAGTTCTAATTTGTACCCTCAAGTAAATGTCACCATTGAACCATAATTTTTGATTGTGCCCTATGCTAGAATTGACCTAAAAAGTATCAGACTGAAATTTTGTTTTCAGATCCCAAAACTGTACCGAAAAGGGTATCTAGATCTGCACTCTGATCTGTTGTTCTGAACCTGTACCTACAAGAAAAATGGATTTGTTTGTTTGGGGGAGGGGTTTTCCGTAGTCAAACCCCAATTTAGGAATTAACCTTGAAATCAATAATTGAAATAAAGAATGCTAGAAAGTAGTAGAAGTAAATCTAATAATGAAGCTATGATATTCAATAGATATGCAATTGTATTTTGAGTGTAAACAAGTATATAAATATGAAAGCTTGGACTCAATTAGAAACCATAAAACTCCATGATTGTATCCTTGAAATCCAACTTGAAGGGAGAATGAAAGAGTCTTGAGGATGTACAAAGGATCTTGAAGGAAGATCACACCACCATGATGGATAGATCTAGGGTTTGAATGATGAATCTTGAATGCTTGAACCAAATACCTTCAAAGGTTTGAAAGCTTGAATCCTTGATCTTTAATGGAGAGCTTGAATGTTTGAGAGGAATAATTGAACAATCTGAAAGCTTGAGAACACATGGAACAATGGATGCTTTGAAATTTTTGCTTGGTGACTTCTTGTTTCACATGGCTTACTTGATATCACTGAGAGAGACTTAATATTGCTTAGAGAAAATGAGAGGATAAACCTTCCTTTTATATGAAACTAGGACACAATATTATAGAGAGGACTACATAGGAGAAGTAAATTCCATTTAGAACCATACCCATAGAAGAGGACCTATATTAAATATAATTTAAGAATCGTCACTTTGAAACCCAAAATAGCTGACCTGAAAGCGGGAAATCAAATTTTTATGACCTTCGACAGCTGACAGACTTCAAGATTTGAAGGGGGAACCTAGGTCAAGGTCAAGGTCATCCTTGACCTAGGTCAAGGTCCAGGTCAACCTTTACCCAAGGAGTCAGGACCCCTAGAAAACATGCCAGATGGGATGGAAGGTGCCCGGAGAGGCCTAATCAGGGTCCTAAACATGCAAAGAAGTAGGAGAGGATGCATAAATAAGGAGAAAATATGATGGTGGTAAAAAAAACCCCCTAAGGAGGGATAAATGTTCTTAACATGAAAATGCTTCCATTTTAAGATGATATAGATAGTAACTTCCCCAAGAAATTCACACATTCATGCCACCCTGAGCATTTGGAGTTGGATAATATGACATCATGGAGCCTCATTCTTGATGGTGGTTCTATTCTGATTATCTCCTGTGTGTGTTCCTACATATGCAGAGAAATTTTTTCAAGCTCATGGCATACTTAAGGTAGAAAGTGCTTGTATGTGTCTTAAATGTTACAAACCTTGTGCAAAACAGCTCTCAAACATACAAAAATCTAAAAAATTTTAAGTCCTTTTGCCAAAGAGATCAACATTTTATGCTTCTTGCAAGGTTGCTTTGCCTCTTACAAGATTGTTTGCTCCAAAACCTCAAGATCATCATTTATTCTGAAAGTATCAAAGGCACCCTTGTCGTAGTCACTAGCTCATCCTAAACATTATCAAAATGAGATCATATCTATTTCCTTCAAGCACAAGAAATTTAGGTCCTCCATTTCTCCCCATAACCTAGGCTAGTAGAGTCATCTTCTCCACCCCCATCCTCTTTCCATCTTCTTCAGAGTCTGTCCTTCCTAATCTAATCTTGATTCTTCCATCCATCTCCATCATTCCTCCCTAATCAACTCATCTAAAAAGTGTCATGTCACAAATCTATTATGATGAGTTTGGTTGTCATATCTCTTGCTTGTCTTTATCCTATTCTAGTGATGATGAGGTTCTTGTTGATCATGATGCGTATTTTAAAAACCTTAGCAAGATTGCTCCAAATACCATCCAAACTCTAGTCATTCCTCCATCCTACCCCATCATGTTTTTATCCTATTCCAGTGATGATGATGGTCTTGTTGATCATGATGCATACATTGAAAACCTTAGCAAAATCGCCCCAACATCCTATTCTAATGATGATGAAGGTCTTGTTGATCATGATGCATACATGGAAATCCTTAACACACTTTCTCCAAGTATCCTCCAAGCTCCATTAATTCCTCCGCACTATCCCATCATGCCACCATGCATACCCACTACCACTCCTTATCATACCTTTGATAAGGGAAATCCATCTTATCCTTCATCCACATCTCCTTCCTATACATTCATGCCTCCATCTTATCCCACAGTCATGCCTCAAACTCCATCTTTCAAATAAAACACTACTAATACATTCCTAGTCCAATTCCACCATCTCATTATCCTCCAACCCATGTTCAAATCCCTAATCCTAGTCCTCCATTTACTCCAAACCATCACCATGATCCCCATGCTATTGCTACTCTGCCTTCCACTCTATCCTACCCATCTACCCCATCTTATCCCAATTTACTATCTCCAATTCCTACCTACATTAACACGTATTCCATACCCCAATCCATCCCTCCACTGCTATTAGTCAGTCAATCAAATTTGCAGGACATTGCCACACCTACCTATGTGAACTATCTCCCAGTACCATCTCCCCACCATCTGATACATAAGTCTCCAAGGAGTTTCACAAGGAAGCCAATAGAAAATCCATCTCTTGATGAGTCATGTTATATCACTCCCCAATGGGAAAACACTAGTGATGAAACCCTTCCATCTCCCGCACCCAACATTCCTTTTCCATCTCCTGTACCTATTATTTCCCTTCCAAATCCCATACTTATTGATCCTCTCCCACCCCTCACACCCAATATTCCTCTTCCATATCATGTACCTATTATTTTCCTTCCATATCTCATACTTTTTTATCCTCTTCCATCTCCTAGTACCATTGAAGTCCCCTCATCCATTGAATTCATCCAATCTTCATCCCCATCTTCTCCTCCTAGCACTATCCACACCCCATCTCATGAAACTCATGCATCTACCCTTCTTCCCTCTAGTCCAGAATCACCCATCCCTTCATCCAACCAATTTGAAGAATCTTCCATCCATCCATCCAACTCATTTGAAGAATCCATCCATATATCCCCCATCGCACCATCCTCACCAATCCAATCATGTCATGATCTTGTCCAAAAGCATGTTAAGGTATCCATTAACTTGAATGAAGATTTTATCATTCCATCCACTCCATATCAAGATCCTAACATCCCACTCCAACCATTACATGATCCATCATCTCCATCTAATGATCTATTGCCATCTAGTCCTTCAAAGCAAGATCCTCCCATTCTATCTAAACCATCTCAAGATCTATTCCCCCATCTGAGTCAAGATCCCAGCATCCCATCCCCTCCCCTTCATCCTCCTTTATCACCTCCACTTCCAACTATCCCACCACCATTACTCCATCACCTTGGTCCACTCACATTCATCTTTGGTGGTCCTCTTAAAGAAGAAGAAATTAGTTACATCTCCACCATTTTCCATCCACCTGATAAAGGACTCACATCTTGTTCCTTCACTTAAAAGTATCCTACCTTGAATCAAATGCTAAAAAAATGGAATTATCAAGGTAAAGGCACATGCCTAAATGAGCAAGGTATCCTGGAGCCCATTCAAGTTAAAAGACATCCATGATCTTATGGTATTGGTTATACACCTAGAGGCCCTTCTTCCAAAACTGTTGGTACAACTAATGAAAATTTCAAGAGTGCTTTCAAACCTTCCATCACATCTTCCTATCATCCCTCTAAATCATATAAATCCATACCCCCTCCTCTATCCTTGCAACCCAAGACAACCTACCATATTCCTCCTTCATCCTCTCCATCTATTTTGGGCTCCTATATCTCAAAATCTCATCCCACATATTATTCCACTCTGTCCTTCATCTATCAATCCCATATAAAAAAATCCCACCACTTACATTCCCAATCAGGATCAACAAAGGCACATACCCATGTGCCCCATCCACAATCCTACCTCCACCACTCTGTCCATATTTCCTCCATCTCATGCAAGTTCTCATATCTCTTCCAATGCTACTCACTATAATTTGGATGCCAAATCACCAAAGCATAAAGCTACAGATCCACAATCTAAATATTGTCATGTCCACTTCAAGCAACATGCTCTAGCAAAAGAAAATCTAATCAAACCATGCACTACATCCCATAGGCCACAAAACCCCACCAAAGCAAAAGAAAAAACTATGTGGATCCCAAAGCAAGAAGATGGCATGCATCTAAAAGAAAAATCCATTTTGGCATCCAAGGTTACTAATCCTCTAGCTGAGCATTCCTCTCCTCCATCTTCAAAATCTATTTTGGGTCCTTATATCTCACAACTTCCTACCATGATTCCTACATCACATCTACAGGTACCATCCGCTTCACATTCAATCTTCCCACATCCTCGCAACATGTTCCAATGTTGATCCTGACAGCATTCGCCTATCTCACTCACTTTCCATCATTTTATCTTAATACTTCCAACTATCATATACCATATCCCACATATCTCTCCCTGCATAACTATCTCATACCTAAATTTTCCCAAATAAATCATCCCACATAAATTTGTACCAACATCTTGTGACCCACACCAAAACTAGAAAACAAGAAAAAAGAAAAAAATAAAGAAAAAAACAAAAAAATAGTAAAAAAGAAGCAACAAAAAAAAGAAGAAAAATAAAGAGAAATCAATTTGTCCACTGGTGAAAAATTGGCAAACAAGCACCTTGGACAAGTACCATGATGAAAAACTGGTAAACATGCATCATGTGTAGTTCCTCCATCTAGTTTCTCTTCACACTTGGGGGAAAGTTCCTTCTGGCCACCATCCGTCTACCATCCATATCATTTCTTGTCCTTTTCACTTCCTCCATCCTCCTCTGGATCTTGATGAAAAATATAAAAGCCACCATATCTACATGCTTTCGGACATCTCTTGACATCCATCTCCCATCTCCCATCTCCCATCTTTATCCACCTATCCTTTTATCCACCCATCCTTCCTTCCATATATCCTTCTGCACTATCTTCATCCCTTATCCATCCTTCGTCCTATCATTCATTCAACTCCGTCATCATCTTGTTATCCTCTCTTCCATCCTATCATATCCCCTCCTAATGCTTCCTCACATGCATGACCTATCCTAAGTGGGGGCATTCTATTCCTTGGTGATGCTGTCCTTGGAGACCTTCTCATATCCACCTGTCATTTCTTAATCCTCCTCTCCTATCCACAATCCTTCATCTATCCATCCATTCCTCTACTAAATCCTTCCATCTAGCGCTTCCCTCTCTGCATTCCCTAGTGTCTCCTCAATCTTCCCATTCCTCCTTTTATATATCCCATCACTTGTTTCTTCCCTTGTCATAGGTATCTAGCTCTAGGCTATCCTCATGCACCCAATGCCACCCATTCCAATCCTAATTCTCCTTGTAACCTACCATCACATGCACATCCTATTCACATCCTCCAACTATCCAAAGTCAAGCAGCAATCAGCCCATCCAAGCACACCCTTAGCCTTGCTGCAAGATTTGATCACATTCCACTCATCATCATTGGGATGCATACTTCCCAATCCTTGTTGGGATTACATCATTCCCACGTCTAGAGCACCCCATCCATTATTCCTCTATCTTGGCCTTTTGGCTCAACTAGGGAAACACCATGCATATTTGCCTCATCTCATCCATTCTCTATGAGATTCCTGAGCTTTTAGTCTGTACATATCTTGTCTGTGTTAGTCCAGTCTTATGTTTGGTATTGCTTGTACATATCTCATGTCCTTGGTTGGTCTCCTTGCAAAAAGTGATCCAGTTCCATTCCAAATCTTGTGCTTCAGCAAGTTCCTTTTGACAAAATCATGCTTCAGCAATTTGATCTCATCACATCTTTGGCTAGTCAGATTCACAATTGACATTCTCCATGGAAATGGGTCCTTCAGGATGTATCCTTCCTCTCGTTGACATAAATCCAATCATCTTTATGAAAATGGGTCCTTGAGAATGTATCCTTCCTCTTGTTGACCTAAATCTAGATCATCATCATCAATGGGTTCTTGTAGGATGTATCCTTCCTCTTGACCTAATCTCAATCCAATCATCATCCCATATCATTGATCTCTCTGGCAATAGGCATCTTGTACTTGAATTTTTGATCTTGAAATTTGATTTGGTTCTTTCTTATCATTCCTGATTCTTTTTGGTTGTTCTCCTCCTCAAGGTTGCCATGATTCTTTATATCATGGTATGATGCGACTGGATGCACCTGGGATATGGAACTTGATTTTTTTGTTTTCTTCTTGTGAGTCAGTCGGATATGACCCTTGCATGTATGTAATCCATTTGGGTTTGCATGTTGCACTTGGGAAATTTCGTTTGCTTGTGGACTTTTCCAGCATCATTTGCACCATGTCTCTTCTAGGACTCATGTGTGATGCTGGGGCAACCCCCACATGTTTTTTTATTAGTCCTCTGCAACACTGGTGACAAGACTTTGTGTTCCTAGTAACCTTGGCATGGTCTCTAGTGTTTCTATATTAAAATAAGTGCTCAACTACATGGTGGTATTCCATCCCAGAATACCCCTTGCTCAAGCTTCAAGAAAAATCCCCCCCATCCCCTCCCAAAAAAACTAATCAAATCCCATCCCCAACAAAGCCATCCCTTTTAGTTCTATAAAATCCCATCTCAAACCTAACCCTTCATCCTTGATGCAAACCTAACTATCCCATCCCTCATTCTTCTATCCCCCCCTTGCTTTTTCTTCTATCATGTTTCTCCCAGCCGTCTCTTTTCAAGATGCTGCTAGGGCTTTGCCTTTTCCCTGCTGCCCTCTTGAGGGGGCATCACCCTAGTCCAATTCTAATCTAATTCTTTTCTGTCATCATTCTGGGGCAACTTTTTTGCCTACATCGCATCTTTGCATCGTATATTATCTTAAACATCTTCGAAATAACGTTATTCTAATACTATGTGGAAGAGGGAAAAAATGTAGACATCTAAATATAATTAACCTAATTTAATCATATTTAGTGCCTTCTGGGACATATTAGCTAAGTAATTTAGAATTACATAATTGACCCATGTCATCCCCTAGCCCTAATTAATTCAATTAATTGTCTATAGTCATGATTAATTATCAAAAGCAACCAATAGCTTAATAATTAATTAAAACCCTATTCCCCTATTATTGAATGAATACATTATTTATGTAATTCAATTCATTAATATCCCCTTTAACCCCTAACTTAACCTATCTCAACCACCTAACTCAGGGTTTAAACTAATCCCAACCTCTTCACCCCATGCTAATTATAATCCTAATCCTAATCCTATCCTAAACTCTCCCTAATGATGTCACATTCCTAATCTTTGGATTAGGAGTTCAATCCCTTCCCCAAAGTCAACTTTCTCAAGCTCTATCTTATCCCCTCACCCATGACTCATTAATGCTTCTTACACTCCTCATTAAGGCTCTTACACACTCATTAATAGTCCTATCTCCTAAAGTCTCCTCTCATATCCTTGGCTCACTTCCCTAAATGGTCACATTCCTCCCTCTTTTCAACCCAATCATATTGTGACACTTGTCATCATATGATGCACTTGAAGGAGCACAATCCATGTGCTCTCTTCTAGGTGCATCTGGACCTCTCCTCAGGATTGCATCCTGACCCTTGATTCCTCACCCATTTTGTATAAAATAAAGCTCATTGCTTTAAAATTTCATCCACCTTTCATGCATTGTTATAATTCTAGTTTTAAGAGAAAATTAGAAATCCAATTCCAAAGCAGAGTTATAATGTTAGTTTGAAGAACCCCTCTTGAAGCTTGAAGCATATCAAATCTGGAGCACACATCCATAAGCATGGATAAATCAAAAGATTAAAAGGGAGCTTGGATTCTATTTGAGGGAGGTTTGCACTCCTTATTCTTTTATTATTTTTAGGCTTTCTCTTCAGTCCAATCATGTATGTAGTTTAGATTATTAGTTGTGGAGTGTTTTAATTCATTATTATGCTCCTTTACACCTAGTTTTCATAGCTCACACCTAGAAGCTTAAGACATTTTAAAGGACTCAATTCTTTATCATCTATCAATAATGACGTCTGCATAACTCTTGTACTAGAAACAAGGGTAGTTCCAATAAATGATGGTGAATTATCACCAATACAGGTACTCTAATCTATATTTGACATAGCAGTCGCCAATGAATCCCCTACTCCAAAAAATTAATCCACTATAAGATGCACCCAAGATTAAAGTACAAATTATCAAATCATAATTAACAAAAAACCAAATATAGATAAACAAGGATTTACCAAGCATAGATCATGAAGGCATCGATGTTTGCATGCTCATTGTTACCAACACTGCACTCGACAATCTCAGCTAGTCGGTCCTTCTAGGAGTCACCTGCACTTGATGACCTGAACAAAAAATTGTTAGCAAAGACATTCTAAAATAATAAAAGTAAGAGTAACTTTCAATATTGTTTGAGTGAAGAGTTTCTTAGAAATTTTGAATTAGTTGTAACTGTACTTCTCCTATAGTTGTATCTAGGATATCAGTAAGCCCAATGAAAAATGTACACTTCTAATCAATAATTCCAATGGATTTTTTGAATGTTCCAAAGAAAAAATTCCTTGTAACTTGTTAACTTAAGGATTATTTTACCTAAGGTGGGAGTTGTGCTAGTCCTGACATCATCGCAATGTCCATGACAAGGTTCTTGAGAAACCAAAAAACCCTATAACAAGAACACATACATATTTTAGCTCATGACATAAAAGAGTATAAAATATAAACCTTTATTTAAATTTTGTTATAACTAAATATTCATTACTGCGTACTTGATAACAATGTTCTTGCGACATCAATTCATTTGTCCTCTTCTGCATATCCTTGGCTGGATTTGGATCCTCCAAAATTGTAATAATTTTTGCAGTGACTCTTTTTAATTTTTTCTTCACTAAATTTACATGATTAAGGATATCTGAGAGCTCATCTATATCTATAACTATTTCCTTTATTGTTGCATGTGCTTTTCCCCTATCCTAAACATCATTATGTGACAGGAATATCAGTAAAACTATCAAAATAACTCCAAAACCCTAAATAAAAGAACATAATAATATAACATTTTTCAACTATCTAATTTGTACAATTACAACAAGGTTTACCTTTGCTAAAGAATGGGTGGGTGGAGCATCCCTGCAACCTCTATCATGTGGGGGATCCATGTCGTCTTGTGACAAATATTAAATATAAAAACTTTAGCGAACTGAGAGTAATAGACTTAGCCAAAAACACTTATTAATAAAATAGTATATTGGAGTCATAAACTTGAGGTTAGTTTTAATGGTATATAGTACTTACCACCCCCATGATAGTAAATTTTGTTGTATCTATGCGATTCAAATGATAATCTATTAGTAGTTCTGCCCCTGTACTTATTGATTTTATCGCACATACAAAAACATGACTCCCCTCACGCGCCTCAAATATGCAATTGGGTTTCTTATTAGTTGATGCGGTCACGTACTATTTATAAATCCTGAAATATTCCTTGTTGTTTTTGGTCTCCTGTCAATATACATAGAAAATATTTTATTTTGATCATTTTCTTTCTATTGTATATAATTTGCTGACAGTGCATACCTACACATATTTTTTTATATTGAGCAATCCACATCTAATCATTGCAATTGTAACAAGGTCTGACAAAGTCCATCAATTCAACAAGTTTGTTGTAACAAACCTTTATCCCATCCATGGAAAATAGGCCCAAACCATGTAATGAGGATGGAGCTATGCGATATATCCTCTTGTTAACATAAAAATCAGTGTTAATTAGAGGTAGCTCCTTGGGTACCCATTCTTTCTCAAGCTGTGTGTGCCAAAAGAGAACCTTGATGTCTCCTTTGGTCTCATCATCATAAGAACATGAACCCCCTTTAACAAGGAAAAATTGTATGCGTTTATTGAATTTTTTTCTAATCTTTTGACATCTAGTTCATCTCTCTATTTTAGTCGTGCTACATGTATAACTTTTGTCTACCATTCCCACATTTCTCTCATTCGAGGAAGATAGATCTGACTGTTAGGAATGGTCCCAAGAGATAACTGAGGGGGGGGGGGGGGGGTGNGGGGGGGTTGAATCAGTTATCTACAAGATTCAATTCTTTTTCTATTAATTATAGAATAAATTTAAACATAAACTCAACAAGATAACACAGAATTGAACAACACAATTTTGGTAACGGGGAAAACCAAATTAGGTAAAAAACCCAGTGGGAATTAGCACCCACAAATAAATGTACTAGTTTATAATGATCCTTGTTAGAAGATAATTCAACCCTATTAGGAGTTGATCTTTACAATACAATAAGTACAGAGACCTGGTCAAAGGTCAGACCTTGTTAGGAGTCTTTTTACAAATAACCCTGTTAGGGGTGAGGACTCACTGTCCAAAAGCTCACTACTTAAATGATGAAGGCTACAACCTTCAGGAAAAAATATACACACTATATCTGATAATGAACTATTTGAGTAGACCTTCTATCTTGATCAGTTCTAGTGAATTATATATACTCTCTTCTTTTTCACATAAAAATGGCTTTACTGTCCCAAAACAATCAACATTCTAAACTGTCCTTCTGCTGTCTCTTTTCTTATCTTTCACATGCGATAATCTTCAAATGAACTGATATATGTATCTTCTCCAAGGGTAAGGTCACAACGGCTATAGGAAACACTTCAATAACTTCCTTGTCAGCTTAACTAATCACGCAATCAAAGTTAGGAACGCGCAACTCAAAATGAGTGGACGTGTTGCTTGACATTGTCAGCTCTATTAAATTAACTCAAACATCACGCTTCTATTAAAACATGTTTAGTGCCTTTGTATAATCATCATTAACTCATAACTAAACATGAATAAAAAAAAGCATATCCCGAAGATAGGCTCAACTCAAGAAACAATGTAAATACATTGGCTCTTAACAAATAATCTCCAGAAACTGTAACTGCCAAAATAGATTAACATAACTCAACTGAAAATTCATATCTAAGTCTGCGTGAATGCACATAGCATCTAGAACATGTTTACAACATAGAAATTAACACACAAGGCTTCATATGTCCGTAAAGATAAATACATACAAGACACTATTATATATTATATGTTGTCATCAATGACAAACATACAATCAATTATTTGCACAAAAGCAAATCTCCAACAATCTCCCACTTTGACATTGATGGCAACATATGATATGAAAAACACCATCAACCCAAAGTATCCTCCTTTTTACAATCTTCTCAATATCCTCATCAAAAGCTCCTCTTAACTGTTGCATCTCTTTTTACTGTATTTTCATTACTGTATACTCCCCCAGAGTATATGCTCCCCCTAACTATATACTCCCCCTTTGACATCAATGGAAAAGGGTTCCAAACACAAATAAGCATAGGTACTACTCCAAAAGTAGAGTAGTCAACCATTTATCAGTCACCAAGGACTAATGTTCTTTGCTGCAAATTCTAATTAGACTCAGGAAAGGGAATTACTCCTAGCTTCTTCCTAAGATACTCAAAAGTATCTTTTGATAAGGGCTTTGTAGAAATATCTACTAACTATTCTTTAGTGCTCACATAATCCAACTTTACTTCTTTGTCTGCAACTTTCTCTCTTAGAAAATGATATTTTATTTTAATGTGTTTTGTCTTTGCATGCATCATAGGGTTCTTTGACATATTGATAGTGCTAGTGTTATCACAGTGAATAACAATAGGATAATCAATCTAAATACCAAAGTCTTTAATCATCTTTTTGATCCAAACCATTATTGAACAATTCAATGCTGCTATAACATACTCAGCTTTTGCTGTTGACTGAGAGATACAATTTTTCTTCTTGCTTGTCCAAGTAACCAACCTATCTCCAAGAAATACTGCTCCCCCTGAGGTACTCTTCCTTTCATCAACACATCTTGCCCAATCTGCATCTGTATACACATGAAGTTGTATATTCTCTGAGTTAGGATACCATAAACCATAGTCTATACTCCCTTTTAAGTATCTAAATATTATTTTTATTTTCATTAGGTGATTTTGTTTAGGTTCAGCTACAAATCTTCCAACAATGCCAACTGCATTAGAAATATCTGGTCTAGATTGAGTAAGATATATGAGTTTTCTAATCATAGACTTGTATAGTGTCTTGTCAACTGTTGTGGAATCATCATCTTTAGAAAGCTTGCTTCTTGTTATCATGGGGGTGCTTACTGGTTTGCAATCTTCCATTTTGAAAGTCTTCAATATCTCCTTCACATACTTAGACTAATTTATGAATATGCCTTTGTCTGTTTTTTTTACATTCAATCCTAAAAAATATTTGATAGGTCCAATCATGCTCATTTCAAACTCACTTTGCATCTCTTTGGAAAATTTTTCACTAAGCTTGTCATTACCTCCAAAGATAATGTCATCAACAAAGATAGCAACAAGTAGTAATCCATCAGGTGGTTCTCTCATGAATAAGTTGCAATCTGGTACTCCCTTTTTTAATCCAATCTTGGTTAAGTAACCATCATGTCTCTCATACCAAGCTCTTGGGGCCTGTTTAAGTCCATAAAGTGCTTTCTTTAGTCTGCATACCATGTATGGTTTGTCTGATAAATTAAATCCTTCAGGTTGTTCTATGTAAAATTCTTCCTTCAAGTCACCATTCAGAAAAGCTGACTTGACATACATTTGATATACTTTAAAGTTTTTGAATGTTGCATAGGCCAAAAAATCTTGATAGCTTCTAGTCTGCTCACAAGGGAAAATGTATCAGTGTAGTCTATTCCTTCTCTCTGCATATATCCTTTACATACCATTCTTGCTTTGTTTCTTACCACAGTACCTTCTTCATTCATCTTATTCCTAAATATCCACTTTTTTCCAATCACCATTTTGTCACAAGGTCTAGGGACCAGTTCCCATGTATCATTCTTGATTATCTGATCTAATTATTATTTCATAGCACTTTTCCAATCTGAATCATTGCATGCATCTTGAACACTTAAGGGTTTAATCTATGAAAGTAAGAATACCTCTTCATCAATGGTTGAACCTTTTACTCTGGATCTTGTCAAGACTTTAGCACTCTGATATCCAATGATGTCTTCCTTAGAGTGGTATTTGGATGTGTATTTTGATTTTTTAGGAGTGACACTCTCATCTGTAATCTAGGATTCTTCTTGACTTGGTTCAGGATTGTTGCATGAAACATCAATATAGTCAAACAGTTCTTCAATAACTGTCTTTATTGATAGGTCTAGGTTCATCTTCAATCATAGGTGCATATTCATAGTATCTTTCTTGAGTCATGAACTTCTCATCAAATTTCACATGTGCACTCTCAATGATTTTCTTTAGCCTTAAATTGAAACATCTGTAAGCTTTGCTATTAGTAGAGTAACCAAGAAAAATACCTTCATTTCTTCTAGCATCAAATTTACCAACACCATCAGTAGCTCTTACTTCCAAATATTTTGAAGTACTTTACTGTAGGTACATTACCAAACTAAATTTCATAAGGTGTTTTGTCTATGTTTGGTCTCAACTGAATTCTATTGATAGTATAGACTGTTGTATTAACTGCATCTCTCCAATAGGTGTGCACAACTTTTCCTTGAATCATGATAGTGCGCGATGTGTTAAGTATTATCTTGATTCTCCTTTCTGTAATACCATTTTGTTGAGGGGTCCTAGGTGCACTTAGTTGTCTTTTGATCCCATGTTCTTCATATTACTCAAGAAACTTGTCAGAGGTGAATTCTCCTCCTCTATCAGATCTCAGACATTTTATCTTTAATCCAGATTCATTTTCAACTTTAGCTTTGAATACTTTGAACTTCTCAAAAGCTTCATATTTGTCTTTTAAGAACGCAACCCACATAATCCTTGAGAAATCATCGACAAACAAAATAAAATACCTTTCACCATAGTATGGTCTTGTTTGAGTAGGTCCACATAGGTCTGTATGTATCAGATCTAATTTGTACTCTGCAGAGTTCTATTTACTCCTGAATGAGGTCCTCACATGCTTCCCCATCACACATTACCTACACATAGTATCAACTAGTCTTGCAATACTTGGAAGGTCTCTTACTACCTTTACATTACTTATCTTTACTATGTTGTCAAAATTGATATGACAAAGTCTCTTGTGCCATAGCCAACTGTCATCCACTTTTGCAAAAAAACAACTTACTTTAGAGTTAAGATGAAAAACATTACCTTTGGTCTTTGATCTAGATGCAATCATGTCTCCTTCTTTGTTTTTGATAGTACATCTGTTGTTCTTTAATTCCAACTAATATCCTTTGTCTAGCAGTTGTCCAACACTTAGTAAGTTATGATGCAAACCATCAACATGTAAAGAACATCATCTATATTTTTTTTTCCATCTAAGGTGATAGATCCTCTGCCTATGATAGGTTTGGGAGTGTTATCTCCAAATCTAACCATGCCACCTTTGTACTTATCTAGATGCACAAATCTATCTTTTTCACCTGTCATATGATGTGAACACCCGTTGTCTAGGATCTAGTCTCTTCTGATGTCATCTTGTGAAACTAAAGCCAATTCTTGTGCTTTCTTTTCATCTTCAATTTATATTTGATCAATCATCTTTTCATTGTCATTAACAGCAACAAATCCAATTTCATTTTCTCCTGAGTCATCATCAGTTACACCATCTTCAACATGATAGCATTCCTTAGTATATTTGGGCTTGTAATCTGATCTGAACTTCTTGACTCTTGTAGGACACTTGGATGCAAAGTGGCCAAACTTGTTGCATGAAAAAAATTTGAATGGTAGCTATCCTTCGTATTTCCCTTTACCTTTTCTTTCCTTCTTAGCAATCATAGAAATGATTTCTTCTAGTTCAGTATCAACTTCTTCTTTTTCATTATTACTAGAGATGTTCAAGGATTTCTTACCATGGACTCAGGCTTTGAAAGCTATTTCCATTTTAGGTTTTGTTTTCAATCTTGATATCTCAAATGCATATATTTTGCTGATCAGGGTTTCTCTTTTGAAGTCCTTTGATAATTGAATGGTTTCATCCAAGATGTTAATCTTTCTTTCATAATCTGCTAACAATGTGGTCATCAATTTGTCCATTATATCATCCTCTGAAATTTCTCCACCATTGTTCCTGATACCTGATACTGCTTCATTAATCCTCTAATTGTAAGCTCTGATGTTTTATTCAGGTAGCATCTCTAAATTATTGTATCTTTTCTTCCATGTCTTTCTACACACATTCTTTGCTTGGATGTCTCCTTCAAACATATCTTCTAAGTATTTCCAAATTGAATATTCTTTTTCTACCTTCTTGATTTCAGAAAATTCACTATCCAATAGGGCACTGATTAGGGCTTCCTTGGAAATTACATTTTGAGTGAATACTTCTTTTCATTTATTTGTAGAGTTTTCTTTTGCAAGTTCTTTCGAGGTGGGAACATCAATTTCATAAGTAGCAATCTCATAGATCTCAAAACCAAGGCACTGAAGATGTGTTATCATTTTGTTCTTCTAGTAAAGATAGTTCTCTCCATCAAACTTAGGACTCTCTTTCCTAAAGTATGCCATTTGATCTACCTTAAGCTTTTAGGCTTTCTCTCCAAGGAACTTGGCTCTAATGCCAATTGTTAGGAATGGTCACAAGAGATATCTGAGAGGGGGGGGTTGGTGAATTAGTTATCTACAAGATTCAATTCTTTTTATATTAAGTACAAAATAACTTTAAACATAAACTCAACAAGATAACACATAATTAAACAACACAATTTTGGTAATGGGGAAAACCAAATTAGGTAAAAACCCTGAAGGGAATTAGCACCCAAAAATAACTGTACTATTTTATAATAATCCTTGTTAGAAGATCTTTCAACCCTGTTAGGAGTTGATATTTACAATGCAATAAGTATAGAGACATGGTCAAAGGTCAGACCTTGTTAGGAGTCTTTTACAAATAACCCTGTTAGGGGTGAGGACTCACTGTCCAAAAGATCACTACTTAAATGATGAAGGCTACAACCTTCAGGAAAAGAGATACACACTATATCTTATAATGAACTATTTGAGTATATCTTCTATCTTGATCAGTTCCAGTGAATTGTATATACTCTCTACTTTTTCACATAGAAATGGCTTTACTGTCCCAAAGCAATCAACATTCTGTTATGTCTTTCTGCTGTCTCTTTTCTTATCTTTCACATGCAGTAATCTTCAAATGAACTTCTATATGTATCTTCTCCAAGGATAAGGTCATGACAGATATGGGAAACACTTCAATAACTTCCTTGTTGGCTTAACTAAGCACGCAATCAAAGTTAGGACCGTGCAACTCAAAATGAGTGGATGTGTCGCTTCACATAGTCGGCTCTACTAAATTAACAAATAAATCACGCTTCTGTTAAAAAAATTTTAGTACCTTTGGATAATCATCATTAACTCATAAATAAACATTAATACAAACATGCATATCCTGAAGATAAGCGCAACTCAAGAAATAATGTAAATACATTGGCTCTTAACAAATAATCTCCAGAAACTATAACTGCCAAAATAGATTAACATAACTCAACTGAAACTTCATATCTAAGTCTGCGTGAATGAACATAGCATCTAGAACATGTTGACAACATAGAAATGAACACACAAGGCTTCATATGTCCATAAAGATAAATACATCCATGACATTGTTGTATATTATATGTTCTCATCAATGACAAACATACAATCAATTATTTGCATAGAAGCAAATCTCCAACACTGATATGTACCTATTTGGTGGTTCCTGTAATCTATCAAATGAGATATATAGTTGGTAGGGAGAAAGATATTTTGCTAAATGAGGGTAATGTTGATGAAGTGAGCCATAAAATTGATGTTGAGGGTAGTACTATTAAACCATGAGCAAGTTAATACCTTATTATTAAACCACTCAATGAAGATGGGCGTAAAGAGAAAGAAAGAAATTAATAAACTATTTCTATAGGGTGTATTGACTTATACCTGCTGATCCATGTGACTGCGCAGGATCCTCATCAAAGGGGTTAAATTTCCTACATATGTGAATCATTTATCTTAAGTTAGCTAAAAATTACATGATACATATGCTACAAATTGCATAGAAGACAACATGAACAATATACAAGATCATAAACATGAACAAAATACCTTTACCTTATATATGGAATGCAAGATCATCAACAAAAGGGGTGATGATGTGTGTAGTCAATTGCCTATTTCCAGAAAGGTTGACTATCAAACAAAATATATACATGTAATCAACAACAACTAATTGAGCATCATAAGCAATACATTGGTTATCATAAATCACATATGTTGTAATCATTAGAATTGAACACAAGGAATTAATTATACCATGCCATTAGAGTTGAATACTTCAATAATCAATATAAATATATATAAATAATTAAATCACATACCTTGTACATTTCAATCATGTCATTGATCATCTTCTTCATCCATCGCATCATCATCATCATCATCACCATCATCATCATCATCACCAGCACCATCATCTTCTTCTTCTTCTTCATCTTCTTCTTCCATCACATTATATTTTACCGACCTTCCTCTTGGATCATGTCTAACAAAAAAATGACCAACCTGGTTTATGTGGAACCTCTAAGTAAAACACTTGCTCACATTGGATTGGAAGAACATAAGGCTCATCTCCAATTAGCTCAAAAAACTTTGTATTAATCATTGTAAATCTATTATCATGTTGAATAACCATTCTATAAGGATAATTTTGATTCAGTCGTAGCCTGTACCATTTGATGACAAATAGAACTAATTTGAAGGAGTTAAAGTTGCACTCAAGCATATAATCCAAGATGTCATAGTATCCATTTTGAGATTATTGAGTATGTATATCATTTATACATAAAATATTAGTGACCTCGAAGACTGCAGTTATCCTAGAATCACAAGTTTTCTTCATGTCATCCAACTTTTTAATGGAAATTTTTTTGCCATGATAGGACATAGCTTTGTGGTGCTTAACCTGCAAATTTTTAGGCTTGTGAAAATTATTTGCATCATGAGTTGATATGAAACATATGGGTCATGATCATTAATAATTTTTTACATGCCTCTCTACCTCTTAAACCATATGCTAGATCAATTACCATTGACATAACATTGGAATCTCCATTACGATGAGCTTCTCTAACCAATGAAGCAACACCTTCCCATGTTAATTAGAAACCATTTTGTTGAAATCGTTCAATCCATACCATCATCCAATTAAGATTGTTTGCAATATACAAATATATTTCATCTCACTCTCGACCAACTATATAAAAAAAATAGACCAAATACAAAAAACTTATATTGAAGATTTATAATAATTAATTAACTACTATAACATCTTATAATTACCTTTCACTTTCATAAATCTACCTTTCCCCATCAAGTACTCCCCTTAGAATTTGTTAATGGAGTTGGGATCCTAAATACGATCTACATGGATCTTTGCTACAAACTTAGGAACATAATCACTAATGTACACCATGGTCTGGTATACCATATATCCCTCCACCATAGAACCCTCAGGATGTGCTCTCTGTCAAACCAAGCCCTTCAAAAATTTCAAGTGCCTCTCAACCATCCACATTGACCTAGTTTGTACAGGTCCACACAATTCAATCTCCTCAACTTGATGTATAAGGCATTGTTCTTGTGCATTGAAAAAAGTTGAAGGTAGACACTTTTGTATTTCACACATAAGATGATGAATTTTTCTCTTCTAATATTTAATATCTTCTTTATGAGTTTCTTTCGATGACAACCACCTCATGCATTTTCCAAGATCATATATAACTTTTTTGAGACTATTGTCGAAGTGGTGTGGGAGAGATAGAGGTAGAACGTACTGCAATAATTGTAAAATGATCTTTTCAATATTTTATAAAATAATACAATAAAAACTACGTGCAACATACATATATATAATGAATACAAAATAACATGAATTACCTTAAATGTATGTCAATCCTGTGTTTTTATCCCTACCCCAAATTATCTTTTCTTTGATATGAGATTGTTTATGTTAGCAACAAATCCTGTGGGAAATTATATTTTTTGTATGAATTATTTTATAGCATTTCTCTGCTGCTCTGACAATAACCAAGTAAGGGCACTTATATCAATCGGGTCTCCATTTTTATTTGATTGAATGACATTTTTCATTTCATGGTTGGATTCCTCAATGTCACTACAAATTTTGATAATTTTGTCTTTGTCACGCCTTCCATCAAATATTTTTCATAATGTCTCTGTTACATTCTTTTCAATATGCATAGCATCAAACAAATGCACGATTGGGAGTTTCTCGTAGTACGAAAAACTACTAAATTGTGTAGGATAAATTTTGAGTCCTTTTGAAATTTGGTCATTAATTCCTTAACGACCTTCACGAGCATCAATTACATCATTAGTAAACAAAATAGAATATCAAAATACAAATTTCAAATAAAAACCATCAGATGGAATGACATTACCTCGATGATTTATTCTATTGTATTCCAACTTCCATAGGTGAGGTGTCATTCTCTCTGACTTTGATGTAGTCTCTTATTTCCCATTGAAAATATGTTTTTTGGTAATTCGATACTTATGATTTTTGTGGAGAAAGTGTTTGTTCTCATTGAACACCTAATTTCCTAAAATTTTTGAATGAAAACATTTCATCTTTGGACCACAAACTGGATATGCAAATTTTTCCTTTGTTTGAAGACTTACAAGATCATGTATAATTGGATTAAATATGTTAATTTTGTGTTAGCACTATAACATACCAAAAAAGAGGTGTTAACAAGAGAACATGCCACAAAAATGTGTTAGCCCAGAGGCATCATATATTGTCCATACAAGCATTGCATGGAATTGAAATCATCTTTTTCCTATTGGTCTAGAGATGTCATACATAGTGACCCCATTCTATAACACCATCAACTCGTCAATACGGGGCTCAATATATACATTCATATATTTAACTTGGAACTTACCTAGTTGAATGAACAAAAATATTACATAATTATTATTACCATTTTTATGGATTATTTATAATAAATTAATTTAGACGACTATCAAATGAAAAAATACCTGGAATATGTTAGAATAACTGAGAGGAGGGGTGAATCAGTGTTCTCAAAAATTAATCTAATAATCTAACCAAAACTTATATCACATATATAAAACCTCTAGTTATCTTCATTCCTACAATATGTATTCCTTTAAATAATATTATCAAATATATACTGCTCGGTGAGTATATTATTTATCCTTTTCTTAAGCTTTACCGAATAACAGTTTATCTTTGCTAGCCTTTACCGAATATTAGTAAATAAACTTAGTGTTTACTAATCAATTTTGTTTTAGTAATGTGTATAACAAAACATCAAAGAAATGAACCATATACACATTTGACACATGGATTTTCAACGTGGAAACCTTGTTAAGGGAAAAACCACTTGGGACCTGTAACCCAAAATTTTCACTCTTCTGAAGTGAGCTTGATGAAGAGCCAACCTTGTTAAAGGTTACAAACATATTGTTAAGTGCAAACTTGTTAGAGGATTTAAAACCATTGGTTAGTATTTTGACCTTAGGCATTCACTATGTTGTCAACAAGAAAAGCCTTTTGATTCTCTTGAGTATCTCAATACATTAAGGACTATTAAATCCCACTCGGTTAAGAGATTTTCTAAATCAATGGTTAAACTGAAATAGTAAATGATATGTTCATTAATAAAAATTAACTTGCAGATTTTTAGATCTATTGTAAGTCCATAATACCTCTTTGATAAATATGCTCTTCGGTTCCTTTTCTCCCTTCTTTACTTCTTTCTGCTCAGTGAATGTTGTTGCTTCTCTGATACTTGGTGACTGTAGAATTCTTGGCTCTATCCTTCATCCTGTATGATCAAATCTGCATGAAGACTTCTATCTTCACCAGAATTATATTCAACATTCCTTTTTTCATAATGAATTACTTTTCTCTTTATATAGACATGATTTCACCATATAATCTTCTTGTTCTTTCTTTTTCTTGACGTAGATAACTTTCTTGATCCACAAATCTTGCCATGCATTGCTTTAATCTTTAAAGCATAGCTTTAGTTTTATCCCATAGATTTCTCCTTGACAACTATGAATAAAAATAGCTTTAAATTTTTAGTTCAACTGGTCGATGAAAACAAAGTAATCAATTAGTTAACTCTAATTATAGCTCCTTCAATCTAAGTATTTTTTCATTTCCTAACTCCAATTTTGATCGGTGATTAACTCTTAGTTTTCTTGGTCATTGACTCCAATTATCCTCTAGTAACATTGTCTGTCGGTGTTGTCTGTCCATCAGGCAACACTATGAACTTTAGTTATGCTTAGTGTTGTGGTGCTCACTTTACACTATGACTTGCTTAGGGTTCTTTGTTCATCAGTGTGCACTGTCTGTCGGTGTTTACTGTCACTCAGTGTACAATGGCTTTATATGTTTACCGATAACATAAAATTTATCTTTTTGATTCCTTGAAGTCTATGAAAATATGTATATGACCAATCAGGTTATATATTTGAAATCAATGACAATACAATACATTAATTAATTTAATGTCTTGCATTTACTTTTTGTAGCTCGGTGATCATCAACTTGATCATATTCAAACATTCAATTAGATAAACTTCATCAATCTCTCCTTTGGCATTGATGGAAAAATACTATCAAAACAATATGAAATATATCAGTTGTACTTCATCAATCTCTCCCAAACTTATTGTTCTATAACCAATACAATTATATGACTCTCGGTAAGCTCTTTAGCTTAGATTTTATTCTTGCAGAGTGATTTCTTCATTCTCCATTCCCTTTACTGGATAGATGTAGCAATTCTTTCTTTTGTCTCTTCTTTTGATGTAGAATTTCTTCTCCCTTTTCTAGATAGATGTACAGTGTTAATTTTCTTCAATTCTCTCCCTTTGATGGATTGTTTCTTTGAATATTTTTTGGATCTTTCTCTCCCTTTGTAGAAACTTCTTTTTCTAATCTTTTCTCTCCCTTTGAGTGTTCCTCTCCTTGATGGATATCTCTCCCTTGGATGATCATGATAGATATTTCATGTGGATATATTCTCTTCCTTTGACAGCAATGCCAAACAAAAATATATCATTGAATCTATTTCTCTCCATTCTGTCCATCAACAATACAGCTTTGTAGTAGCCAACAATATCTCTGATGTTCGGTTCTAATAAGTACCTTCTTGTACTGATGTATCATTTTAGTTCATATCTTTTCTTGCATCAACATGAATGATATTCTAATAATGTGTAGGCTAATGCAACCTCCAATTCAGCTTAGTGACTAGTATACAAGGGTCAGACCCCTAGTCACTTCCTCAAGTACTCAAATGTATCTATTGGCAATAGATTTGTGAATATGTCTGCTAATTGTTCTTTGGAATGTACATATTCTAGTATCACCTCTTTTCTTGTACTTGTTCCCTCAAGTAATGATACATGATAGCTATGTCCTTTGTCTTAGCATTCATCATAGGGTTCTTAGAAATTTTGATAGCAGTTGTGTTATCACAATAGATAATCACTTGATAAAGGATTTTCATATTCATACCTTTCAGCAATTGCTTGACCCATGCAATGTTAAAGCAATTTGTAACAGCAGCCACATATTCTACCTCTGCAGTAGATTGAGAGATGCATCCTTTCTTTTTACTTATCCATGTGACAAGTTTGTCACCCATAAAGAATGCTCCTCCTGTTGTGCTCTTTCTATCATCTATGTTTCCAGCCCAATCAGCATCTGTATAGACTTGTAGCTCAAATTTTCCTTCTTTATTATACCATAGACCATAGTCTTTGGTATTATTTAGATATCTCATAATTATTTTAACACCAGTCATGTGTGATTACTTTGGATTAGTAGAGAATCTTGCAACTATAACAACTGTATGTGCTATATCTGTAAATAGTATCTACAACATACATTAGTTTTCCAATCATAGATCCATATAAGGTCTGATTTACCTTAGTTGACTTGTCTTCCTTTTTCAGTTTGCATCCGGTTGCCATAGGTGTTCCCACTGGTTTGGAGTCCGCCATTTTGAATATCTGCAGAACTTTTTTTGATGTATTTGGATTGTGTGATGTAGATGTCTGCATCCTATTGTAGAATTTGTAGACCAAGAAAAAATTTGATCTCTCCAAACATTGACATCTCAAATTCTTTTCTCATTTCACCAACAAATGATTCGCATAACATATCATTACCTCCAAATATGATATCATCAACAAATATCTCAGCAATTAGAATGTTATCATCAATATCTTCTTTTAAATACATATTACTGTTATCACTTGTTCTTAAAAATCCAATACTAATGAGATAAGAGTGAACTATTTCATACCATGTTCTTGGTGCTTGTTTCAATCGATATAAGTCTTTATGTAGTCTAAATACCATGTTCCTCTTGTTAGGATCAACAAACACTTCAGGTTGTTCAATGTATACCTCCTCTTCTAGTATTCCATTCAAAAATGTAGATTTTACATCCATTTGGTATACCTTGAATCCTTTGAAAGCAGCATAATCAAGTATAATTCTTACTCCTTCTAGCCTAGAAATAGGTGCAAAGGTTTCTCCATAGTCAATACCTTCTTCTTGTACATACCCCTTGCATACCAGTCTTTCTTTGTTCCTTATGAATTCTCCATTCTCATTCAGTTTGTTTCTGAATATCCATTTGGTACCAATAACATTTTTGTCACTTGGTCTAGGTACTAATGTCCATGTTCTATTCTTCTCAATCTTTTCAATCTCTTCATTCATTGCACTAACCAATTCTTGATTCTCAAGTGCAGTATTAACAAACTTAGGCTCAAAATCACAAATCAAACATCTAGTGTTCAGTGACTTACTTCTTGTTCTCATTCTAGCCTTTTTGTCTCCTATAATCTGGTCCTGTGGATGGTGTCTTCTGACATACTTGGAATGTATAGGTTCAGATCTTTGTTCATCATTTTGATCATCATTTTTACCTTCATTTTGATCTTCATCGCTCAGTTCATCATTGTGAGAAATTTATTGATTTTTGGTGTGTACAACCTGTTGCTCGGTTGCATTGTTCTATCATTCAGTAGTGATACATTGTTGCTTGGGTAGAGTGTCATGTTCTTCACTGTAGACAAATATGTTGTAATCTTTTGGTTCCTTTCTTCTTTCCTCATCATTTTTCTTAGAAAATTCATCCACTTTAACATTTGCAATTTCAATGATTTTGTTAGAGGATTTGTTAAGACATTTATAAGCCCTTCTTTTGGTAGAATAACCTAGAAATATTCCTTCATCACTTTTGGAGTCAATATTTCCATTTATATCATCTTTCAATATATAACATTGAATTCAAAAAATTCTAAAGTAACTTACATTAGGTGTATATCTGTACCATAGCTCATAAGGTGTCTTATTGGTGTCTTTCTTTAATTGAACTCAGTTTAATGTATAGAAAATAGTACTTACAGCTTCTCTCCTGAATTTTTGTGTGATGCCTTTCTCAATCATCATTATTTTGGCACAATCAATATTTGATCTATTCCTTCTTTCAACAATCCCATTTTGTTGTGGGGTTCTTGGTGCAGAAACATATCTTGTAATTCCATGCTCATTACAAAAGTTAGTGAATTCATTAGAAACAAATTCTCCTCCTCTATCTGATCTTAAGCATTTCAGTTGTTTTCCACTTTGTTTTTCAACTATAGCTTTATACCATTTAAACATCTTAAATGCTTCTGATTTCTCTTTTAAGAACATGACAGTCATCATCCTAGAATAATCATCAACAAAGAGAATGAAGTATCTATCACCATAATAGCTCTTTGTTCTCATTGGTCCACATAAGTTAGTACGGACTAATTCTAGAATAGAATTAGATGTGTAGGTTTTTCTCTTGAAACTAGACTTTGTCATATTACCTTTTTGACAATTCTTACACATGAAATGGTCGGGTTTTGACATGCTTGATAAGCCTCTTACCTTTCTCTTCTTCCTTATCCTAACTATGTTGTCAAAATTCACATGACATAACCTTTTATGCCACAACCAAATGTCTTCATTTCTAGCCAATAAACAAGTGGTCCCGATCTTATCAAGATAGAAAAGGTTACCTTTTGTATGTTCACCAGTACCGATCAACCTTCCTATTTCATTATAGATCTTTTCCTTTTTGTTATCAAATGCAACTCGGTGACCTCTGTTATTCAGCTATGAAACACTCAATAGATTATAGTTAAGTCCTTTCACCCAATATGATTTTTCACATCTTATTAGATTATTCAACATGATGGTTCCTTTACCTTCAACTGGACAAGGTGAGTCATTACCCATTCTTACTGATCCACCATTATAATATTCAAAAGTTTCAAACTTTTCCTTATCTCCAGTCATGTGGTGAGTACATCCACTATTAATAATCCAGACATCATTTTTACTAACCTTAGATATGAGTGCAGTTTCAACATACCTTTCTTCTTTGTTTGAATCATCCTTCATAGAAACAAATACTACTTCAATATCTTCATCAGACTTGGTGTTAGTATTCTTAGGTTTGTTCTCAACCAGGTAACAAGCCTTCTTTCCTTTTTCCTTGTAGTCTCGGTTATCTCTTTTGTCATATTTTTGGTTGCTTCAATAATATCGGTCATCACCTCTATCAAAATTATTTTCATAAGATCTGCCATGGTTTCTTTCATCCTTTATTTTTTTAGGGCATCTAGCTTCAAAGTGTCCAATCTTTTTGAAATTAAAACATTCCAATGTTAATTTACCTTTGTATCTACCTTTGCCTCTTTTCAATCTTCTAACCATTAGTGCTTCAATTTCATCAAGTTCTTGTTCATCACTATCACTTTCACTATTATTTCTCATAGTGTGTTTATGACTTGATTTACTTATTTTCAGAGAAGATTTGAATGCTGACTCAATAGTTGGTAAGACACTATTGTCAAATTTCTTCATCTCAAATGAAATAATTTTACTGATCAAAATATCTAGAGTAGCATTTTTATTTGCTACTATTCTCATTTCTTGAATTGCAGATACTCTAATAGCATAAACAGGAAGTAAGGTTCTCATAATTTTACTTACCAATGTTTCTTCTTCAAGTACACCTCCTACTCCTCAAATAGCATGACAACTTCATTGATTCTTCTACTGTACTAAGTGATGTTCTCTCCTTCTTTCATTCTTAGGTCATCAAACTTTCCTCTTAGGATTTCAACCTTACCTCTCAACACATTTGTATCTCCTCCATGTACTAGCTTGATTTTTTCCCACATCTTCTTTGTAGTGGTGTATGATTTGACATCTTCAAATTCAGCATCGAAGAGTGAGGAAGCAAGTTCTATCATCATAGAATTGCATTCATGTTTCTCTCTCAATTGATCAACTATCGGAGGTCCAGTAGGTAAAACAAATTTAGTATCCAAGTACTATGTGACATAATTTCTAATACCTGATAGGTGGAGTCTTATCCTTCTTTTCCATGAATAAAAGTTGTCTTTGTTCAACTTAGGCACATCCCTTTTTCTCATCTTGTGATATTTAGCTTGAGTCTTTAAACTTTCTTCCAAACACACAAGCTCTGATACCAATTTTTAGAATAACTGAGAGGGGGGTGAATCAGTGGCCTCAAAAATTAATCCAATAATCCAACCAAAACTTATATCACATATAAAAAACATCTAGTTATCTTCATTCCTACAAGATGTATTCCTTTAAATAATCTTATCAAATATATATTTCTTGGTGAGTATACTATTTATCCTTTTCTTAAGCTTTACTGAATAGTAGTTTATCTTTACTAGCCTTTACCAAATATTAGTAAATAAACTTAGTGTTTACCAATCAATCTTTTTTTAGTAATGTGTAAATAAAAACATCAAAGAAATGAACCATATACACATTTGACACATGGATTTTTAATGTGGAAACCCTGTTAAGGGAAAAACCACTTGGGACCGGTAACCCAAAATTTTTACTCTTCTGAAGTGATCTCGGTGAAGAGCCAACCCTGTTAAAGGTTACAAATAGATTGTTAAGTGCGACCTTGTTAGAGGCATTCACTATGTTTTCAACAAGAAAAACATTTTGATACTCTTGAGTATCTCAATACATTAAGGATTGTTAAATCCCACTCGGTTAAGAGATTTTATGAATCGATGGTAAAACTGAAACAATAAATGATCTGTTCATTAATACAAATTAACTTGTATATTTTTAGATCTATTGTAAGTCCATAATACCTCTCTGATCAATATGCTCTTTAGTTCCTTTGCTCCCCTCTTTACTTATTTATTCTCAGTGAATGTTGTTTCTTCTCTATTGCTTGATGTCTATAGAACTCTTGGCTCTGTCCTTCATCCTGTATGATCAGATCTACATGAAGACTTCTATCTTCACCAGAATTATATTCAGCATTCCTTTTTTCATAATGAATTACTTTTCTCTTTATATGGATATGATTTCACTGTATAATCTTCTTGTTCTTTCTTTTTCTTGACGTAGATAGCTTTCTTGATCCACAAATCTCGCCATGCATTGCTTTAATCTTTAAAGCATAGATTTAGTTTTATGACGTACATTTCTCCTTGACAACTGTGAATAAAAGTAGCTTTAAATATTTACTTCAACTGGTCAATGAAAAAAAAAGTAATCAATTAGTTAACTCTAATTATAGCTCCCACCAACTAAGTATTTTTTTGTTTCTTAACTCCAGTTCTAATCGGTGATCAACTCTTAGTTTGCTTGGTCATTGACTCCAGTTGTCATCTGGTAACATTTTCCATTGGTGTTGTCTTTTTATCAGGAAACACTATGAACTTTAGTTATTCTCGGTGTTGTGGTGCTTAGTTTACACTGTGACTTCCTCGGGGTTCTCTATCCATTAGTGTGCACTGTCTATTAGTGTTTATTGTCACTCAGTGTACATTGGATTTATATGTTTACCAATAACATAAAATTTTTTTGATTCCTGTAAGTCTATGACAATATGTATATGACAAATCAGATTATATCAAGTTGACATCAATGACAATACAATACATTAATTGATTTAATGTCTTGCATTTACTTTCTATAACTCGGTGATCATCAACTTAAACATCTTCAAACATTCAATTAGTTATAGTCTATCAGAACAATCATTGCCAACATTATGTGATCCATCTTTATGGACATCCAAGGAGGATTATTATTGTTGATAGCAAAAATAGGCCACACTGAGTAAACAGATCTCATCTCTCCAAACAGATGGACACCGTCCACTACCAATGAAAGCCTGAGATTATGAGGTTCTTCTTTAAAGTGTGGCCAAACCATCCATAGGCATTCACATAATGTCATCTCAAATTCTATTGTGTCCATGGTAATCCATAAATTATGCCAAGCTAGTTCACCTGAATAATCGTTGCAGACGTGGAATAATGGAATATACAGAAGAACCTTGCAAGGAACCTTTTTATTATTTGATCTTATCAATATATACTAATATGACAATCAGGGCATTCTGTTGCAAATTCATGTTATTTATGATATATAATATGATCATTCAGACATGCATGTATTGTTTGATACTCCATTCCAATATCTTTCATAATGGCAGATAATTCTTGGTACGAGTGAGGTGGAATGTTTTATGGTGGTAACAAACACTCACCTATCAACCTATGACCAAAAATATAATTGCTTAATATAAAGAATATTAATTGGTACATAATTCACCCATTGTTAACTATAATGAAATTATGACTAAAAATTATGAAAAAAGATGACATATATGACATACCTTAACATACATGTTATTGCTACGTTGGATAAACCATTCATAACCTTCAAGCTCACCAACAACAATAAAATGGAAAGAAAATTTGTTTGGGAGCCTTCGTATAGGGGCTCGTATGCCTTCTCAAGTATAGGTACATCAAGATCATCTTCATCATCATCATTGATTGCACCAGTACCATCATCTTGATAATCATGATCTTCTTCCATGAGATCATTACCTTCTACTTCAATATTCACACTTCCATGTTCCCTCATTTGAAAATCCACATTCTCTGGATTGTCATGGTCCATAACATGAAACCCAGGGTGGTTGACCTATATTAAAATGATAAACTTAAATTAACCATGGCCATGATGTCATTTTTAATTCATTTCTTATGTATATAAATTGTTTAAATAATATATTGAAAAACATACCAATGGACGAAATTCGTTTCCCCCTTCAATGTGACCATGCTTCCTACTACAATGTTCCTTAACTATTTTGATTATATATCTTTGAGTCTTTAAGCCCTTGCAAATATTGCAGGGTCAATAAAATTCTCCATCACCTTTTATTTTAAAGTTAGACCACAATCTAGCAATTGTCTCCTTATTTTGTTCCGAGTTGATATTGTCAGACATGGTCTTTCTTGACTGGAATGACTCGTTACTTGTACATTGACTATAATGTTGGTGGAATAAGGATGATTTGTTTTCAACCTGTAGATACAGACACTGAGCAACCATTTTCTCAACTCTAATTTTATCAACACAAAGGGACATTTATCATAGCCATAGAAACCTGATTATTTTTAAATGGAATACACCAGGGAGTACCATCAGAAATATTGACTATTTAAAATCATGAACAATAAACCTAAATCAGATAGCTCATTTTTTTATCAGCATGTGTAGTCTCACAATATCAACAAATGTGGAGTCTCAGAACTGTCCATTTCTCTGTGTATATGAAAAATGAATGAAATATCAAGCTGAAATAAAACATTGAAGAAAATGGTATTCCACATAGAGTGAATTAAATATACCATCAAAAGAAGGTGAACTCCATAATTGGCACAAACTCAGATAGGGGAAAATTCAAATTCAAGGCCTAATTTATCAAGAACAACAAACAATGCGGAACCTCATAATCAAAAACATGAAACACATTTTTGTCAACAATGTTCAAAATCATTAGGACTGTAGAGAAATCATTAAGACTATATAAAATCAAGTTCTAGAAATGGACGGTTCTGATGCTTTGCCATTACAATAATTGAGCATTCATCATTTGGTACTTCTTGGTGTTTTCCATTTAAGTATATTAGGCCCAAATTATTCCATTTATATATGTTCAAAATTATTCTAGTAATGATTTAGGGAATGCAATCATGTAAAATACAAACTAATATTATTATTGTAATATGTAAAACACAATCATGTAAAACCTATGCATATACAACCTTCACCTGTGCATATAAGAGTTGATCAGAGAAGGTATATTCACAGGTGACAAGCATGCAAATTTGACCAAGCATTACTGGGAACTTGACCCTACAACAAATGGACTTGTGATGATTTTCATAATAGTACATTTGTTGCAGGGTAAGCTCCCAGTAGTGCTTAGGAAAATCTACATGTTCATGACCTGTGCATATATCTTCTCTGGTGGGAGGAGTCTAATGTTTTATAGTATGTCATTGTCATTGTTTATGGGATCATGGGTAGTATTATGAAATAAGTTGGTGTTTTGGGGTGTTTAAGGTCTTAAAAAGGTTATAGTCAATGTAAGAGTTGATCAAAGAAGGTAAGAGGGTTGATTTTATGGTAGAATCCATGTTAGTATGATCTAAGGATGGTGAATCATCCACCAATTTGAGGTTACAGTGATTGGAGGTAAGAGATTGACTGAGCCCTAGATTTTAGGGGTTTTGAAGAGAAAATTAGGGATTTTTCATATAGAGAGGTCTTAGAACCAAATTGATTATGGAATCTGTGGTTTGGGGTCATTTGATGACACTTTTGAAAGTCTCAAGGTCTAGTGTTTTAATATATGAAAAATAAATGTATAAGAAAATGAAATGTATGGTGTGTTATATATAATGTGTGTTGTAGGAATAGTGAAGAAGGTAATATTGTCCTCTTAATCCCAAATTTCATTAAGGTAAGATCCAAATTGATTAACCCCAAAAAAGTTATCAATCCATAAATTAATCAACCTATTAAGAATAGGGATAAAGAGAAAAAAATCCTAACTTCCATTTTATAGAAGAGAATGTGTGATATATTTAGAAAGATTAAAACTTTAGTTGAAATGAATTGAAGACAAGTACTAACCTCAAAATTCTACATATATAAATAATGTTGTTTTTGGGTGTCTACATTGAGTTTCTAGAAAATTTGCAACCAAATCTGGAACAGAAATGCAGAGATGAAGAAAACCCAAAAATCATCTCTGAATCTGACTTAGTTCCGATTTTGACCCAAAAATGAATGTCACCTTTGACCCAAAATTTTTGATTTTGACCCCGAAATGAATGTCACCTTTGACCCACAATTTCTGATTCTGACCTAGAATCTTTGATTCTGAACTAGAACAGAATGTTGATTCTGACCCAAAATGCCTAATAGAAAATCTATTTTTGGATCCCGATAGTTTGTTGAAAAGGGTATCTAAATCTGCACTCCAATTCCTTATTCTGAACCTGTCCCTGTAATAAAAATGGTTTTTTGTTTGGGGAGAGGGGTTTTCCTTGGTCAAACCCTATTTTTGGAATTAACAGGTCAAAGTATAATTGAAATTTCATAAGTAAACAAAGTAAATGAACAAATTCACCTTGCTTGTATAGAAACCCTTGTGGCGGATTCGAATTCGTGGATCCACAAGTATGCATGCACCAAATGGATGTAGAATGTAGAATGTCGGATGTAGGATATCTCAAATAAATTTCTTGTAGATATTCAACACCAATCTTGAATGAATCTTGGAATAGGAAGAGGCTTGGAGGAATGTGGATGAAGAAATCTTCAACAAGAGGGCTGCATAGAGCTTGAATCCTTCAATGGCTACCAATGGATCTCCTTGATGAATTGAGTGCTTGAAGATGTTTGAATTCTTGGATGCTTGAGAGTAGATGAATTCTTTAATAGATATTTATCTTCCTTCAAATCTTTCTTCTTAGCTTGTCCTTCACACTTAAATTTTACTTCTTGAGTCTTTTATGGTTAAAGAAACTGAGAGGAGAAGGCTTCCTTATATATGAATATAGGGCACAATCTTCTAGAGAGGCCTACATAGTAGAATTAAATTCCAATTAGACCTATATCCCTAGAAGTGGACCTATATTAAATATAATTTCAAGATTCGTTGCTCTGAAGACCGAAATAGCTGACCCGGAAGTGGGAATTAAACCTTTCCGAAGCCCGACATCCGGAAACCCCAAAATCATGAAATTTGGACCGTGGGTCACAATCGAGGTTGATTCTGACCTAGGTCAGGCTTGAGGTCAACCTTAACCTAGTTCAAGGTCAAGGTCAACCTTGACCCACAAAGGTCATGTTGAGCATAGTTTTAACACAAGCCCGCTTGCTAGGATCTCGAGATTTGATTTCCTCTCTTGAAAGAATAATAGAGTTATTCCCAAGGTTCTTCAGGGTTGGGTCACAACTTGCTTGGTTACTCAGTTGAAGATAAATGTGATTGTTCATGAGGAGGGCTTTGCTGGTATGTTCAAGATAGAAAACTGCGAAAATATTGTTAATTCTCTTTTTTGGGTATTTTCTATTTTAACAAATATGGTGTCGTAAATAAAATGAAATTTTGTGTTTTTTCAAGATGGTAATTTAGAATTAATGACAACATTTGAATGAGAGAAGGGTAACGAGAAATTAAGAAAATTATGAAAAAGTGAAATCCTAAGGACATAAACCACCATAAACCCTTGCAAATTGAATGCTGGAGAGATCTGGAACAACCCAAAAAGCATAAATCAGACCAAGTCACAATTCACTACTCCACGGATGCAAGCATTTTGGAGAGAAGACGCATTCACTCATGCAAGATATTCAAAATCTATCAAATCATGAATCCACCAAGATGTGTGCACCCATGAGACGGATTTATCATTAAGCTCAAAGATAATATTTTCCACACATTAATCACAACAAGGTAGATACACAACAGCAAACTCCAACTAAAGTAGCACGAATTTGAAACACAATAACACAAAGGGCTCTCTGAAAATAAAGAATAATGGAAGCATACATTCAATAAATTCACATAGATAGTAGTAATTCACACACCATGAATGAAGCACCCAATGTAGATCTTTATTGTATTAAAAAATTGGCCCTTTTATATTGTTTTTTGATTACAATATATAGAGTTTTGATCCACAACTCTGATTTTCGGAGTTAGGGCATTAGAGAGTTTAAACTAGAGAAATAGAACTAAAACTAGAACTTTGTTGAAGGTAAACTACTGCTAACTAATACTATGCAACTTGAATGGATTCTTAAACCCATTTACAATCCGTTTTCTCATGCAAAGAGGGAAAAATCTGCCAGAGAAGAGAGAGAGAGAAAGGAGGAGAATTCCTTCTGTGAACTGGGAGTCTTCTTCTCGATCTTGGTGGATGGTTCTTGGATTCTTCACCTGGGATGTTTCTGATGATGGGAAATAATAGGATACCCTTAGTTCCTCTGAAATAAACTCAAGTTTTCCATTGATGTGATCTAGAGTTGAACTGGTGTTGAAAAAGGTGACCTCGCTGAAAACACCCAGTTCTTCGGACCCCGACCTCTACCCCGAAAATTTTAATGCTTTGAAATTTCCCAAGTGCCTCTCAAAATTTGTAAATTCAGAGGCCCCCAAAAATTTAGACTTATCATGGGCTGAAAGGCTAAAAACATCTGAAGAGGCCGAAAGTCCAAAATCTTTGAAGGCTGAAAGACCGAAAAATACTTCCTTCTGTATGGGCCGAAAGGCCAAAAAATTGGAGGCTAAAAGGCTAAAAATTACTGCCTTGGTGAAATTTGACCAAGTGTGAAAATCTTGCTCAGTCCATCTGGTAATTGAACCCTGTAACTTTATCCAGTGAAGACTTTTGGGTGAGCTACCCAAAGCCTCTGCATGATCTCCTGAACTTCTTCATAGTTGATCTCTTTCATTTTTACTTTGGTGATCCTTCGTTCCTGCTTCTTTTTGAAGATATTTAATTCAGAAGTGAAGAAAATGATCTCTTCTTCATGCTGCAACATTCTATGTATCTCTTCTTTCATGTAAAACAACTGCTGCAAGGCCTCCTTGGTATTGGATCTGGCCAGAATGTCTCTGAACTATTGGACCACTTCCTTGGAGGGATGCAGAGCTTGTTGGCTTTCATCTTGGTAGATGTTGAGGCCAACCCCTATGAAGAATGTATCTATATCATTGACCCATGTTATTACCTCCTCTTTCTTTTCACCTATGAGGGCCTGGTGCTTCTTGTAGGCCTTAATTATTTTGGCCATTTTCTTGGTCCAAGTCTCAAATTTGTCCAGTTCTTCACCCTCATAAACTTTGACCAAAATCAGGAAGTGTTGCTTTCTAATTACCTCTAAATCCTAGAGAGCTACTTGCCACTTAGCTTCCTTGGCATCCATCCCCCCGTCATCTTCCACTAGGTCAATGAGTGAATTAACCTCAACCAAGATGGTCCTATATGGCCTGAATATTGACAGGATTTCCTTCTCTCCAAACTGTTTAAAGTCATTTATCCAATCGACACTCGCCTGGATGAAAGAGGGGGTTAATCCTGTCAGCAAATCTGGTGTAGCTCTTTTATCAATCATGGCTTGTAATGAATCCTTTGAACAGTTTGGGTCATGGGACCCAGCATCTTTTGGATGAACCCTTTCAATGCTTTATTTTGGTCTGTTAAAGCCTTGATGGTTTCTTCATCTTTATTCATGAACCCCAGAGCATGCTTGAGTCCCAAGGCTGCTAATGTCTTGCTTCCTTGTCTGGTTGGTTCCCCCAAGTCCACCTCTTTGAATGTGTAGTCTCTTGATGAACCCATGGTTTGAGAGGTGCTTGGGGGTGGGATAGATATTTGTGCTATCCACCGACCCTTAGGGTCTTGGATCACATATGACATAGTTTTAGCAGGCACACTCACATCTGCATGGTGGAAAGCTTGCTTTACAATAGTTATACTTGTATCTTCTCTATCCAATTCACTTGTGTAGGTTCTTTTCCAAGGTTGTATCTCCTTGGTAAACCAATTAGGTTTATCAGAGGCAGTTACTAGCTCATATGGTGCCACATGGAGAATTGAGGTTAAGCCTTGTTGCCCTGGAGCTGTTCCCGATTCTGATTCCTTTTCTGCCCCCTTTCCTTGTCCATCTTTCCCTTCTTCCATTTTATTCCCTTTTGTATCCCTTTGGATTTCCTCCTCTTCCTTATCTTTCTCATTAACCTCCTTTTCCTTTTCCTTCTCCGGGCCTTGGTTGGCTGATGAATCAATTACAACTTCTGGCCTGAGACCGGTCATGGCCTCGAGTGAGGTTTGAAAAGGTGATGTGTCATTTGTGCCCACTACTCCTTCAGTTGCCTGAGTGGCACATGTTGAAGGGATTGATGTTGGTGGAAAAATTGTTGGCATGACTATAGTGGGAGATGAGGAGACGGTGGTAGTAGATGGAGGCAAAGTTGCTACAAGAGGAGGTGTTGGAGTTAGTAGGGAAGTTAGTGGAGTAAGCATGTGGGGTGGTGGAGCGAAAACATGGCTCCCTCCAGCTACGTTGTCTGTTACCAAACTCTGAGTTACCCCACTGTCTTGGGTTTTAGGCCCTGGAACAAAATCAAGGCCTACTAATGGAGTAGGAACATTCATCGAAGGATTGGTGAACTGGACCGGTGGAGGAGAAGGGCTACCTGAGATTGTATGACCGGTGGTGGAGTGAAAGAAACTTGAGTTTGTATGATTGGTGGTTCCCCAGTGGATGTATCTTGGCCCTGATCCAAAAAGCCTTCAAGTCCTTCAAAATCAGAGAGGATAAATTTATCCAGTCCTAGTGGATCCAAAGGATTATCCTTTTCTTTGGGATCCTCTCTATGTTTCTTAGTAGCCTCCTTTTCTCTCCTTTTCTATAACCTGGTCTTCTAGACTAGGGGCTCACTTGCATCCTCTTCCTTAGGCTCTTCCTATACAGTTTCCAACTACGGAGTCTCGAAACTCTTCTTCCTCTTATAGGTTTTCTTCTCAACGGTGGGGGAAGATTGGCCAGAGGTGGATGGGGCCTCTCTTGATTGGGGTTGTGACAGTCCTGTTGGTGGGTCAATCTAGCCCATCATTTTGGTTTTCTTAGGCCTAGGATTGGAGCCATATTCCACTGGCTGTTCATGACCATACACTGTTCTTGGCTTCTGAGCGGGAGCCTTCTTATATTTAGGAGTTGTTGACTTCTCTCCTTGTTGTTTCTCTACTTTCTTGGAGGGCTCCATTAATGTTTTTACCAGGATCAGACTCATCTGGTGTGGCTTCTTGATCCAAGATATGGTGGTTTTTATTACGTGCCTTGCCTGAAAGTCTATGTCATCATTTTCATCTTTGTCTACCTCCGTGTTCATGATTGGCCAGTCATACACCTTATCTTGTGTGTAAATGTCTTCTAAGATGTCCTCTAAATCACATTCCCATATTTTCAGGGAAATAGGAACCTTCAACACCTCTTTGGCCAGTGCTAGGTTAATTCTGTAGTAATCCCTGATTCTGACTTCATGGTCATCTATACAGTTTATCCAATGATCTTCCAAATGTGGCTCATGTATGTAGAATCTGCCGATGATATGGCTATAAGTACCTATGGGGTCAAAATGAGCTCACACTATCTTGTAAACTTGCAAGGGGCAATCATCCCATTCAAAATCAAGGGACTTGCAAACCTTCATGTCCTATAGTGTATAGGGTCCCAAAGAGATGGGAAAGTCCCAACAGTGCTTCTTCTTATGCTTGATGTGCTCGTATGCATTCGCGAGCTGCCTGGCCATCTCCAATATGATTATCCAGTCAGATGGATATCTGGGTAGCTTCTTTGGTTGTATGGTTGACCTAGCTATCTGAATGTATGTGAATGTCCTAAATTGGATGAAATAGGCCCCAATGGCCCTCACCTTAGCAGCAGCTTCTTCTGACATACTTTTAGCAAAATCACCCTCAATAGATCAGATGACCACAAAAATGAATGCGTCATTGACTATTCGGTAATCAGGGGAATCCTCTGACATGGTTTCTCCTTTTACCAACTGCGGGTATACAAGATGGGGCCATGCATTTGGATCATTCAGGATTCCCCTCTTGGTGAGGCTGGGATAATCTGTCTGTGCAGCTAGTAGATACATTATGTAAGTGCTCATGTAGAATTTTGGGTTATGTTTCACTGTTGTCAACTGCTCATCCAGGTTATCACTAATAATAGTGCCCCAGTCAAATCTTTCCTTTCATTCCTTGATCCTCTCTATAAGTAGGATCATCTAGTGGTCAAGTTAGGTAGACTGGGGTAACCCATACACCCGGCTTATCATTGTTATAGCTACGTGGATATCATCTCTCATATAACCCCTCTAGAGGTCTATCTTGTCTAGTTTGTTCTTGGGAACTGGTTGCTTCAAGTATTCCTTATTCATCATCTCGTTTACTATTTTCTCCTTGTTACCAAATCATTTGTTCCCCTTTTCAATGTAGAAATCATAGAACTTATCTATGCCTTTGTGGAGGTGAAAGACTTCCTCAATGACATCCAGCCTAATGTCCAATACAACCTGATCTTCCAAGTTTACCACCACCCTTTTGTCTGAATCATAGTGGTGAGCTAGGGTGATGATCAATTCTGAAGATGTAACAACCACGGGGTGTGTGGCTGCATTTACCAGCCCGGATAGGACTAATGCCCGGATAGGACTAATGAGGTACAGTCCTCGAATCTATTTGCCAGTTGGCAGCACTAGGTTAGGAATTCATTCCAATCCACGTTCCTGATGTTGGTATGAGTTATCTCGCTATGTTTGTTCCCCACCTTTGAGCTAGGGGGATTCCCCTTGTATTGAAACTTCATTGGGGATACTATCTTTGGTTCAGTCATTCTTGCAAGAAAACACAACTATCAGTAGCTTATTGAATATAAAAATCAATTTAAACTATGAAAGAAAGTAAAGAGAGCTGAAAAATAGCTAAAGTGCAAGCTTTCACACTTTCAGACCTTTCGGGGGTTTCGAACATCGGAAACTAAATTAGAGACTGAAAAGTCTGAAAGTGCGAACATGCAAAATGGTAAGCCCAAGGCCATCAGAGGTTTCAAAGTTTTGGACACTGAACTAGGAGGGGTTTTCTCAAGAATGCCCAATCATCTGGACATGGTGAGGAGCCTGGATGGACTGATCAGAGGTTTGGTTTGTTTGGCTTTTCAGACTTTCGGACCTTTTGGACATCTGAAATGCTGAAATGTCCAAAATAGAAATTAACGAGAATGGGATCTAGTTTTCAGACTTTCAAAGGCCAAAAACCCTTGGTAAGTGCTGCGACTAACAAAAACACAAAAACCTAAACCTAGACCTAATGACACAAGAAAACCCAAAGGGCCAACAAGAAGGGACGTCCCTGTCGATGCACGACGACATAGAAGCCCCAAAGGGCACTGAATCAAAGTGCTCTAGGCTGGACAAACACTAGGGACACCAAAAAGACCCTAAACCTAGGGCAAAATGAAAGCACTAAATGAAGAAGAGTGGAGGAAACCTACCCCGATCGACCGAGCGAAGGGAGGGAAACTAGGCGATGACACGAAGGCGGATGGCGAGGAAGAGCAGACGAAATGTGAGCGAGAGCACAAACCAAAAAATGCAAAGTGATAAAACAAAGGAGGCTACCTCTTTTATAAATAGTGAGCTGAGGTCAGTGGGTTCAGGGTTTCGGAGACCGAATCACCAAAAAAATGGATGAGGATTAAGAACCTTTTGGCCTTTCAGTGATTTTGGACTCTGAAATCACCGAAAGGTCGGGTCTTCGGCCTTTCAGCCCATTTGATATTTCAGAGGACCTAAGTCCTCCAAAAGGCTGAAAGGGCCAAAAGATCGGGTTTTTGGCCTTTTAGCCATTCTGGTATTTTAGAGGACTTAGGTCCTCTAAAAGGCCGAAAGGGCCAAAAGGCCAAAAAAGGGTTCTTCTTTTATCTCCTTTGGTTTTAGTGATCTTTTTACAATGGCTGATTGGATCTTTGTGAGGGGAAAACATGATGAAAGGGAAAAAAGAAACAAAATGAAAGGGGAGTCCCCATGGCCAGAGGACCTAAAATGGGGTGTGTGTTGTGGAGCCACAATAGGTCAATTTTGACCTTGAGGTCAAAAGTCTCGGGTTTTCAATTTTGGATGCTAGAAACAAGCCAAAGAAAAGTGGGAAATGGGGTAGATCAAGGGGGAAATCTAGATCCAAGTTAGAGATCCATTCAAGGCACTTGAAATGACCCCAAACCACTTACTTGGAGGGCGAAACCAATCTACAATGGAAGTGCTTCCATTTTCTGCCTATACAAGTGTGAGGAGACATTAGTAGTTTATTTCTAAAATAGATTGAATTAGCCCTCCTAGTTCTATGACAGTGGAAGATTTGATTAGGATGATCTAAAACACTTGGGTCTGATCTTGAGGTATGTTATCAACCTTGGAAAATGGTATCAGAATATGTAATGTTTTTTAAGAGTTGTTTGGGAATATTTTGAGAAAGGATTTAATAACCCTCATTGCTATACTACTAGGACTGTACAATCTGGATTGTTTGGGAAAAGAAGGCAGAATGGCTGCATGAATGAGTTTTCATGTTGGTGTGTGGGTTATTTGAGTGTATTGGTATCCTTAGAGGAGTTAGGGTCACCACTGGGAGCTTAGTTTATGAGTTTGGTTATAGAGGAATATTAGAAAGGGTGTTGTTTCAATGACACATCTAGTTACTTTGATAGGTTTAAGTCTTTTAAAGGCTCACTCAAGTGATCTACAAGATGGATTTGGAAGACAAGGCAGTTGGTTTAAAAAACTACACTATCCTTAAGAAAACATTCAGAGATCTAAAATCCAACCAAGGATAAATAAAATAATTGTGCTTTAGTAGAGTTACATCTTCTCAATAGTGTTATAAGATTGATTCCTCTTACTCTTTCCAAGGAGTGTATCCATACTAAATTTAATTCTTTCATCAACCAAGCGACAGGCTTCCAACCATAATTTTTTTTCTTTTGTTTTCCTTCCTCTTCACTTGTTTGCATGGTTTTGCGCTATCTTTAAAAATGTAGTGATACTTGGGAATGATGCCAATTCATCTTTATTCTCAAGGAAATATAACATTTCTACTCATTCTCTTCTAGCAATGCTTGGAGTAAATGATCTTCATCTTCCAAAATTTGTGCCAGATAGTACTGAAACTCCTCAATATAAGAAGATTGGGTCATGACAGAAAAAAACATATTTATGTTAGTGTTGAGTGGGGGACAAGGGAAAATGAGTTGAATCCCTATTTGAGACTATAGGAAGCTTAGTTTGAACTACAAGCCCTTTGTTCAAATTATAAGGCTAAGTGGAGGGTGGCATAGTTTGCTCAAAAAGTTTCCCGTGGTTGTGATTTTGAAGTATTTTCCAGGGTAGCCTCATCCATTCATTAAGGTGGATAGAGTGAAGACCAATAGAAATTAGGGATATTTTGTGACTATCCATACAGTGAAAATATCATAGAGGCATCCCTTTGAAGGTCAATAATTGGGTGCATGTGCATGAGAAGAATTAATCTTGACCATATCAATAATTGGCTTGAAGATATCAATCATTATGCAAATCGTTACACAGATATTTTGCATCTTCCTGCTCCAACTTGACTTTACAAATTCACCTAGTTCATATATCAATATTTTAATGAGTCTAGAGTCCCTCATAACCAAGGGGAGGCTATATAGATGCAACCAAATTGAAATGGTGATGATAGTACCCTCAAAGTGTAAATAGGTGACCATGGTGTAAATAATGGTTTGAATTTTTGAAAGAACCAAGGAATGTGTTATTACACAAAATTGCAATCTTCTGGATAAAGTTAAACTATAGCATGATAAAGCTATGTTCTAAGATGTCAATAGAATCAGCTACCATATTGCTCCATATTTTTTTAGTATAGGATATAAAATTTACAAAGGGAAGATGCTTGAATTTCAAGCGCTTGAAACTAAGTGACATTAACTAATATTGTCTAAAATTGCACTAACACAAATATTCCAAAACATGGAAATTGAGACTTTAGTCGGTAAAATCACTATTGTGACCACTAAGGGAAAGGAATTTGGAGTATGAACTAGTTGAATAGAAGAAATTGGGAGTTATGTTTTGAAATCATCACCTTCTGGATGCAAATTGAATGAAAACCAACAGTTTCCTGTGAAATTATGAACTGGCATGAATGTCTACAGAGGGATCTTATCCATCAAAGTGTTATGATTTTTAGCCTATGTGAGTGTTCATTTTGATACAGTTGATTTGATCTCATTCCTATTTGTGTAGTTGAAGTTATAATCGATTTGGTAAACATAGTCAGGTAAAGAGCCAATTCCAGGTCTGTCATGGAAATGGAGACCTAACTTGCAATTTCACCAGTGGAATTTCCTCTTTACTTGGGAAATTAAAGTTACAAATTTTTATTCTATGATTCCTAAAGCATTGGATGGGAACTGGAGGTTAGAAGGGTTTTGCATCGAGCCCTAGGTTGAATATCCCTATGTATTTAACTAGTTATTGGAGTACAAAGGTCTGCAATCGAAAAATTTGAGTTGTGGAGGAATTCTAAAGTTTGATTTGGATAATTTACAATAAATTGAAAGTTCCTAGAACCCTGCATTGATCCTAAGCACCCATCCTTGACCATCCATAGGGTAAACCAAGTCTAATCAGGCGAATTAAGCTCGTGTACCTTGTGTGGGTTAAGTGATGCATGAGTAGATTCAGTCTTTGGGACTCTAGGGACCCTTTCAAACATCAAAAAGGGTGTTAAAATCTTGTGTTAGTTTCTTTAGACTCATCCATAGTGGAAGATTACATACCAATAACCAGTTAGAAAGACCTACTAGGGCTAGTAGGTGAATTAGTGTTTGGAGTATTGTGAGTGTTTGGGGATCAAAGTGATTATTGATTCCTCAAATAGACAGATCAAATAGTGTGTTCAAATCCATATATTGGATCAAGAACCTCACTGGTGAAGGGTTTCACAACTTACCAAGAATCAGAGAAGTGTTCCTAGCCCTTAAGCCTGAGAGGGTGTTTGAAGACTTAGAGTGGGTGAGACCAAGTTGAAGAAGTGT
>MU226068.1:9959985-9970870 GCA_018584345.1 Thuja plicata | reverse complement strand
AAAAGTGGATTATGTTGCTCTTTGACAAACACAATTGCACAAAGAACTTGAAAGCTCAAATTGATAATGAGAATTACTAGGAGATAGTGGTTCAACCTTGAAAGAATGAAATGCATCCCATTTTATACAAAATGAGAGACATTTAGGTGAGATTTGCACAAAATCTATGCATAAATGCATATTTTGGTAGGTGAGATGTTAGGAAGCATGATATGGGGGAGATCAAATAAGGAGATATTGAAAATATTCATGAAGCACCTTAATAGGGATGTGAATCCTCAATTAAGGGATATGATATTTAGGTACGATTAGGAGAAATTCATCCTTCTACGTAAAAAAACACGATGCAAACAAAGGATGATCTTCTCCATCCTGAAGCATATAGCAGACATGCCCCAGAATTTCATGAGATCATCAAACAAGAAGAGAAATAAAGTGAAAACAACCGGTGATGAACCATCCCAGCTACTCTCATAAGTTCAGATAATATCATCGAGTAGCATAGGAACATGATCAAAAAATAAAATCAATAAAAGAAAAAATACTCACTGAAACAATGTGAGACAACAACCATTCTGATCTTTTGTAACTTGGATTAAATGTTCATTGATTGGTAGCTTAGCTTGGAAATTGACTGATTGGATAATTGATTGAGAAATTAGACAGATTGATTGATAGCAAAGGTTGAAAGATTGAACAGGTCCAACCAGATTGAATGTTGAGTCATAATGATTCAGATCTCATTTGTGAGAATATGATTTCATGAAGCACAGAAGGATGATGCATCTGCCACTGATGTCTACAAACATGATGATTGATACACAAAAAGAAGATAGGTATGTACAAATTTATTGCAGATTTTTGAAGAGACTATTAGCAATTTTTAGGATTTTTGAAATATTTGAGTGTTTTTGGTCCTTTTTTAGGATCGTATTTGATTTTTAGAAAAAAAATTTAGGATATTATTTTATTTTTTTAAGGGTTTTTTGAAATTGCCCCCAGTGTCTAGCAAGGGAAAGACATTTTGAAAGGATAAATGGACTGGTAGATGGACAAAGGCCAAGGGTCACTACATTGGATCTGGTTAGGTGCCAAGGACTATCCAAGAAATAGGATAACATTTTTTTTCACCAAGCTGGGGGACTGGACAAGACAATGATAAGGTAATGAGATAGTGCAGTGGATAGAATGCGAGAAATGGACATGTCAAGAGGTTTTTCTTTGAAAACATGTTTTGCATTGAACGTCCTTATTTTCATCAAGAACAAGAAAGGGATTTGGATAGGACAGTATTAGGACCTGGACATGATAATGACAGGATATGGATAGGAAAATGAAAGGATAGGGATAGGATATGTAAGATAAAGTGGGGATAATGTGAATGGATATGGAATATGAATGAAACATTGCAATAGGATAGGAAATATAGACCGAAGGGATCAAGACAATGTAAAGCAGATAAGACATGTGATGCTTCAAGGAAGATTTGTAACCATGTCAAGATCAAAGTTGGGGAAAAGGAGACAAGATAATGGATAATGGATAATGGATAATGGAGGACATGCTGGGGATAATGGAGGGCATGTTGGGGATAATGGAAGATAACACCAATGAAATCTGCCCCCAAGTATAGACTGCAAGAAGTTCATGGAATTACACATGATGCTTGTTTGCCAGGTTTTCATCATGGTACTTGCCCAAAGCACCTGTTTGCCAGGTTTTCACTATTGGATGAAATTATTTCTCTTGAATTTTTTTTGTGTTGCCAAGACGCCTGTTTGCCAGGTTTTCATTAGGGCAACATTTTTCTTTTTTCATTTTTTGATATTTTTTTGACTTTTTGACTTTTTGGAAATAAACTGGATGCATGAAGTGACATGGACATAGGACTCAAGCGTCTTACTCTTTGAAATGTGCTTTTGAAAGATATTGTGCAAAGACATTGGTAGAGTAATGACAAAGGGATATGAAGTGGGTGATTAGATGAGGATGGGACAAGCTTTATGCAAGGGATTGGATAGGTTGGATGAAAGGTTGGAAAATAGGTGTTGGATAATGAAGGGAATGTATGCCATCTTTGTTTGAAGTGGGAGGGAATGGATGCAAGAAAAACATTGGCACACACCTTGAGGGGTGATGGAGTGATAGAGGAAAATGAGATTTTTGATTTTGAAGGATTAATGAAGGAATGGATATGGATTTTGGGACACAAGGACCCAAAATGGATTTGGAAGATGGAAGAAATTTAGATGGAGGGATAGCAATTTTGGATGCCAATTTGGACTTTTCTTTGGGACTCTGTGCTTCAATGAGCTTCTTGGGAATCCACATGCTTTTTGATTTTTCATTATTTTGAGGGTCCTTTGAATGTATTGCTTGCGCAATGGATTTTGGAGCCCATATGGATTTTGACTTTATTTTTTTCTCAATGGGCCTTTGTAGCCTTTTTGATAATTATTTTTTATTTTGGATCAATTTTTTCTTCTTTTGTACATGTTGATTATACTGGACATGTTGATCCTTGATAGCATGTGGATTGCTTGACTTGTAGACTTTATGTTTGGCATCCAAATTGCATTGAAAGGGAATGGAATTCATGGATGGATAGGAATTGTATGGAGGTATTTTGGATGAATGGAAGGTTCTCCAGGGTGTATGCCTTTGCTGACTTGCATGTGGGCAAGGGTAAGGGGATTGTGAGCTAGTGGAGGGAGGAATATATGGACCTAGGATGGATGGAAGGGTTGAAGGGGGAGGTATACGTCTAGATTTGGATTTTGAAGGGATACCAATGCCTTGAGATGTAGATTTATTATTAAGACCGTGGACATTTGAATTTTCTTGGACATGTAAGGGTTTCAATATACCTTTTGCATGGAGGTATAACCCATTGACTTGATAATGCTTTCTTTGACCAGTAGGATACTTGATACAAGACGCGAGTCCATTATTATGAGGTGTGAATGATATGGAAGGACTTATAGGACCATGAGGTGGAATAGACTCAATAGAAACAAGGGAACCCATTTTAAGTGTAAGGGGTTCATGAACAACTTGCATAGATGTGCTTGAATCACAAGGGGAGCACAAGGAACAATAGGATCCTGTGATGGAGTATGAGCAGTGACAGGATCATCTGGTAGGATAGGATCTTGTGGGGGATTTGAAGGGATGATGTGATCATGAGGAGAACATGAAGGTGAAGGGACACCTTGATCTTGGCTTGGAAAGGGATCTTGGGAATACATGGAAGGGAGATCATGCTCTTGCTTGGGAAGTGGGAGGTCAATGGGAATTGGAAGGATATTTTTCTCTTGAGGTGGAAAAGGATCATTTTGGATAGGGGGAATAAGGATAGTGGGATCATCATGAGGCTCAAGGGAAATGGGGTCTTGGTCAACAATAGGATAGAATTGGTCATTGAAGGGGTCTTGATCTTGATATGTTTTTAGACATGTTTCTTCATTCTTTTTATCATCTTCTTAACATGGGATATGAATTTGGACATGCAAGTGGGGTTCTTGAAAGGGGTCAACATTTTGATATGAAGAAGATGGAATTTGGATAGGAATCTCATGAATAGGCTTGTTTGAAATGGGAGGACATGGTGGAATTAGTTCAAAGGAACATGGGCTATGCATGGGGTTAGCTTGGATGTCTTTCGTGGATAGCCATTGGAAGGTTGCATTGTTGGAGGAATCACTTGATGGGGAAGGAGGAAATTTCTCTTGGGAGGAATGTGGGGATGAAGGGGTGGAAGGAAACATGGATTTTTATTCAAGGTCAATGTCTTGAGGGGAAATAGGTATATCATCCATGGGATTGTTTTGGGGTGACCCATTGCTAGACACAGGTAAATTATTTGTTTGATCCAATTTTTGAAACAAATTCTTTAAAATTTTGGATTTGAATTTGCGTTGCTTGATGGGTCTTGTTTGTGATACCTCATCATTATTTACATGTAAATAATTTTTGGAATGAACATGTTCAACAAAAGGTTTCTTATTGACTATGCTTGGTTGATATTCAAAAGATGTCACATTTGAATTTTTCTTTGTTTGATAAGACCATGAAATGTTATTGTTTGTGATCTTGGTATTGATTGTCTTGTTTGCATGATTGGCACAAGAGGTTTTGAAATTGTTCAAAGATCACTTGGTTGTAGTGGAATGAAGATTGGTTTGTAATTTGGTGGTGGCCCCATTTGAATTATGCCATAGTTAGGTTGAAAGGTTTGATTTGGAACTTGGTTGAATGATTGATTTGAAATTTGAGCACATGGAGACTGGTCTGAAATTTGATTGAATTGAGCTTGATTTGGGACTTGATTGAAAAATATTGGCTCTTGCACATGATTGAATTGGGCTTTGTTAAATTTTTCATTTGCCTCATTGAGTTGTAAAATGAGTTTTGGTATCTTTGATTTCTCAATGAGAGATTGTGTGTCAATTTCACTAAAAGATTCAATTGGACATCCAAGGAGTTTGTCCATATCCTTTCTACTCTTTATCATCTTTGCAACCCTCTCTTCCCATAGATTCTTTTCCTTAGCTAATTTTGTTTGCAACTTTTGAATCATGTTTGAATGGACTTAATGGAATTGATTGTTTGGTTGTGTTAATGTCATTTGCCTTGGCTTAAAAGCTTGTTGTTGCAAAGGTATATCTTGTCTTTGATCAAGAAGTAATTGGGATTTTCCTTGTGATGGAAACATGGGTTGATAAGTTTCTTGTTGCCTTTTGGATGCTTGGAACCTAGTGAAGATTGACATGATGACTATATGCAAATGCAAGATTTTTGAATTTTTTGAGGGACTTTTAGGATGAAAATGCAACCTAACTATGCAAGGACTTTATGAAAATGCAAATTTGGACTTTGGATGATGTATGCAAAGCAACATATGGCTTAATGCAATTGATTTTTTTTTGGATTTGAAAAATCTTTGGAAATTGCAAACCTAAGAGCCTAACCTTAGGAGAGTGAATAGGAATCTTGACTTTAAAAGGGATAAATTTGATAAAGGGACAAAAAGGGACTAGGTCCAATCCAACATGAAAAATATGGAGTGAGACCAAATGATAGGGGGGGTTTGAAATTTGGGAGTAAGGGAACAAGTCAAGATTCTTTCTTCAATGACATAAGGTAAGACCCTAAAATTTGAATCCCTTTGGGATTTTACAAAGTTTTTGAAAAGGATCTAAATGTAGTATGAGGATTTTGCAAGGCAATATGATATTATGATGCAAGCTTAATGCAAGAGGATTAAGATTGAAAATGAAAGGATACTAATGCAATGAATGCAAAAATGATTATGCAAAAATGAAGAAAATCGCAAGGCTCCAAGATAAATGTTTTTGGTCTCCATATGTTCACAAGGTTTTGAAACAAGATGTTTTGGGAAGAATCAAAGTGTTCAAGAATGTTTGGGAATGTTTTTGAAATGTTTGGAATGTTTGGCATGAGAACATAATTCTTAGGAATGTTTTTGAAATTGCTCTTTATAATTTTTGAAACACCCACAAAAGACACATTGTGAAGAATGGTTGTTGTAAAATTGAAAAAAACACATCACAACCTAAGGATGGAAAGGACAATATCTCTCGAGTCCCCACTTGAACTAAAGTTCAACCACACTTACTAATAGCAAAAAACCTAGAATCTTGGAGGCACGGGCTCCTCCTTACAGTGCACTCACTTCTCAGGCACTCCAAGCGTCAAGTCCCAAGGGTCATCACTTCCCAAGGGATTGTTGTCTCGACTAATAGCCGCGAAAGTGTGGGGCATCTTAGTTGGTCTTTGACCTTCTGTGCCAACAGATAGAAGTTTTTTGGCTACTACAACATGGTATTTAGTAAGGGCATCCATTCAAGTGGTTATATGTGCAACAAATTATCTCTGTTATGGAGGCCTCCCAGCCTACGAAAGTTACGTTCTATAGGTTTTAACGCACCACAAGGGTACTGAGGGAGATCTTCTTCCTGGTATAATGCATTCAACACCTTTTCATTGTGAGATTAGTCACAATGACATCTTTTGAATCCTAGTTTGGATGGGCTTGGCTTTAGCCTTTCATCGATTGGGCATCCACTCTCATTGGCTCTACTAAAGCACTTGGGAGGTAGCCACACTAAAGGACTCGCATGGATTTCTCTTACACCTAAGGTCCACAAAGGCAAGGGGAGAGGATACATCCATACATTTCCTTAGATTTATAAACTAAAATACACTTCAAGCACATGAATGAAGCGGTTCATTTTAAAGCACCAAGATGAAGAGTTTTCTAACTACCAAAAACACACATGAAAGTTTTAGAAAACACAAGGTCTTCTATAAACAGCCTGCATCAAAATTGTTAGTAGTTTTATGATTGATTCTTCATCCCACGATTGCCAAAATGTTGTACAAATCATTAGTAACACATAAAAATTGCTTATCAAGTACAAAAATAGAAATAGGAATGAAAAAAAGCAAAGAAACCCTCAAAAATGCAATGTTACCACCTGCACAGAATGTGTGACCACCCGTGTAGCAAGCGTAGGTGGTACGACCACCTGCATAGAATGTGTGACCACCTGCGTAGCAAGCATAGATGGTATGACCACTTGCACAAAATGTATGAATTCCTATGCAACAAGCGCAGGTGGTATGACCACATACACAGAACCTTTAACCACCTATGCATCTTTTGTAACCACCCACGCAGCTTGGCTTACCACCTGCGCAGAACTCTTCCAGAACCTGAAAAAGACACAAAAACACAAAAAATTATCAATTAAGCATGTTTCACGTCGGGTTCACCAAATTTAAGACTATAAAAGGGACTAGAAAGCATATTTAGGTAACCATAAACCCTAAACAATATGCTACCCTAACTAATCTAGCATTAGTGTTAGTAATAATTGAGAGGGGGGGTGAATCAGTGGCTTCAAAAACCTATCCTTAAACTTAACCACAAATCAATAAACCTCATATTATTAAGCCCCTACAAGATGCATGCCATGAAATACTAATAAATATTTAGCTGTCTGTCGGTTTTCCTTTTCTGACCTTATTCTCCTCGATTACTGATAAGCAGTAAAACTTATTTACCGACACTCAGTAAATATGCAGAGTATACCGATCAATCCAGAAATGCATATGTGAAATGTAAAATAGTAAACTAATAAACCATACAAACATAACACATGGATTTTAACGTGGAAACCCTGTTAAGGGAAAAAACCACTAGGACCGGTACCCCAAATTTTCACTCTTCTGAAGTGAGCCCTGTTAGGAGCCAACCCTGTTAAAGGTTAAAAACACATTGTTAGGTGTAACCTTGTTAGAGGATTTTATACATGGAGGTCATCACTTAGTATCAGGCATCTATTTGCTACCATCATTGAATCAGCCTCCTTCTTAGACTGTCAATAGGCTTTGGGCAAATCTTGCTACAATCCTTGAATCAACCTTCTTCCTAGACTGTTAATAGGTATCTGGAAAGTCCAATGATACTTTCATGAATAAACCTTTTTGGCACTCCTTGGGATGTACCTCAATATATAGAAGACTGTTAAGTCCTACTCTATTAAGAGACTTGATGCTTCAATGGTTAAACTGAAACACAATGACTTGTTTCTAATGCAACTTGAATTGCAGATTTTTAGATATATTTAAGTACATTACCTCTCTAATCAATGTATCAATTCAATTATTTGTGCTCCACACTTTCTTCTTTGTGATGTCGTGCTTCACTATTTGTCGGTGTTTGTAGAATTCTTTATCTCTCCTTCAGCTTGATTGATTAGGACTGTATGAAGTTATCCTTCATCAATTTCTCTTCAGCATCCTCTTTTTATTCATCCCCTTCATCCCCTTCATGTGATTATAGAAATTAATTAATCTTGTCTCTTATATAGACATGATATTCATCGTTTCTTGATTCTTGATTCTTGGTGTGAAAAACAATCCAGCCAATCTAATTTAAAGCTTAACTCCTAATTTATCTCGTATTTATATTCTTTCCAACTGTACAAATCTTCTTTAAATCAATCACTTGACTCTAGTTGAATAAAACAATGAAAACAACTAGTTAAGTCTATCTTTAGCTCTTTCCAGCTAGATATTTTGTCATTTTTTGAACTCTCTATTCTGTCGGTCAACTCTATAGTTAGTCGTCAGTGACAACTGCCAGTTTCGTCAGTGTGACTCCAATAAACTTTGGGATCTCCGTCTGTTGGGCATCATTAGATTTTACTTGTCAGGAAACTCTGTTTTTAGCTCATCGGGCATCCTATGATTTTTCTTCATCAGGAAACACTGTCTGCTACTCGTCGGGTATTACTGTGACTTTGGTTCTTTACCTTTATCGATGGTGTGCACTCCTTTGGTGTTATCTGTCACTTAGTGAATACTTGACTTTTATGCATTGCTGAAAGCATAATCTTTGTTCCATTGATTCTCTGAAGTCTTTGGCATTTTGTACATGACCGTACAAATGATATCAAGTTAACATCAATGAAAATACAAACCATTAACTAATTTAATGTCTTGCATTATCTTTAACTTAACATTATCAAATATTTAATCAGTTACATGTCATCAATCTCTCCCTTTGGAATTGATGGAAACAAACTTATATTATCACACTATATTATTTCTAATACAATATGAAATACAATTGTTGAGATTCATCAAACTACCAAACAATTTGTTTTGATAACCGATAAAAATGTCTGACCGCCGGTAAGCTCTATGTTAGCTTAGATTTGATTCTTGCAGTTCTCTATGTTTATTGTTATGATGTGCTGCATTCTTTCTTTGCGTCCATATCTCTCTTTTGACTATTCTTTCTTGTTTGATGTCTTTGTCTCTTGTCAGCAACTCTCCCTATAGATATAGTCTCTCCCTGTTGGAGTAATCTGATAATGGATAATCTTTCTTCTTTTTCTGAAGACTGTGATAATATGGATACTTTCTCTCCCTTTGACAACAATTCCAAACAAATATCTTATAGATATCTAAAATTAATGTCAAATAATCATTTTCCTCCTATCCATAATATATTCCTTGAATTTCCCTTAGCCATCAGCAAAACATTAACATGTCTGGTGCTCAGTTCTGATATATACCTTTCTGTATATAGATGTAGCTTTGAAGTTTATTTTTTTTGCTTCCATCAACATGAATGATATTCTGATAATATATAGGCTAATGCAGCCTTCAATCTTTTACTGACTGGTAGACAAGGATTTGACCCCTAGTCTCTTTCTCAAGTACTCAAATGTATCCTTGGGCAGTGGCTTGGTAAAGATATTAGCTAAATATTCTTTTGATTGCACATACTCAAGTATCACCTCTTTTTCTTGAAATTTTTCTCTTAAATAATGATACTTGATTGCAATGTGTTTAGTCTTGGAATGCATGACTGGATTCTTGGAAATGTTTATTGCACTGGTGTTATCATAATAGATAATCACTTGGTCTGAGATCTTCACATGCATACCTTTCAACAACTATTTGATCCATGCAATATTTGAGTAGTTTGCAGTAGCAGCAACATATTCTTCTTCTGTAGTAGACTAAGAGATGCATCCTTGTTTCTTTCTAATCCATGTGACAAGTCTGTCACCCATAAAGAATGCTCCTCTAGTTGTTCTCTTCCAGTCATCAAGATTTCCATCCCAATCAGTGTTGGTAAACACCTTAAGTTCAAATTTGCCTTCTCTTCTATACCATAAGCCAAATTCCTCAGTATTCTTCAGATATCTTAAAATTCTTTTTACAATAGTCATAAGTGATTCCCTGGGGTTAGCATAAAATCTAGCAACAATTCCTACTGCATGTGCAATATCTGGTCTAGTGTGTACAACATACATGAGTTTTCCAATCATTGATCTGTACAAAGACTGATTTACCTATGTTGTTTTGTCTTCCTTTGTTAACTTACATCTAGTAGCCATCAGTGTTCCAACTAGTTTGGAATCTTCCATCTTGAATATTTTCAGGACCTCTTTGATGTATTTGGACTGTGTAATGAAAATGCCTTCACTTTGTTGAAAGATCTGTAGACCAAGAAAGAACTTGATCTCTCCAAACATAGAAATCTTGAATTATTTTCTCATCTCATCCACAAATGATTTGCATAGCATATCATTGCCTCCAAATATGATGTCATCAACAAATATTTTAGCAATCAAAGTGTTAGCATTAGTATCTTCTTTTAAATAAAGATAACTATTTTCACTAGTCCTTATGAATCCAATACTTATTAGATAGGAATGAAGTCATTCATACTAGGCTCTAGGAGCTTGTTTTAATCCATACAAGGCTTTGTGAATTCTACATACCATGTTCGTCTTGTCTAGATCTACAAACCTTTCTGTTTGCTCAATGTATACCTCTTCTTCAAGTATTCCATTTAGGAATGCTGATTTGACATCCATTTGATATACTTTGAATCCTTTGTATGCAACATAAGCATGTATTATTCTTACTCCTTCTAGCCTAGCAATGGGTGCAAATGTTTCTCCATATTCTATACCTTGTTCCTGTGCATACCCCTTGCATAGTAGTCTTTCTTTGTTCCTTGTGACTTCTCCATTCTTGTTCAGCTTATTCCTGAATATCCATTTTGTATCGATGACATTCTTGTCATTTGGTCTTGGCATAAGTGACCATGTTTTGTTCTTCTTAATCTACTCAATCTCATCTGTAACGCCCCGCCAGGGAACCCAAGAGGACTGAACATCTAATCTCTAAAGATGAAGTAAATTTTTCTTTTATAAAACTATTACAATGCACATATTAAAAAGAATCGATACACATATGCTCACAAAACATGAATGCAACATAACTAAGATTTCCTAGTCCTCATAGGTTCCCTAACACTTCTACTCAAACAATA
>MU226068.1:9945807-9957433 GCA_018584345.1 Thuja plicata | reverse complement strand
CTGTGTGATGTTTTCTCCTTCTTTCATTCTGAGATCATCAAATTTTCCTCTAAGGCTTTTTGCCTTGGCTCTCAGAACATTTGTATCACCTCCATGTACAAGCTTCAGTTTGTCCCACATTTTCTTTATAGTTTTACAATCCTTGACATCTTCAAATTTAGCATCAAAGAGTGAGGAAGAAAGCTCTATAACCATGCAGTTATGCTCATGCTTCTCTCTCAATTGATCTACTATCAATGCTCCTATAGGAAACACATATTTAGTATCTAGGAATTGAGTAACATCATTACCAATACCTGATAAGTGTATTATTATACTGGTTTTCCATGAAGCAAAGTTGTCTTTGTTCAACTTGGGCACATCTTGTCTATTCATCTTGTGATCCTGACTTAGGTCTTGAAACCTTCCTTCTAAGCACACAAGCTCTAATACAAATTGTTAGTAATAACTGAGAGGGGGGGTGAATTAGTGGCTTCAAAATCTTATCCTTAAACTTAACCACCAATCAATAAACCTCAGATTATTAAGTCCCTACAAGATGCATGCCATGAAATACTAATAATGACTTAACTGTCTATCAGTTTTCCTTTTCTGACCTTATTCTCCTTGATTACCAATAAGCAGTAAAACTTATTTACCGACACTCAGTAAATATGTAGAGTATACCGATCAATCCAGAAATGCATATGTAAAATATAAAACAATAAAGTAATAAACCATACACACATAACACATGGATTTTAATGTGGAAACCCTGTTAAGGGAAAAAACCACTGGGACCGGTACCCCAAATTTTCACTCTTTTGAAGTGATCCCTGTTAGGAGCCACCCCTATTAAAGGTTACAAACAAACTATTAGGTGTGACCTTGTTAGAGGATTTTATACATAGAGGTTGTCACTTAGTTTCGGGCATCTATTTGCTACCATCCTTGAATCAGCCTCCTTCTTAGACTGTCAATAGGCTTTAGGAAAATCTTGCTATCATCCTTGAATCAACCTTCTTCTTAGACTGTCAATAGGTATCTGGAAAGTCCAATGCTACTTTCATGAATCAACCTTTTTTGACACTCCTTGAGATGTACCTCAATATATAGAATACTGTTAAGTCTTGCTCTGTTAAGAGACTTGATGCTTCAATGGTTAAACTGAAACACAATGACCTGTTTCTAATGCAACTTGAATTGCAGATTTTTAGATCTATTTAAGTACATTACCTCTCTGATCAATGTATTAATTCAATTCTTTGTGCTCCACACTTTCTGCTCTGTGATGCTATGCTTCACTGTTCTTCGGTGTCTATAGAATTCTTTAGCTCTCCTTCAGCTTGATTGATGAGGACTGTATGAAGTTATCCTTCACCAGTTTCTCTTTAGCATCCTCTTTCTATTTATCCCCTTCATCCCCTTCATTTGATTATGGAAATAAATTAATCTTGTCTCTTATATAGACATGATATTCACTATTTCTTGATTCTTGACTCTTGATTCTTGGTGTGAAAAACAATCCAGCCAATCTGATTTAAAGCTTAACTCCTGATTTATCTCATAGTTATCTTCTTGCCAACTGTACAAATCTTCTTTAAATCAATCACTTGACTCTGGTCGAATAAAATAATAAAAACAACTAGTTAAGTCTATCTTTAGCTCTTGCCAGCTATATATTTTTTCATTTTTTGAACTCTTTGTTATGTCAGTCAACTCTGTAGTTAGTCGTCGGTGACAACTGCCAGTTTCATTGGTGTGAGTCTAGTCAGCTTCAGGATCTTTGTCCGTTAGGAATCATTGGACTTTACTCATCGGGCAACTCTGTTTTCATCTCATCCGGCATCCTATGATTTTTCTTCGTCGGGCAACACCGTCTTCTGATCGTCGGGTATCACTGTGACTTTGGTTCTTTTTCTTTACTGATGGTGTGCACTCCATCAGTGTTATCTTTCACTTAGTGATTACTTGACTTTTATGCATTGCTGAAAGCATAATCTTTGTTCCATTGATTCTCTGAAGTCTTTGGCATTTTTTACATGACTGTACAGATGATATCAAGTTGACATCAATGACAATACAAACCATTAACTGATTTAATGTCTTGCATTATCTTCAACTTAACATTATCAAAAATTTAATCAGTTACATGTCATCAATTAGAGCCATTGAAAGAGGAATTCAAATAATATGCAACAAAGACACAAGAACTCCCTTCAAATGATGCTCAAATGTCCTCCTTTCTTATCCATAAAAGTGGATTATGTTTCTCTTTGACAAACACAATTGCACAAAGAACTTGAAAGCTCAAATTGATAACGAGAATTACTAGGAGATAGTGGTTCAACCCTGAAAGAATGAAATGCATCCCATTTTATAGAAAATGAGAGACATTTAGGTGAGATTGCACAAAATCTATGCATAAATATAGATTTTGGTTGGTGAGATGTTAGGAAGCATGATATGGGGAGATCAAATAAGGAGATATTAAAAATATTCATGAAGCACCTTAATAGGGATGTGAATCCTCAATTAAGGGATATGATATTTAGGTACGATTAGGAATAATTAATCAAATTAATAATTCAATATTCTCAATATTCCTAAAAATCAATAATTAGATTTATGAAATTATGAAAATATCATAAATTGAAATTAGCCAATTAATTAATTGTTGGAGACTTAGGGAAATGGGGAATAAATAAAGTTTATTTATTTATTCAATTAGGACCAAGGGATAAACTATGGGTTATTCATCCCAAGGGGGAAATTAGTGGATTATTGATCAAATTGAAGGTGTTGATGTCAAATTGAAATGATTTTGATGATATTGATAAGGATTAGGCTTAATTTTGAGGGTTCTGGAATAGCTTAGGAAATCACAAGGCATCGATGAGCTTTAAAAATGCACCCGCGTAATGATGGTTGGAAATGGTTGAAAAGCGCCAATGAAATTTGATGGCGGCATAGGATTGAAATTGAAATGGGGAAACATCAATGAACTTGGACAATATTCCTGAAATAATAATGATCAAAAATAGTATTGACGATCATGGACAACACTATTGAATTGATATTGATAGATTGATAACAATAACATCAATGAACTTTGACAATGTTATCAAATATCTGATTAAGGGGATACGAAGCATCGATGAACTTGGACAATGCTCTTGAAGTGATGACAAGATTGATCAAATTGAAATAGGGTTTTGATCGGTTTAGGAAGATTAGGACTTGGTTGGACTGATTTAGGAAGATGATAAATTTGGCCAAAATGAGACCAAGGGCACACACCTTACAACAATCCCACCCTCAGGACATGCATGGGGTTGGAAGCTGTGACCTTATCTCTGATACCAATTGTTAGATTGTGTGGTTGTTGTTGCACCAAAATATTGACCTGTCAATGCTTGATACAACCACTAGACTTATAGAATCCACAGGAGGTAGTTAAACCCTTGTCACCAACCATTGCATGGCCTGACCATGACCAAGACCAAGGGTGCACACCTTGCAACATATTTTCATGAGGAAATTCATTTGTAAATATTGTTTTGGGTAAATGGTGCATTGTGCTGAATTGTGATTCCTATTGAGAAATAAATGTTAGGTGCATATGACTTCATGTGGAGTGTGGTTTAATTCATTTTGATATGTTGAAATGTAAATTGGTTTTTTGATGACATAGATGTTTTTAAAATGTTTGAATGATGCTTATTTCACATGTTTTATATACATGAGATTTCTTGGACTACTAATATATGAATTTAGTGTGCAAGAAATTTGACCGTGGTAATAAATTGGGGAACAAAGGTTAGACCTAATGTGAATAAGTGAAAAAATAAGGTTGTGTCTAATAAAGAGACAAGACCTCATCGTAAAGTGATTTACTTCATGATTGTATATGCCTAAGTGTATATTAATTATAAATTATTATTAGCATTTTTTTAATTTGTTGTCACTCAAGTGGATATGCCATGTGTCTTTGTATTGTAAATTTGTGTGATGTCACTTGACACTTGTATAGTGTATATGTGGACATGACATGTCCACTTGTGGATTGGATGGAAACAAACCTAGGAAATTAGCATAGAGTATCCCCATGTGAACTTTTTGGTTAGGGAGTTTAAGATGTGATCAAATCACTTGAATTTCGAAGGTAAGTTTAAGGTGGATTTTTAAGAGGTTAAAAGGACACCTAAGGTTGATTTTGGGTCATTTTTAGGAAGCCCACTTGGTATAACTATGGGTAAGGGTCATTTGTAACCCTAGGAAAACTCATAGTTTACTTGAGGACCCTTCCAAAATTTGGATTTCCACAATGGATGAAAATCAACTTTTGAAAACATGGTCTTGGATAGACAACCCTTCCATTAGGATGCAAGTTACTTTTCCACTTTTTGAGTCACATTTTCTAAGACCCATTTTTAGAAAATTTGTAAGGGAGTTTTGGGAAGACCAAACATATAGGATTCTTACCCTTCTTCCAAGATTTTTGTGGGAATTGTGTAGAGTGCTTTATAGGGGAGATCCTCCAAGACTTGGAGTTTGAACACCCACTCTCTAACTTTAGAGACTTCTAAGATTATATGGGATTTTGGGAAAGGGAAGGACTTGGACAATAATGGAAGATCAAATTCAAACTCTTTCCATAAGCTTGGATCTAGGTTGGTGGTTTATCTTCTATATTATTTTCTCATACTTGTAACATGAAAACTATTGTAGTATGGTAGTGTAAGTTTGCTTGTGTGTTGTAATGGAATTTATATGGTGGTGTTATTATTGTGTAGTGTTTCCTTTGTGTTGTGTTGTAGGATTTTTATATGGGATTTCTCAAGGCACACTCACCCTTGGGAGGGCAGAGTAACCTTGGGGGTGGAGAGAAAATTGGACAGCATTTCAGTCTAGAGTTGAGTCTCTCCTCATGGAGGAGAGGGAGAAAACATAGAGTATGAGCTCCATGATGCCATATTTGTGTATATATTTAGGGGCCATCAGGGGAGTTCTTGGCTTGTTTCTTTTTGGGGGTCATAATGGATTTTATGGGCTTTGTGTGGAAGATAAACCATGTGGTTTTGTAGATTTTTGGAGGCATTTGTATTTTCATTAGTTTGGGCATTATCCTCATTAGTACTTGGTCCACCTTCACACCATGATTAGGGTCATTGTGAGACCCATTGTGAAGCCTTGGGTTAGATTATTTTGTGGATTTTAGTTGCAATGATTTTACTATTTTTGTATGTGTGTTACATTCCTCTCCTTGGTTCCCCAAGCTTGGGGGTGGTCTCTTAGAGACCTAGGCTAGGAGGTGAACTCCCATGGTTAAGATTTGATCTTATTTGCACCTTTTTCATTGCAACGACTCTTGTTAAAAGGAAGAAAGGAAAAACTTGGATAGTAAGAATTTGGTCAATGTATCAATATGTATTTGTTATATCCTATGTGGCTAAGACATTGTAGATATACCATTGTTATTTTAAATTAAAAAGATAGTCACTATGTAACTTGTAAGTTGAAGAAAGTTTATATGTTTGAAGAGTAAGTTGTTAGTTTGTAAGTGATTATAATCCAAAGAAATAATATGAAGGTTCTTGTTGGAACCTTAGTTGTTTCCATGTGGTTGTATAAAAAAACTTTTATTATGGAGAATGTTTGAATACATTGTTCTTCGTCTTATTTCAATAAAAGTTAGTATTTCAAAAAAACTATTATTACAAGATTATTTTAGGGAATTTTACATTTCCTAGTTGTTGGTTTAAACATGGATATGTTGTATTTCAAAGAAAAAACATTGATATGAGTTCTGATTTTTACAACAACAAGAAATGGAAAGGCAATTTTCATGTATTTCTTAGATGTAGTTAGTTACTTGTTAAATTCTCAGTTGTTGTACACACACACAAAAAAAAAAGTATTTTATTCTGATTTTTGTTTTTAGAACAGCAAGTAGCAGATGAAAAATAAAGGACATGTAATCTGATTTCTTTTTATTTTGGCTAATAGGAAACATGTCAAAATTTATAGAATAAATTATTTTGTAAGGGGAGGAAAATGGCTTACATTTTCACATATGCATTTGATGTATTTTTATAAAAATATTTAGTATGTACATGAGAGAAAGAAAACATACATGCATAATAGAAAATAAAATCAAAACTACATTCTGAAACTATATGTATAATAAAGGTGAATAAACATTATGATATATATATATATATATATATATATATATATATATATATATGGGTGTGTGCACCAAGTTGTGGACCAAAAAAGTGGACACATGGTTTAAACAAATTCAAATTTCATATAACCTAATCGGGTTATTGAAATTTTGAAATTGTACTAGGCTTGGTAACCAAGCTTAGACAATAATATTAAAAAACTTTACCTTTCTCAAAACCCGATCAGGTTCTGAGATGTTTCTAGTAACCCGATCTGGTTATTAGACATATTATATTTTCTAATAACCCGATCGATTTCTAAGATGTTTCTAATAACCCAATCGGGTTATTAGAAACATATTCTATTTTGCAAAGCCCACAGATTAGGCCATTTTGAACTCCTAAACCACAAAGCAGTAGACTGGAGGAGAGAAAAAACACCAAAGAACCTGATTCACTTCTGAAGAAAAACAAGGTTCTTCAACAATTTGCACATTTCGAAGCAATGGAGCCCCGTAAGAAAGGTATGTATTATTATTTTTGTTGTTTTGTTGCTTTTTTTTGCATTTTTTTATCAAATTACATTATGATATTGTTTTTTTTCTTTTTTTTTTAAATTAATTTTATATCAGATTCATCAAACAATCCAAGAAGATAAAAAAGAAATGAAAGACCACCCCCCGTAACCCCTCCTCGTCCACCACCATTGCCAACCGTAAACCCTCAAAATTATCCTCATCCACCACCATCGCCACCCGTAAACCCTCCTCAAAATTCTCCTCATCCACAACTATCGCCACCTGTAGACCCTCCACATGTGTCATTAGATCATGTAAATGCAACACAAGAGGACCTCGTGCAACGCCTTAACTATAATATTCAACAAATTAATATATGAGCCAATAGGTTGAAGGCTTCCAGTCTTTAGCATCACTCTACCCTCACCACTACATTAGAAAAAATGTCCAATAGTACAAATGAGGTGTCTCAAGAGGTGAGAAAATGGGTTCATGGAGAGATAGGTGTCGTACATATTTTGTTGATGGTTTATCATATGAGGATGTGAAAAGAAAAGGCTAGAAAAATGTGACATATGTGCCCTTTTTACCGATCCTAATACTAACAATTCCCTAGAAGTTAATACAAAATGGTTTCCTATACATTGGTGTGCTCATAGGAGGATGAAATCATCTTTTTGGGATATGTAGTACATGGTATTTGACCAACCACCTTGTAATAATAATGAGCTGCCTTTATATTCTTTGAGGAAGCTATACTATGAGTTTATCCTTGGTGAGAAGCCAAATTACTTTGACTTTTGTGAGTTCCAGGGTAGAGGGAGAGGCTCTACGTAGGATAGACCTGGGGCACATAGGATTACCTAACCATAAGAGAGGAGGCATACTACGAGAAAAAACCTCATTCATTTTGTGGTCCCAGTAGTGGTGAAGGAGTTTATGGATATACAGACTCTTCATGCAGTTGCATCATTGGCTGATATCATTATCCAGCATGGCACTCAGTTAGTTGGAGAGGATGGATCAGTGTTTGTGCCACCTCCATCTTCATCAAGTGTTCCATTAGGATCATCCCATCCCATGCCAGCTCCTTCATCATTGGATGCACCATTAGGATAATCTCATCTCGTGCGAGCTCCATTATCATCAGATACACTTGTAGGGTCAGCCCAGCCCATTGAGCATATCTGCATCAGTTGTAGGGGTATATGTGATGGGTTAGATAGTCAGGCGAGTGTGGATGGTTTGACATCCATTCATGTTTACATTGTGGGAGATGATGTCATGCATCCACTACTGAGGATGTGGCCCTCACATATGATCTTTTGTCAATGGTGTATGATACAGAGCCAACACAAGTTTGTTTAAATTTGTGTTTTGACATGTTATTTTAATTAATTACCTAAATCTATTAAAAGTAAATAAATTTTTATGTATCGAAGAATCTAAATTGATACATGAATAATATGCATTGCAGGGTGCAACTGGTAGTACAAGCACACCAAGGAGTGCTTGTTCTAGTAGACGTAGATGGGTAGCTCAAAAACCTGAGGTAATGTTTTATAAATATTCATAAAATAGAATAGTATGTTGTTTTCAAAATATCATATCTTAATAATTTGTATGGTGGTAACTTAGTTTATGTTTTTTTGCTATTTCTTTATGGTCAAATATTTTTTTCTAATGTAATTCAACTCAAGGAACTCACTTCCTTGTCCAGTCATCATGACTCAAATTGATTTGAACTCCCGTCCTTCATCCTTGGACTCAATTCAGCCAATGTTGAGCTCATACATAGAATTATACCCCAATTAATCACTTATTGGCTTCTGAATCAACCTTGAACATCATTTGGAACATCCAACCATCATTCTTTTACTCTTATTTCTTGTTCAAAATCATGAATACATTCGCTGATTGTTCATTGATTGTGAATATCCTTAATCCTTCAATACACCTCCATGGCCTTCTCAAGAATCCTAACATATAACTTCTAAGACACCCCAAGAAACCCTCAACTTATTACAAGGTCCTTATCATATTGCTCAAAGCACATGTTCACTTGCTAGTTCAGTAAACTTTACTCTCTGGAATTTCATTGTCATACTAGGATAGTCCCCATATACTAGTTTATATCTTCACCATAGACAAGAACCCATCTACACCCTAGGTTCATAAGCACCCCAAATATTTTAATCATTTCCCATACCACCTACTCTGATGCAAGTGCTAGAAAATGGAAGTGTTTCCTTCTAAAACCAATTGGAACACATAGGTATTCACAAAACAGCATCAAATCCACAACTAGGGCCCTTGGTGCTCGGTTCTCTAGAAGTTATACACTACTGTGTATATTTAGATTTGGTACATACATTGAGATATACACCTAAGGATCGATCATATGGCCATCTCCCTGCATCAACACAAAAACAACTTGCAGAATCTTTGAAAGCATATTATAAAGAGGCTTTCCACCATATATTATCCAATTCCCACGGTGGAAATGCTTCAAACTTGATAAACAATGTGAAACTCTTAGAAATGAACAAAAACCAGAGTTATAGAGACAAAAATCATGATAATTGGAGTTATAGGTAAGATCTCTTCATCAAACTAGTTTCATTCGAAGGCTAAGACATAGGGGAATCTGGCCAATTCAATTTTATGCAGATTTGAATCCCATGACCATAGTACATATCCCATGACCATAGTGTACCAAGTGGCTTATAAGTTCCCAAAATTGGAACTAGGTCTCACAATTGGATCTCAATGATAGACTAATTCTAAAGCCTTGAACTACAATATGTCTTTGGTCCCTTTGGGCCAAGAGGGAACTGAGCACATCAAGGGTCTACAAGCTTCATAAGACTCCATGTGCTAGGAGGTACTCCTGCACCATACTCTTGACCTATAAGCACTCTAAATCCCTCCATGCTAAGGGTAAACACACTAAAACATAGTCACTGCCAGGCTACAACAATCCTATTACTTGCTAAAAAATTGGTCCTAACCTCTAACCCCCATGAATACAATCCGGACCATTCTTCTCTAACTCTGACTACAAATATGTTAAAGAATTGTCTTATGTGTGAAAGAAGAGAACATTTTTATATTGTAATAATGATTCGTAAAACATGTTTATTAACTTGTGATATAATAGAGTTGTGGAGCTGATGAAGCGTGCTCCCCTTAATGCCACAAACACATAACAGAAACAGAGAAGCAACAACAATTTGCAAGAACAGAAAATGGGCTTCTTATTATCTCCACAAATGTGAAATTACAAACTTTCATAATTACAATATGCAAAGCCACATGGGCATTCCCCTTACAATATTCTGTAGGACAAAGCCTTGAATTATTACCCAGATCTACCCAGAACTGTCCCGAACTGCCTAAGACAACACTACGGGCCTTCTTTATATAAGCAATTTCCACCACCCGAGAAGGTTCCAGAAATTTAGCCCTTAGGGCCGACCAAACTTAGAATTATTTTATTTTTCAATTTAGTACATCAAAGTCGGCTCAAAATAACTTTTGAAACCCAAAAATTTTTGAAGGAAAATTATTTTCTTCTATTTCAGGTGACCCAACTTCCGGAGACCATAAGTCATCGCCAGTTGACTCGATTGACTATTATAACCCCATTTCAGAAATTCCACAAAGCGCTCTACAACAGGCCAATTATGCAAGCATCATTGAGCCCAAGTTTCAACCTCATCCGGGGCCTCTAAAGCCTTCAAAACTGAGCTCGAAGTTTCTGTACCCTGTTTTCAATACTGAAAATTTTCAATATCTTCAAAACTAGACCTGATCTAGCCATGAAACTTTACTGGCAGGCTGATATGACTGAGATGAACCTCCACATGTAAAATCAGAACATTCCAAGATCGTATGACCAACTTACTAAAAATAGCAAGTTTCCATAAATAGCAGCTATGCACAAGGTAGCCCTTATTGAAAAGAAAACAGAAATATTTTTGGGTGATGCAAGATTTCCCTTACACCCTAGATGCTCCTGCATCAGACACCCGGGGTAATTTGAGAAGTGACCCTGTCACGCCTCAGGTGTGCAGAGGAAAACCAAGATGGTTAACCTCCTCCCTTGTCAGCCATGATGAATCTTCAATAGGTCATCCATTCCACTTGACCAGATATTCTTCATATGTCTTGTTCCTTGTGCTTCTACCAACGCGACTGTCCAGTATGTCTTCAATCTCCTTGGTATTTGAACTACTTGCTGGAATACTCCATTGTGCTGCTGTAATCTCATCTTCAACACCTCCTCCATGATACTCTATCAAATCTAAAATGTTAAACACTGGTGAAATATTAATCTCACTGGGCAATTCTACCTCATATGCATTTCCTGAATCATGCTTCTTCAGTATCTTACATGGTCCAAACTTCTTCATTTTCAACTTGTTATATGTACCAACTGGAAACCGCTGCTTCCGTAAGTGAACCATGAATTCATCCCCAACCTGAAATTCCTTGTCTCCTTTTCTCGTCTTCCTTAGCCTTATACTGTGCATTCATTTTGGTAATGTGCTTCCTCACTTCCTCATGGATGTTCTTCAAGTGTTCTGCAAAATCCTCAGCTTTAGCACTACTTATTTGTCCTTTATCTATCCTTCGCAATTCAGATGCATTTCTCAGACTACTTCCATATACAATCTGGAATGGTGATTTACCAGTGCTCCTATTGACAAAATTATTGTATGCAAATTCTACCTGTGGTAAAATCAAATCCTATCCTGCTGGCTTATCTCCAACCAAACATCTCAGCAAATTCCCCAAACTCCTATTCACCACCTATGTCTGTCCATCAATCTGTGGATGATGTGATGAACTAAACTTCAAATCTGTCTTCAACTTCTTCCACAATGTACGCCAGAAATATCCAACAAACTTTGTGTCTCGATCTGAAACTATGGTCTTTGGCAAACCATGTAGCCT
>MU226068.1:9909933-9922285 GCA_018584345.1 Thuja plicata | reverse complement strand
CGGGAGATGAAAACTGTCGATTTCAGGTGAGTTGGAATTTGAATTTTTATAAAAGAGAAAATATAGGTCACAAACCAATTTTTATTTCTTCATGCACTAGCTATATATGTCATCTATAACATATTTTAAAATTAGGGGAAAAAATTTTTATTTACATATAATATTTTGGCAGGAACTAGACCCCTAATTTTCAGCATGTTTCAACAACTGAAAAATCATCTTTAAACATTAAAAAAAAAAAATCAAAACTTATTCAAAAAAAATATTAAAAATATTAATCATAAACTCCATCCATTTTAAAACATTTTATTAGTTTACATCATCAACAAATTCCAAACATAAATGTCACTTTTATACTATTGAAGTTGAACAACTTTGATTTTGTCGTCCTTTTCCTTTGTAAAAGGGTGACAGATTATTGTGCTTTTACCCAAGATGTAGATCCTGATGATTCAAATAAATTAGGTATCTCTTCTTCATGATAGTCTGTTTCATTACAGTAAGATTATATTACCTTTCTTTCATCCACTAGCTCTCTCATCTTGATTTTTTCTTCTTTGTATTGTTCATAGAAGATCTGTATCTCTAACTTCTAATTCTCAATACTCTTGTCTAGCTTATACCTTTCCACCGTGTGATTTTTTCTCTCAAGTGATTTAAACTTTTCCAAATAAGAGATCTAGCTCTGATACCAATTGTTGGAAATAATGGAATGATGTGTACTGAGAGGGGAGGGGTGAATCAGTACCCTTTAAAATTTTATTCAATTAACCTTTATCCTTTAGTAATAAATTCCTTGCATTACCGACCATATCTATTTTTCTTTCTTTATGCATGTAATATCAATTCATAAACATAATTTGCACGTAAACATTCATCAAATGTATTAACACATGACACAAGATTTGGTAACGCAAAAAACCCCTGTTAGAAGGTAAAAACAGCGGTAGGGATGAAACCCAAAAAACTTCACTATTTGCAGAATGGAAGGGGTCGGTTAAGGCTTAAAGGTTTGATCATTTTGATGATCTTACCCTATTAGGAGTAACACGTTTAGACTGGTTAAGGTTTACTCTGTTAAGAGCTTTAGCAACACTATTTAGTGTGCACTCGGTTAAGATATTTATAAAACAATTGTTAAATCTACCTTCTTAAAGGATTTCTTCTATTTGCAACACTTGTTAGAATGTAGTCAAAAATAATTATTGACCTGAGTATATGCAATCTAGAATTGCTGATTACAAATCCATTAAAGTTCACATGTATATTTATCACCTATAGTGATTGATCAATACCAAGCTGTTCTGCTCGGTAGCCTTGAATCTAGTTCTTGATAACCTATTTCATCTTTTGTTGTCCTTCTGCATAAAACTCTATCTCTGATCCTTAGAAGTGCTCCTCAACTACAATCACATCACATCCTTTGTTTTGATGGATTACACATCTATTTATACATTGAATTTGACCTAAATTAGTTTTACGCTTTACAATGTTAACTCTAAGATCAAAGGTTTTCAACTTGACCTTGATCTCCTAGTTTGCATCTTTTCAATCTATTAGACTGATTAAAGATAAGATATAATCTAAATATAAAACTAAAGTGTTTTATCTGATGTGTAATTTAGATCCACATTTATCAGATTAAAACTGTCTCTCGGTAGACTGGTGCTCGGGTTGCTCTTAAGTCTGTCTGTCGGGTTTCTTTGTAGACTGTCTCTCAAGTTCCTTTGTTGTCTTCTTGTTGGGTTCCTCTGTCGAGTTACTCTGTCAGGTTCCACTTCAATATTTTTGGGTTGCACTTGTAAATTGTGTCATCGGTTTACATTGTAACTTGCTATGTTGGGTTACACTATAAACTTTGTTGTCGGGTTCCCTTGTACTTAACATTTTCGGTGACCTCTGTTTAGTGTTGTGTTGGGTTGCACTGAAAACCTATCTTTCAGTGATCATGTAGTGACGGTTCCAAAACTTGTTTCCTTTGCATACTAATGAAAAAATATGACATCAATATACTTATATATATATAATAATAATTTAAACTAAATATTTAAAAAAATGTGTTTTTTTAAATATACCTGTTAAATTTTATGGCCGAAGGTCTCAACTTTATTGGTTTTTTTTAGCATTTTTAAAAATATATAAAAAAAAATTAGAAAGTGGGCGGGGGGATGCCTTTCCTCCCCCACCGCAGTCGTCCCTCTAAAGGGAGGTGCGGGAAGGGGACTGCCCCCCATGGTGGTCACAACCATGGCCTACATCCATGGATTGTGGTGGACGTTGTGGCCATCGTGCCCCGCCTCCCCACTGCGGCATGGCATTTTAATCATAGCCCCCCATTTAAAATTAGTAAAACACTAGGAAAAAAAAGGATAACCACAGAGACCAAAACTAGAATAAGAAGGGTTTCAGATCCTTCAAACCCTCTTTCAAAAACAAAAATAAAAGAACGTGTATATATATTTTTGTATATAAATATATACACATAACATATATTTAGATATAAAGATATATACATATATATATCCCTATCTCCTTGCCTCCATTGTACCTGCAACTTGCAAAAAAATGCACTAAAATATAACTAGGGTTTAGAGAGAGAGAGAGGTTTCCATTTGGGTGTTAAAAATTACACCCTAACCCTAATTTTGAATTAGGGTTAGGGTTGGGCTTTAGGGATTGGGAATAAAAGATAAAATATTATTATTATTTAGTAGGTTTGAATTCCCAATTTGGTGTGAAACCTTTTAGTGGGATTTCTTTTCCACTTAAATGTGACATTGAATGTAATCAAATGTTTAAAAAAAAAAAAGAACTTGGTAATAACAAAAGGTTTTTTTTATAGTAACTTATTTAATTAAGTTATTTGTGGAATTTATTTACGGTCATATTAAAATACATCATAATGTTCTAGTATTATATCCAATTGATCATTAAGTGGTAATTTGAACTCCAAATTGTGGACCTAGTTAAAATATTAAAGTAATTGTGAATTAATTTATAGGAGGTTATCAATGGACAAATTATCTAGGGTATACATTATTGAAAATATGAATAGTGTTGATTATTGAAAAGTAGGATATTATAGTGTAATAATTAAATGAGTTATCTAGTTAAATCGTCAAAAGTAATTGTCGGACGGGGGTAATTAATAATCAATACTAATTGATTAAAATAACAATGTTATAACTTTACTAAGGTAATTTAGACATGGTAATTAAATTTGAATGCGATTAATTTAATGGGAAATTATAATCCAATTGGATAAAGTAATTTAAATTAAACTCTATAAAATGAGATTTTAAAACTAAATTTAAAATGAGGTAAATAATAAACGATAATACTAATTACTGTATTTAATGTATCCTTTAACCTAGATCATTATTGTTTCTCTGTGAACATTCTCCTAGTAAACATGTTGAGGGATGTTGACAATGGTCATGATTCCCCTCGACCTTATTTAGTCTTTTTGGAATAACCTTAAAAGAAGTTCTTTTCATGAAAGATGTAAACCTAGTAGATAACATATTAAAGTCTTAGTAAACACTTGGACTTAATTAACTACAACCTTAGTCAATGTTATTCGTTCAAAAATAAATTGTTAGCATGTTTTTGGGTTGAAATTTTGGGCATGATACTCTTTAACCCATGGTTGTCATCTTCACATCTGCAGTTCTGATCATCCATGCTTTTTTTCTTTTCAAAGCAATGCTTGTATCATTCATTGCTCTTATATGATACCATTTGAATGGAATTAAACATTGATGTTCTAACGTGTTACAAATGTGCAAACCATCATTTCTTTGTAATTCTCTCATAGAGATTTGACTAGTTTTGATACCTATGTCCTTCTTGCCAGTTCGTGGGCCTCGATCACATTTATTCCTTTTCATAATAGTGATTTTGATCTTTTCAGCATCAATCTACATTGAGAGTGTTTCTCCTATAAATCTATGGCACCTTTTATCATCATGATAGTCATATCCTAATCTCATATGTATTTGGCTCTCCTTTCATGGTAAGGATACTTTTTCTGATGTCTTAATGACAGTGATGTGCTCTACTATTCAAAAATCAACATGATCTTTGCATTGATACTTGAATGTCATTGGTTTTATGTATTCCTATTATAGTGAAAGTTATTATCCTTGCACCTTGGGTCATGTCAAGTGCCTTGAATGGGTCCCTGACTTGGTTCTAGCTTTTTTCCCCTGTTCTACCCCATTTCCACTTTTTCCAGCCTATTTCTGACACCCCACACTAAAAAAAATGGGACTTTCACCTCAGGGTCAAGGTCAAAATTTCTGGGTCAAGGTTGACCTTGACCTTGACCTAGGTCACAATCCACCTTTTTCAGGCCTAGGGTTCAAATTCAAGAATTTTAGGGTTTCTGGATGTCTGGAAAAAGTGAATTCCTGCTTCCGGGTCGGTTGTTTCAGTCTTCAGAACAACAAATATTAAATTATATTTAATCTAGGTCCTCTTCTAGGGATATGGGTCTAATTATAATTTAATTCTCCTATGTAGGCCTCTCTAGAAGATTGTGCCCTAGTTTCATACAAAAGGAAGTTTTCTCTTCTCATTTTCTCTAACCATGAACCACAAGCAACTATAACCATGATCATCAACTTTCAAAGACTTGAAGAGTAAAATCCAAAGGTGAAGAAGTAAGATTTGAGGCAAGCCAAGTATCCATTGAAGCATTCATCCATTCTCAAGCATTCAAGCACTCATTTCATCAAGAAGATCCATTGGTGGCCATTGAAGGATTCAAGCTCCATGGATCTCTCTTATTGAATATTTCTCCATCCACATTCCTCCAAGCCTCTTCCTATTCAAAAACCCATTCAAGATTGGTGTTGAAGATCTACAAGAAATTGATTGGAGACATCCTACATTCTACATTCTACATTCTACATCCTTTTTGGTGCATACATAATTGTGGATTCATGGATTTGAATCCACCACAAGGGCTTATACAAGCAAGGTGAATTTGTTCATTTACTTTGTTTTACTTATGCAATTTCAATTATACTTTGAGGTTAATTCCAAAAACTAGGTTTTGACCAAGGAAAACCCCTCCCCCCCAACAAACAAATCCATTTTTCTTGCAGGTATAAGTTCGAAACAACATATCAGAGTGTATATTTGGATACCCTTTTTGGAAAAATTTTGGGATCCAAAAATAGATTTCCTGTCGGAGTCTTTTTAGGTCGATTCTACCCTAGGTTGGAATTGGAAATTCTAGGTCAATGGTGACATTGACTTGAGGGTACAAATCAGAACTATTTCAGAACAGAAAAATATTTCTGGGTTTTGTTCGTCTCTACATTTCTATTCCAGATCCGGTCTCTAATTTTATAGAAACTAAGTGCAGACCCCCAAAAACAACATTCTTCAGATTTGAAACATTTCAAGGTTAGTACTTTTCTCCTATCCATTTCAATTAAATTCATTAATCTTTCTAATTCTATCACACATTCAAATAAATAAATGGGTATTTAAGATCTTCCTCTTTGCTCTTATTTTCAAAGGATTGATTCATTTATGCATTGATCCTTCCTTTGGGGTTAATCAATTTGGATCCTTCATCTGTATATCTAAGGATAAAAGGAGAGTATCTTATCTATCCCTACATTTCAAATATTCTCTATTTCATATACAAACATTCTTTAAATGTAAGATAACATAAAAATCATATTTAAATGCAATATTTTATATCTTACATTTTGGTGAACCCGCGATAGATAACCCTTTCTTATTTGGTTTTAGATTTACATTTTTATGTTAGATCTTGCATATTCTTGCATTTACATTTCAAAAATTAAAAATCAAAATCTTGTGTTTCCTAAATTAGTTCATTTGCATTGCATTAGTGTATGAGCTTTACCACTTCTAGTCCTACTTATAGTATCTCGGTTAGAAGAATTTGTAGAATTATGGGTTCCTTTGATCCTGAGTCTTCCTCTCCTTTACGTAGGATCCTGGATGACAATTTGATCACTCATGATTCCAATCCTTCTATGTAGCATAACTCTTCTCACTCATCTCATGATGAGGTGGATGCTTTAAGAGTTCCTCCTGAACAAGTGCAAAAATTTTAACCAACCTTGATAAAATGGGAAATTGGCTTATTCAAGAAAACCATAATCAAGATTTCATCCAAGCTATAGAGGCTCTTAAGAAATTCCTTCATGATAGTGATCAAGGTATTAATCTCTTGTGTGGTATCACTCATATTGTGCATTTTAATGTTAAACCTTTAGCACAAGAGGCTCAAGATCTAGGATTCACTCCTCCTATCACTAGTGAGGGACCTTCTTATGTTCCTTTACCTACCATTCCTACTTACACTCCTCCTTTGATGACTACATCTCTCCCAATTTCATCTATTCATGTGAGTGTTCTACCGGTATCTCTACCTACCTCACAACCTTCATACCATAGTGTTCCTTTTACTTATTCCAATCCCCTTCCAACTATGGTTCCAAGTGTTCCACCGATTGTGTCTTCCATTCCTGCCACTTCCTACACTTTTCCTAGTGTTCCTAATATTTATATGCCACCTATGTCTTCTAATGATTCCACAATCATTAGTTTGGCTCAAATTGTGTCATCTTTACAACAACAACTTGCATCTTTAACTCAATCCAAGTTTAGCATTCCTACATGTGACATGGGTAGTCCTTTATCCTTAGACATTATTTGTGCTACTGTCCCTCAGCAATCTGATATGCCTCATCTTGAGAATTACAATGGTAAAGGTGATTCTGTTAATCATGTTAAAACATTTCAAATCCTTTGTAGTGATTATGCTCATGACCATAGGATTTTAGCTAAATTGTTTGCTAGGAATTTTTGTGATACGGCCTTGCAATGGTATTATTCTTTACCTCCCTATTCTATTGATTATTTTCCTAAACTTGCTAATACCTTCATTCAACAATTTCAAAATAATATTGGTCTGCAAGTTTCCTTAACTAATTTAATGTATTGTAAACAAAACATTAAGGAAAAATTGACTCATTTTATTGGTAGATTTAAGCATTTGTATGCTCAGATTTCTTATCATGTTCCTGATATTGATATTCATCATATTTTTATTTCAAATTTACAAAAGGATATTAGAGATATGATTTTTCTTACTTAATTTACCTCTTTTCAACAACTTTGTGTAGCACTTCATCATTATCAATTACAAGTGAGTCAATTTGAGAGCAACACTCCAATGGCTCTTGTTCTAGTTGATAAGAGTGACACTGCTCCTAATCCTAATAAGTTTAAAAAACCTAACAACTATATCAAGATTAATAAATAGATGAATGCAGTTGCTGATCAAGTTGTTGTTGCATCCCACAATGCCACTTCTGCATCCACTGCTTTCCGTATAAATTGTACGTTTACTCCTCTCTCTGAATCTTTACATTCTATTATGAGTAGGTTGTTAAGTGCTAATATGATTACCTTGCCTCATATTCGACCTATCCTTCCTACTACAATAGCTTCAAAAGCCTTTGATTCTAAATATTTTTGCTAATACTATTGCCAGAATGGCCATGATACTGAAAAATGTTATTTTGTAAAGCATAAAGTTCAAGACTTAATCGATTCTAATGCTTTATCTATTGATAATTTTGATGGAAATGGGAACAAATTTGTCTCTCCTCCTAATCAAACCCTTTAAATCTATACAAATCCTTTACCTACACATGATACTAATACCATCGCTCAACCATATGTTATGGATATTGTTTACAATTCGAAGATGGATGATCTTAATCACATTGTTAATCATGTGGAGTGTATCATTTCCTCTCAACATGTTGTGCAAGATACTTCACCTCCACCTCAACTTCAAATTCCACCTAAACCTCAGAAACAAACTAATGATAAACGACCTCGAGAACTTTCAATTACCTTTGATGATTCTGGGACTATTAAGACTCCTGATGGTCCCATTTATATTTATGCTAGGATTGCTAAGATACCTACGCATGGTTGTCTTTTTGATCCCACATCTTTAATAAATGTTATTATCAAGGAAAATATTTTTATGAAAATCCTACAACATGACTATTATGATCCATCGGATGCATGGATCCAAACTTGCAATGGTTTTCTCTATCCTGCACTTGGTTTTATTAACTTGCCTGTTGAACTTTGTGGCAAGATTGTAGATACTACCTTCATTATTGCTCCTAATTTTGATCAATTTCAATTCAAATTTGGTTTTCCTTGGATAACTACTATGCATGCTATTTATTTTCCTATTCATAAATGTCTTAAGTTCATTCATAATGGAGAAGTAAAAATGATTAATCATAGTTTGTATCAACCTTCTAGGCCTAGAGATTGTGCTACTCTTGATTTATTTTGTCCTTCATCACCTAATTCATGTCATCCTTTCCATGACAACATTTTTTGTTCATATCAAGCCTATAAACATTGCAAGATAGTTGAGTTAAGCATGCGTCAGATAGATATTAACCGTGGTCTTTTGCCCACTCCTTCTATACCTCCTTTATCCATTACTGCTAGCTCTATTATTTAACCTCCCATTGTTGCTTCTCAGTCTAATACAAATCCTACCAATCCTCTACATAACCTATGAAGGAACCAATTGTTACTCCTCCTAGTTCTCCACATATGTCAAACAAAGCAAAATGTAATAAATCTGCTAATGAACGTGGTAAGAAGCGTAGAGCTAATGCTAGGGCCCGTGCTTGTGTTCTTTGAAATTCTTTATCTTCTTTTGACCAACCTATTCCTGATGTGTTGGAAGAATTTAACATTTGTAATGGTGTTAAGATGAATGAGTATGATGATCCTATTCACATCTTAGATCCTATTTTAATTAATCTTGATGAGGAAGATACTCTTGATGGTCCTATTGATCTTAGTGATGAATATGAGACCATTGATCTTGATACTAACTGACCTCATATGCTTTCAACTCAATTGATAATTACACCTAGTATCGAGCAACATGATTCTCAAGAGGATCCTTGTTTGGAACTAGCTATTATTCCTACTGTATTGGATATAGTCCCTCTTGCAAGTTTCCCACCTTCCCTAAATGATATAAACCAAGATGGGGAGAGTAGGCAATGCGCCTAATTGGCTTATCCTTCATGGTAGTCCTTTTTTTGTTTGCATGTTTTACTGTGCTTCTCTCGTAATGTGTTTGCTAAATTTTTGTTAGACTCTTTTATACGACCCTTGTTACTTTGTTGGTGCAAGGTGATAAAGGGATCAAACCTGTTGTATAATTCCTCTATATGTATCTTTACTCTTCTATATGTAGTTTTAATATTATTTTCTACTTGTGCTATTGTTTGTAAATTTTTTCCTTGTGTAGTCTGCTTCGATCTACGACATAGTAGCACTGATTCTTTTTGGTCTCCATGTTGTGGTCCAAAAATATTCTTCTTCGTAACTCTTGAGTTTTCTTTCCTCCATTGTGATTGTAGTTCTACTTTCTTTGGGGAATGATGTCAATTCATTTTCAATAATATCATATCTATATATACATGTTGTCTTATGATCATACTAACCCCACAATGGGTAGATCCCTTCTTTGTTCTTTGTATGTTTATGTGATATTTCCCTTGATTTTTCTTTTTTTGGGGGCATCTCGTAGTGGAAATGTAATCAGTAGAGTTGTTTATGTTTCTGTCAAAGCCATTGCTCCTGTTAAAGTGTTAGCAATGACTTTAACGTGGGGGCATAAGCTCTACTCACTTTTTTGCACACACACACATTCAAAATATTTTCAAAACTTAAAACTTTTTCACTTTATGGATTAAAGACTAATCCTTAAAGCATGGATATTTTACTTTATAGGATTGATTGATCCCTCCAGTTTCAATTTACACAGATCTCTTGATCCCTCCAATTTCAATTTACAATGTTTTGATCCCTTAAGGTCAAAAGGTGTCCTTAAGAACAGATCTTCTTGATGGGTTGACTAGTGAGTAGCCACATTCACTAGGTGGTTAAACTCCATCTTTCCAGTTGCACTATTTCTTTGTGTGGTTCACAATGGGACATAAGTTCTCATTGGGCGAGGTAACCACACCCTCTCTCTTTTTCTCCTTAACTGGTGATATCTCTCTTATCATGATCTTAGGGTTGATAAAGACTTAAGTCCCTTGGGGGCTTGAGGATTTCTTTGTCCCTTTTGATTTCAATAAGATTATTTGTTCTTCATGATCTCCTTTACCAAGATTTTGCATCAAGTCCATACTCTTGCTAAAGTGAGGAGCTAAATGTATAATTGAAAAATGGAAGAAATTCCATTTTAGACTATTTTATCCTTTTGAGTAAGTGGTTTGGGGTCATGTTAAGCACCTTGAATGGGTCCCTGACTTGGATCTGGCTTTTTCCCCCTGTTCTGCCCCATTTCCACTTTTCTCTGCCTATTTCTGACACCCCGGACTAAAAAATTGGGACTTTGACCTCAGGGTCAAGGTCAACTTTTTTGGGTCAATTTTGACCTCTACCTTGACCTAGGTCACAATCAAATTTTTTTAGGCCCATGGTTTAAATCCCAGAATTTCAGGGTTTTCGGATGTCGGGCTTTGGAAAAAGTGAATTCTTGCTTCTGGGTCAGTTGTTTCGGTCTTCAGAACAAAAAATATTAAATTATATTTAATATAGGTCCTCTTCTAGGGGTATGGGTATAATTGAAATTTAAAACTCCTATGTAGGCCTCTCTAGAAGATTGTGCCCTAGTTTCATATAAAAGGGAGCTTTCTCTTCTCATTTTATCTAACCATGAACCACAAGCAAGTATAACCATGATCATCAACTTTCAAATACTTGAAGAGTGAAATCAAAAGGTGAAGAAGCAATATTTGAAGCAAGCCAAGTATTCATTGAAGCATTCATCCATTCTCAAGCATTCAAGCACTCATTTCATCAAGAAGATCCATTGGTGGCCATTGAAGGATTCAAGTTCCATGGAGCTCTCTTGTTGAAGTTTTCTCCATCCACATTCCTCCAAGCCTCTTCCTATGCAAAAACCCATTCAAGATTTGTGTTGAAGATCTACAATAAATTTATTGGAGACATCCTACATTCTACATTCTACATTCTACATCCTTTTTGGTGCATACATACTTGTGGATTCACAGATAAAAATCCGCCACAAGGGCTTCTACAAGCAAGGTGAATTTGTTCATTTACTTTGTTTTACTTATGCAATTTCAATTATACTTTGAGGTTAATTACAAAAACCAAGGTTTGACTAAGGCAAACCCCTCCCTCCCAAAAAACAAATCCATTTTTCTTGTAGGTACAAGTTTAGAACAACAGATCGGAGGGCAGATTTGGATACCCTTTTCGAAAAAAATTTGGGATCCGAAAATAGATTTCCTGTCGAAGAATTTTTAGGTCGATTCTTCCCTAGGTCAAAATCAACAATACTAGGTCAATGGTGACATTTAATTGAGGGTACAAATTGAAACTATGTCAGAACAGAAAAATATTTATGTGTTTTGTTTGTCTCTACATTTCTATTCCAGATCCAGTCTCAGATTTTCCAGAAACTGAGTGCAAACCCCCGAAAATAGCATTCTTTAGATCTGCAACATTTTAAGGTTATTACTTTTCTCCTATCCATTTTAATTAAATTCATTAATCTTTCTAATTCTATCACACATTCAAATAAATAAACGGGTATTTAAGATCTTCCTCTTTGCTCTTATTTTCAAAGGATTGATTCATTTATGCATTGATCCTTCCTTTGGGGTTAATCAATTTGGATCCTTCATTCGTATATCTAAGGATAAAAGGAGAGCATCTTATCTACCCCCTACATTTCAAATACATTCTATTTCATATAAAAACATTTGTTAATGTTAAGTTTTAGGATAGCTGCAAATGTAATAGCACTCTATTTTGTATGTTTATTCCAAATGCAACAATCTCTCTTTCATTTATATTAGGAATGAGGCTAGGAGAGACATGTCCCTTCATGGGACATGTCTATTCATTATTATTTATAAGAAAGGACATGCCTCTTCCTATTAATCATAATTTAATCAATCTTATAATGTTTCATCAATCAATTATTAATTAAGAATAATATAGTAATTTAATATTGAATATTAAATTTCATATGATTGATAATAATATAACATATATAATATATTATTATTAATCAACATGTATTATATATATTCTAATGATCATACGACTGAAGATACAAACATTAACACTCCCTCCTAGCTAGGGAGGATGATCAAACATAATGTGTAGTGGTCTCCTGTGTCAACACTTATGACCCTCACCATAGCTATACAAAACATCAACACTCCCTCTTAGCTAGGGAGGATAAAATTCACATCACAAT
>MU226068.1:9864420-9899720 GCA_018584345.1 Thuja plicata | reverse complement strand
ATCTTTGACCTTGGAACAATCATGAACTTCATTTTCTGCAATAACATCTCTTGCAATATGTACCTTGTTAGTAGTAGGATCATAAACTCTATAACCTTTAGTAGATTCATCATACCCAACAAAAGTACAGGAAGAAGATTTAGAATCAACTTTATGCATTTTTTGTTTAGGTGTGTGAACATAAGCAATAGATCCAAAAAAATTCGAGTGTTGTAAATTTGGTTTCCTACTAGACCACGCTTCCTCAGGAGTTATATTTTGCAAAGCTTTAGTAGGAGTTCTATTAAGAATATAAGTTGCACAAGACATTGCTTCAGTCCAAAACTTGTAATGCATATATTTAGCATGTAACATACATCTAGTCATTTCCACAATGGTTCTATGCTTCCTTTCCGCCACACCATTTTGTTATGGTGTATAAGGAACAGTAAGCTAATGTTTTATACCAAAAGATCTTAAGTAAGAATGAAAAGCATTATTAACATATTCAGTACCATTATTTGTTCTAAGTATTTTAAGTTTAGAACCAGATTGCCTTTCCACAAACATATGAAATTCAGAAAATGTGTCAAGTACTTGATCTTTAGTATGCAAAAAATAAATCCAAATTCTTCTAGTAAAATCATCCACAAAGGTTAGAGCATACTTTGAACCTTGTATGGATATGTTCTCCATTGGACCCAAATATCGCTATGAATAAGATGTAACTTATGAGATGCCCTCCATGCAGTACCATGAGGAAAGGGCTCCCTTTCCATTTTGTCACTCATGCCCCTGTGCATGTAAGTTTAGATTAAACAATATGGGGCAATTCTTCAACCATGTTAGATTTTTTCATCAAAGTAATATAATGAGAATTCAAATGGCCAAGCCTTTCATGCCATACATTGAAATCAATATTAACTTTCAAAGAGTACCTTGAAGAGGAAAAATCATAAAATTTAAACAAGTTATCATGATCCATCTTAGTATTAGCAACAACATGATCAGTTTTAGGATCAATAATATAGCACATATTCTTATGAAATTCAACTTTGTAATCTTGACATAATTAAGAAACTAAAAAAAGATTAGACTTCAATTCAGGAACATAAAGAACATTGTGTAATTTTCCATTTGGAACATTAACATCACCAAAACCATCAACTTTGCAACTATGATTATTAGCTAATTGAATAGGAACATTAGTAGTATTAGGTTGCAAAGAATCAAATACTTCTCTATGAAATGTAACATGATGAGAAGCGCCACTATAAATAATCCATTCTAATGCATGAGAAGCTTTATAACAAACAGTAAAAGCACAACGAGATTGCTTACCTTGAGATTTGATGTTATTTTGATTATTGTTATTGATGGGCTTCTTATCATTTTGCTTTTTAAAACAAACATTAGTTAGGTGACCATCTTTACCATAATAAGTACAATGTAGTTTTTTATTATGTTGATTATTGTTATTATTATTGTATGATGGCCTAGAATTAGACCTGTTGTTTGCATAATTATTATTATGACTATTATTATTTGAATAACCATTATTATGATTATTATTGTTACGATAGTTATTGTTGTTATTGGAATAATTATTATTATGATGATTACTATTAGAAGTATGAGATTTATTACTTTGATTTTGAGTTTTAGAAACAAAAGAATGTTCAAAAGTCTTAATAGTACCAAATTGCATTAATTTAGCCTCCTCTTGATGTAACAAATTTTGAAAGATTGCATAAGTTAAATGAGGAGCTAAAGTAGGAATTGCAAGCTGAGAATGAATATTAGTGATAAATTGTTAAAATTCCTTAGGAAGACATTTCTTTAAGATAATAGTAATTAATATAATATCACTTAAAATAACATTAACACCCCTTAGTTGAGTTTTAATTGCATCAAACTTGAGTACAAATTCATCCATATTTTTAAAATCATTATACCTTAAGTCCTCCAAGTTATCTTGGAGTTGAATCTTACGGGATTCGGATGAGCTATCATACATCTGTTGTAAAATGGCCCATGCTTCATGAGCTTTGGTGCAATGTCCAATTAGGACATAAAGATCAGGAATGATGGAGAGACCAATCAAACCAAGAGCTTCTTCATTTTTTTTTATCCATGTATCTTTTTCTACTTGTGAAGCAGTGGTAGCTGGTTCAATGGAAGCATCTATAGCAACTTCAAGTAGATGTTTAAAATGAAATAGAAATGAAACATGAGTTTTCTATTGATGGTAATTAGAACTATTTAGTTTAATTTCAAGAATTAGAGTAAACATGATTAATAAAATGATCAAATTAACTTAAACAAAGTGAATAACAGTGAATATATAATTATCAAGATTAAGAAAAATAAATATAACTTAATGTTAATCACAAAAGAATGGTTAAATAATGATATTAAAAAAAATTAAATATATCGATTAAATTGAGGAAAAAATTTTAATTGCAAAGAAATAACGAATTAGCAATTGATTACAATTTATAATGAAAAATGAAAGTGGGTTTAAGACGATTTAAAAAAAAAAAGATAAATGAGACAAAATGTATAAGCGATTAACTTTAATGTTAAAAAAGTAGAATAAATTTTGTTAAATTTAAACAAATTTGAATTGGAAGAATCTAATGATTAGACATTCAATGGAATCTAATGATTAAAGATAGACTAAAATTAGAGCTGAAGAAACCTGCAAAAAAATCATAAATATGTTAAAAGAATTAAAATGATTAGATGGTAAAAATAGATTGCAACTTAAATTATTCTAGAAAAGTGCAAAGATATGACTGTCTCAGAAATTCATTCCTAGTGCAGGGGCAATATCTCCCAACTCAACCGTTGGATTTGGTTGAATTTTGGATATGTTGGTAAGAGGAAAGTTACGAAGGATCTCACAGGAGCGATTGACAAGATAATATCAGAAACAAAAGTTATGATCAGTTGAGTACGGGTCTATATAAAAATAATATAAACAACAAACAAATAAAGAACCAAAGATGAATGAAGAGTTTTAACCAAATAAATCTAGAAGTGTGTGAAACCCTGCAAGAATAATGGTATGCCTGTAACAAAACAAAGAGATAAGCCTGCAACAGACATGAATTTAAACCTTAGAAATAGATTTATAACAACAAAATATATATGAAAAAAAATGTATGAAATGGAAAGATTTGTGAAATTGAAAGAACAAGATCTTAGCCTGCAGAGATAAATAGAGATTATCCTAAAAATGAGATACAATAGAAGTCTATAGATTTAGAATAAACTTGCAGAAGAAACTAGTTAGAAATCAGAAGAACTAAGATAAATATACAGAACTATATTAAAAAATAGAGATAAAAGAATAGCTGAAAATGAGATCTTAAGTTAATCCTGCAATGAAAAGTTAGATGAACAGATTTAAATATCGATTTAGAGCTAAATGATAGACTGCTGAAATATAGAAAAAGAAAACTAAGAATCCCTTGTGGTTGCACGATAGAGGGAGAGATAGAACTTTAAAAAAAAAACTTGAAAACCCTTGCGGTTGCCCAACAGAGGGTAAGTTAGATCTTTAAAACTTGAAAAAATGGATGAAAACACCCAGATCTATCGGCAAGCCATCTAGAACTAAGAAAGATTTAAAATAAATGATAGATATGCAAGAAATAATGAAGAAAACCCTGCAAAAAATGGTTAGATAATAGAAAAAAAAACCTTTCTCCTTCACAATTGAAATATCCTTCAAATTCCCTACATGCAACACTCAACAAACAAGGGTTAAACCTACTCTGATACCATGTTAGAAATCATAAAAAATAAATAGAGAAAATGAAAGAATCCAAGTGTGAGTGCAGGAAAGGAATTTACCAAGTTAACCAAGAGAGATAGTGAGGAATTGCTACAAAGAATCAAGCCAAGAGATCACCAAGATCCAAGAACCAAGACAAGAACACAAGGATTTGAAAGGGGAAAAACAAGAAAAACCTCATGTGAAGAATATGAATATGGCACAAGACCTAAAGAATGAGAGCAATGAGATCAATACAATATTGAGAGCAAGATAAGAATGCGAGGAGAAGTGAGAAAGAAGAGAAGATTATTAGAGAAAGTATGTGAGAGGCATCTCTTAAGTAGAGATGAGTGGAGGAGTTTGCATGTAACTCCCATCTTCTATGAATGCCACATTCATATTTTGTGTGTGAAAAATGTGAGATTCCTCTTAAGGAGGAATATCTATTTTCCTTATTAAAGGAAATACAAAATTGTGACATGTCCTCCTACTTGGACTAGAGGACAAATACAAATAAGGATACCTTGGTTTATCCTTTAATTACATAGTTTCAACCAAGGAAAGATTAAATTCTAACATTATTATTATGATCACATTCATTGATGATTGAGTTTAGGAGATTCCTTCGTTGGGAATGTATATTTGGTTTGATCTTGTTGGTTATGAGAGACTTACATCCATGTTGATTACATGGTATATATGTTGGTTTGGTCTAAGAGACTATATGACTTTGGGTGTTATTATGAATTTTTATTTTGGGTTTTATGGAGGATATCATACTTGACATAGTTGGAGTTTAGAGGTGTATGTAGAAGGATATGCTACATATTTTGATTTGTAATGTTTCTCTCTTTGGTCTTGGTTATCCTCTAGGATATTTGATTTCACATTTTATTGGATTTGAAGTTGGGTGGAACTATGTGATCACTATTTTGTGTTCATGTGTTGTCATGTGAGAGATGGCATGGGGGTTCCTTTATCTCTTTTTTTTTGTTGGTTGTGAAGAATATGAGAGAAAAATAGAGACTTGTTATGAGAGTTGTACTTGAAGGTTATTGGTTTACATTTTATGTATATTATTTTGGATGTTCCTTGATACTGCATGTTTATGATTACACTTTATACATGATGCCATTTAGTGGACCTTTGGGATATATTTTAAATTTTCATATTTGACATCACATATGCAATGGGAGCTTCTAGGTGTGTATGTGGTAGTTATTGCACTTGGAGATTATGGTTGTATGTTATGGGTTGTATAGGCTGATGATATAAGATTCACTTGATAAATTTTATATACCTTGGATATATGGATAGTTGTATGTGTTGGTATTTGTTTTGGGTGCTATTTCAACTATGGATATTGGTTCTTGGAAACTATCAATGCATAATGATACCGTTGGATTGAGCGTTTGTGTCTAGGATATCAGTTGAAGCATGACTTATGATTCATTAAGATAAATTGTGTGGTTTTATCTTTGGTTTGCCTCTTATGTATGTTCAATGGTAGTGATATGATGGAGGGTGAGATCATTCATGTTTGAGATGGTGGTCTCTTTGTTTCTTATTGCAACTATCTTTATGGAGCACGTGGAGCACTTTAATTCATGATGGCATATGCAGCTAGAGGGATTGTTTCCTTGTTCGTATTTGTGGATACCTATTGCACCTTATGAAATGTATACAAAAAATGAGAGAATGTTAGCAAAATAGGTGTTTTACACCTTGGATAATAATGTTTACAATTGTAATATTTTATTTATTATCTATTTTGCACCTAGGAGCACCTAGGAGCACCTAGACAAACATCCAACATGTAGAGATTCCTTTGGAATATTCTAGGGGCCACTTGATGTTGTATTACATTATAATATTATACTATAATTATTTAATATTGGGGAAAGTAAATTTAAAAAGTAGAAAATATTAAATGTGGTGTCAAGGGTTAGGTAGCACATAGTTTATGTAATATCGCTTGGTGGTTTTATGGGAGCTTGTTTGTATAAAAACAACCACAAGGGTAGTAATTTTAGATGAGCTAGTTTATCATTTGTAGAGGTTGAAAGCATGGCATGGGATGTGAGGTTACATGCTTGTTCACATGGAGTGTTTGTTGATGGCTGGGATTTCAAAGACTTTCATGGATTCTTTGTATTATTGCATTGTTGATTAATACATGGATGATGCATTCTTTTGGACGTTAGGTTTTTCCCTCATGAGGGTTCTATAAGGGTATATATATTGTGTCAAATTTTTATTATTTGTTGTATATTTTTTGCATATGGATTCTAAGTGCATATTTGATTTAATTTGTGAATTGGGTAATATGTAAATTGTGCATATTATAGATATACAAGTTTCCTTTCAAATGAAATTAGTTTGAGTTCTACTAATGAATCTCAAGAGTATATCAGCCAATCTTAGAGCCATAATATTAGACAACATCTTATAAGAAATATTAAGAAGAGTAATATGTCTCTAGTTCTTTATGAGTGATGTGTCCTCCTCTCTAGGTGGGAATTTTACAACACCTCATTAATTTTATCTCCATGAGAACCTCTATTTGATGCTTCTTGATAGATTTATACGAGATCTTTGTTGATCAGTTCACAATTTGACTATGTCACTATCCAAAATCTTCTTGGGCTTGAGATATTTATAGATGTCTCTAACCATAAGACATTGTTTTTTTTTAATATTAAAAGACATCATAACAAGGGTGGTGTCCCATCAATATAACAACACAAAGGGCATTCAGTCAGCAGTCAAACAATAGCAATACATTAACATCAAATAAATTTCTAACTCCAAATATCAAAAACATCAAAATATAATGATCATCAACATCATTAAATAAGAGTAATAGTCCCTGGAAATTTTTACTTAAAGTATAAGAAATAAAAATAAATTTAACATTTTTTTAAAAATGCCAAGGATGGAAATTACATGGGGTCTTCATTGAAGGGGCAATAAACTATCACGTGCATTCATATTGGGGGGTTTAAAATGTACAAGAAAGGGGAAATATAGTGTCTAAATAGGGGGAGGGGGATTTTGGTGGGTGGGGGTGGGGTTTTATATAGGAAAATAGGTGTGGGGGGTATTGGAGGGGGGTCATAAAAAGGGAGTTTGAGGTAATATTTTTTGAAAATAGGGGGATTCTTTAGTATGCCACAAATGCATGTGCTATGATTTAGGTTCACTAAGTGAAGCCCCTGTGGGAAATTAACATAAAAGAAAATAAACAACACACTAGACCCTATCCCTATTGGGTTCCTTTGAACTTGCATCTCTCTTGTTGCAACTCCCTGTCCCATTCCTCTATTAAGAACTTGAAAATTCACTTGTAATTGTCTTCCTCGATGTCATCATCACCAAAGACTTTTTTTTGCAGGAGATAGAGAGAGGTATCCCATGTATGCTAAGCATAGAGATGCGCCCAATTTCTCTCTCTAGTTTAGTAACCCAACCTTTGGTCTTCTCTAATTAATCTGATGTGTTGGTACATTTTACACAACTCCCTAACTGAATGTCACCAAAGGTCCTAGTAACTCTCAGTTTGGTAGTCTCATCTTCCTTCGACGTCATCTCATTTTTTAGATCATTAGGCCCTATTTTTATGCTCTCTAACACATGTGTAGAGTTATTTGTAGTCTTTGATTTGTCTTCTACGTCCATATCCTTATCATTTTTAACCTCCACCTCTTTTATTTTATCATCATTCTCTTCACTCTCGTACCCTTCTTCATAGTTTCTTACTCCACAAATTTATTTTTCCACTTACTAGTAGGGTGTGTGGCTACCCTATTTAACCTTTTAGGGGTACTAGTTTCTTCCAAAACCTCATCATCAATGATGATTTCTTGAATGCTAAATTTGATTTTTTTTCTTAGCATCTTTCCCTTTTTTTTCTCATTTTGGGCTTGATTTTTTCATTTACGATCAGTCAACTCCAACTCAATAGTAATGTAGGTAGCACTTTCAGGAGAACCTTAACAAGATTTTAACCCTGTATTTTTAATACATTTCTTCCTACTTGAGCCAAGGTATCTAAAATACTAGCAAAGGGGTATAGTAGAATGTGGAGCTTCATGAAGCATAGTTGGTTTTGGTGGTTAGAGGACCAGATGGAAATGGTAGAGCTAAAAATAGGGCCTTGGTGAAGGAGAATGAGTTTCTTTCCTTGACTCTTGGCACAATCCAAAGTTTCTTTAACATAATTCTCCAAAGAGTGAAGGATAAAAAAGGTAAATGAGATGATACTATGATTACAAAAATGATTGATTAAGGTCATATGATACAAATAGAAAACCTTAAATCTACCTTCAAGGGTGAAATATTTCATTAAAATGAGGCATACCAAATCCCAGGAATTCAAGGGTTGTTCTCTCTCATAAATACCATGATGCTTAATAGGGCTTTCATTCTCTCTAAAGACTTAGTTGAGACTATCCATATCTAACACACTACTCATTTTCTTCCATTTCCTTCCAAGAGTCAAGAGACTTGTTGCCTTGTTTATTACATCCTCGTTGACTTCAAAAAAAATCCCCCAATGAGATCCTTCAATTTTCCATAAGCAGGAAAACTAAATAGATAAATTATCGTCTTCCCCATTCATATTCTCAATGTATTGCACAACCCCTCCCTCCTTACAAATGTCCCACATACTGGCATTATTGAAGAAAATCATTTCTTGTAGAAGTCTAAAAGTAGAGATTTAATTACTTCTTGATCTTTCCTTGTCCTACTATCATCCCAAATTTTTTCAATCTTTTCTTTATCCTATTTTATCCTTGTTAGGATTGGATAATACTGAGAGGGGGGGTGAATCAGTATTATAACAGTTATTTAAATTCTTCAACCTCTTGAACATTAACCATACAATTGCAGTAAAGGAAAGAACATAAATAAATAACACAGAACTCATAACACCATGATTTATTTACGAGGAAACCCTGGCCAAGGGAAAACCCCGGTGGGGATGATACCCACAAGCATGCACTAAAGTATAATGTCCCTATTAGGAGACCTAGCCCTATTAGGAGCTGAATATTACATAGTACATTTCCTTGTTAAAGGAATAACAACCCTGTTAACGGTTCACAACACCCTATTAGGGGCCAATGAGCTTACAGCTCTTACAATGTAATTTTGTTACAAAAGGTTCTCAGTGATGAACAAAAACAAGCATCACAAATGCTTTGATAGTTCCTTTATATCTTTGTCATTCTCAGCTCTACCATTCGCATGTCTACTCTGCATATCCTTCCCTTTCTCACTACTCCTAATCTTTACCAAAAAGATCTTACATATATATCCTTTTAACTTTACAAAGTCAGCTCTCAGAGTAAATATTACAAACATTGTCAAGTCGGCCTTCATTACATAATACAATTAATATAGTAAACATTAAATGTATAGTCGGCACTCTTGCATAGTCAAAGTATAGACTATCAAAAACAAAAATATCTCTTCGATTTCCAGGGGTCCAAGTCTTGCTCATTTATTCTTCGTTATTGTCCAACTGCTCTGTGTCGCTATTCTCTGTTATCTGTTAGTATTCAAATCCTCATAACTCATCATAAACTTAACCAAATCAAAATCGATCTTAGGTGTGTGTCAAAAATACTCCATAATATCTTTCACTAAGCTCACATGCCTTAATTCATCAATCTTTGTCTTCGACATCCAAAACAATACTGTATCTTTGTTTTTGTACTTAGTCAATTTTGGACATACCAAAACTCAACTTCAAAACAATCGATCTTAAACCTAGATGTGTTTCCATAAATGACAACCAAAAAGTGAATCATATTACCCAATTTGATCACTTCCCAACAATCTCTCCCTTTGGCATTGATGGCAACACTTAACCAAAAAAAGGTACTAAGTGTTCCAACAAAACAAAACTGTCTCCACTTATTCTCCTTATCTTTTTCATTTTATTTTCTTTATATATATATATATATATTTATATATATATATATATATATATATTTGTTCTCTCTTCTCTTCTCTCCCTTTGACAACAATGACAAAGATGCATACAAATAAGTATCACTTCTTGATCACAAGTTTTAGAATGTATTGGAAGGAATCTTCCAAAATCTTCACTTCGGAGCTCCATGTCTTAAACAAAATCTGACTTATATGAATCAATCCATTCAATGCAAAAGATGTAGTTTCAACATTCTTCAAGTCTATGGGTAAGCCTTTAGCCAATGAATATGTAGTCTTTTCTAAATCTATCATATGTGCCTCAAGTATTGATAGCTTCGGAGTAATGAAGTTCCTCAGTAAATTGAATCTATTCAGTACTCTCTCCTCCTCATTCTCCAATAAACTAATCTTAGCCAATATCTTTGTCACTTCTATGTCTAACTCTGTAGTGGTCTGTGAAGATGTTTCAGAACTATCCATTAACTTGTTCAAAGTTTCCCTTTCCTTGGCAATAATATCTTCAACATTCTGAATGTGTCTGATAGGATTCATGTTGTAACCAAATAATTGTCTCCCATGTGTAATGCAGTTCTTTGCATTTATTAGACAAGTTTTCACAACTCCTAAGTCCCAAGAGATGGACTTGCATACCTTTATCAACTTCTTCTCTTCATATGTTTTCTTTTCTTTCTCCTCTGTAGTCTTCAACAAATTTTCAAAATGGCCATCAAACTCATCAAGTGTGACTTTCAAGTTCTCAATATCATCTTTGTTCTAGAATACTAAGGGTACTGGAAGCAATTTATTCATAGTATTAATAGCTCTTGAAATCACCTTTGTTTTCTTATCTCCTTTCTGTAGTGATTTCTCCTTTTCTTTGTTCAGTACGGTGAATGCCAGTTTCACTAGTTCATCTTCATCCATGTTATCGACATTTACATTACTACTTTCCAACAATAAGCTAGATGGTAAAGTTACCTCTTCCTTCTCATCTTCTTTTGGCTCAGTCTTTTGTCCTCCATCCTCTTTCTTCTCATCTTCCTTATTCTCCTCTTCCTTCTCAGGTTCATCAACAATAGAAGTGTCCATGGTTCCTACAAAAGGGTCCTTCTCATCTTGTGAGGGGTCTAATGTTACTGCCACACCAGAAACATAGAAATCTGCAGTAGTGTCTTCTTTACTCTCTTCATCATTAGTCTATGTGTCCTTTGTGCTTTCATCCATTCCCAATTATGTAGGTAAATCTATCTTAGGAGGTTGGGGCTTGACAAAAGTAGTTCTCAACAGTATCTTCTCAAGTGCCTTCTGAGTTTCCTCAGTCACTTCATCATATTTCCTCGCCATTATCTTTAGTAATCTTGTCTTTGTCCTCAACAGGGGTTTCAATTCTTTGACTATAGTATCTCTCTTGTACAGATAACACAGGTAGCATGTCATCAATCTCTTTGTTTCTAATCTGATCATCTTCAACTTGTGCCAAACATTTTCTTCTTTCCAATTTTATATACAAATCTGAGGGTATGCTTCCTTCAACTTCCAAAAGTGTCTTCTTGAAACTAAGCATGTGTTCTATTACAATGTCTTCAATTTTTCAGTTTATCTACTTCTTCATATCTGTCATAATATTTATCAATTGAAACCAATTTTCCTTGTTTAATTTATCTTTTCTCCATCATTTTAATGTTAGGTTTCCATGCTTTATTCTTCTCAGTTCTCTTCTCTTCTTCCTCGGCTGTGTTCTTCTATTTTGTTTGCATACTAGATCTAGTTACTCTAGGAGTAACTTCCTTCGCTTGTTCTGTCTACTACTGTGGTGGAGGTGTGTTATCAACCATAATTACTTCAGGGGTGGAAGGGGAATTAGTGCTTCCACTAGCTACTCCAAGGGATCTATCTTCCATCTTCTTCTTCATATCTTTCAGTTCTTCCTCAGATAGACCAGCCTTTACTCCATAGTCATGAATAAGATTAGAAATCTTTCTCTTCCTTTGTCCTCTATATTGTTCTTCTCTTACCTTCTCTGACTTCTCCTCATATGTTCCCCATCTCTCTTCTGCAAGAATATGTTCTACTTGCATGGTGAGTACTTCAAAACTCACTTCATAACCCATAGGGTAACACCATTTCTTTCTAGGGGTCGCTTCCTCAAAACATACACAGTCTGTTTCAACCATAAAAAAAATTGTGTCCTTGTACTTTTCAACTATATCCTCATGTAGTTTGTATCTACTCTTCATTTGTCTTTGTAGAATTTTGATCATTGCAAACGGTTCTCCATCTACCCAAGTAGTGTTTTGTCTCCTGTAACTCTGTGAAATCAAAATACCAATGAGAACTCCAGTTTTCCAGCCACTAGGATGTAAACTAGGAAACTTATGTTCAATATGAATGAACATGTGTACCAATAATGATCCAAATCTGAAGTTTTTCATTTTTTCTTTCTTCACAAGCTTAACATTCTCAAGGAATTGATGTGCCAATACCTTGCATAGGTTGAACTGTGTGTTTTCTTTTACCATTCTCCATGCCATCATAATAACTCTAGCTGATACTGAATTAGGTCTGCTGCTGTAGAAAAATCTGTAACCAAGTATCATTGCAATCAACCTTACATCTTGTTGAAAAATATCATTTACTGTCATTGCCCTTCTGTCCCACTTTGAGTGTGTTAGGGTTTTGACTTCCTTCTTAACATGTTTCTCAGCAATGGGAACAATTCTGGTGTTATCAAGACCAGTAATCTCATGAATTAGGTCACTACATATTTTCATAGGTTGACTAACAATCCATATGAATTGGTCATGAACCCTGCTCATAAGTATTTTAAACCATTTGTTTTCATCGAAGACGCACAAGTCCATAATCTTCATTATACTCAACTGACTAATGTGTTTCCATTCTTCCTTCATGATTATGTTTTCAGACATGTTTTCAATTTTTGTGAGTATATCATCCTCTCCTAATGTGTCATACTTATAGTGTATGTAAGCCCTAATATCTTCAACATGATGTATGCCATGTGGGTTCTATTAAAATGCTCCTTCCGGATCCTCTTCACATGACCTATAAGGATGTTTCTTGAATTTGTATCTAGGACGATCAACAACATAAAAAATTATAGGTGCATCCATAGCTTAGATAATGTAGAATACCTTTCACACGTAGAAATTTGAGTTTATGCTTCAATCGATCATGCACAACAGGTGTAGAAATGGTTGAATAATTCTTCTCTCTGATCTCCTCGGCTCGCTCTTAGTCAAATGATAGAAAAATAGATTATAACACGGTGCTTTATACAAGTTAGGTTATGACATTTCTTTTTCACTTCAAACTGTCTAGTCGGCTGCTGAATCTAGCGATTAAAATATATGTTGGCTGATGATGCACTCTTAGATATATGATCCATAATGTAAGCTCAACATATTCCCAAGCTTGCATGAGCTCACTACATGATTTGCAGGGAAGGATATATTTTGATGTGTTGGATTTAATGCTCCCCTAAGGCCATGATCGGCCAATTAGGTTGATTCTGTCTTGCTACCTTCAGGTGAAGATCTAGTAGCATCTACTGACTCTCCCTGAACTGATGTCTCACTAGTTTCTTTAATCTTCCATATCTTTCCACTGTTTTTGTCTTCTTCTTTCTTAAAATAATTTTCAAAATCATTCTTCACATTTGCAATACTCTTGCCAGTATCATTTCCATTCTTCTGTGAATTCATAAGAGGTGGTGTTCTTTTGTTTTCTACTCCATTATACCTGCAAAAATTTGCTATATGTCCTGGATTATTGCATTTGTAACATATAGGAGGTCTTCTTTCTTGATTAACTTGTAATTTACAGTACTTCGCAATGTGCCCAATGTTGTTACATTTGTATCATGTAGGTTTCATTGTAGGTTCTCTTCCATCGTCTTGTCTATATCCATATTGATTAGGTCTTATGCATTCAGTCTTCTTGTGCCCATATCCATTACAGTTAAAAAAATAACCATAAAAAGTTCTAAAAGGGGCATTACCTCTGCAATCTCTCTTCATGTGTCCAAATCTATTGCAACCAAAGCATCTGCCTCTAAAAGGTCTGATCTTCTCTTTAGGTTCTTCAGTAGATGATTTCTCAGCATCAATCTTCTCTACTGATTTCTCTTCTTGATTATTTCAACATTCAGCTTCATTAAAGCCAATACCAGTCATGTCATCTTTAGGTTTCTGCTTGTCTAACTGTTCATCAAAAAAGTCACTACTAGTGTGAAGTTTCTCAATATGTTTCTTTGCTTCAGTCAGTTCACCTTTCACAATCTGATTGTATTTCTCTAGTTCCAAGCATTTGTTCTTGTAGCTGTCAGCTTCATCTTTCATTTGATTCAATGCATTGTTCAAGGTTTCTTCAGCTTTCTTCTTAGCATCCTCCTATATTTGTATTTCTTTAGCCATATTCCTGTTCTCAAACTTTAGAGTCTCAATCTCTTCTTTCAGTTGCTTCACCTGATCTGAATTGTATCTCTATTTTTGTACTTAGTCAATTTTGGAACATACCAAAACTCAACTTCAAAACAATCAATCTTAAACCTATATGTGTTACCATAAATGACAACCAAAAAGTGAATCATATTACCCAATTTGATCACTTTCCAACAATCCTCACAAGGACAAAGAAAAATTTAGGAAACTTGTCACCATTTGTCAACCAATTCATCTTGGTTTTGACTTTCAGCCCTTGAACTTTATTAGTTTGTAGTTTCCTTAATGTTTTTTTAGTTTTGATTAGGTCTTCATTTTTTGATTGATCGGTGGGATCATCTTGAATATTTTTCTTAGATCCATTAATTTTTCATTTAGGGTAGTTTTCATTCTTCTAGGGTCCATGACCTTTTAACAATAGTTTGAAGTATGATCCTCCAATTGTTAATGTTTTTCTCCCATTTCTTAATAGCATATTTATCTTTTAGCATCTGTACATTAACTTGCCTTAACATATGGATATAATTTAGAGAGTCTAAATCTTTAAGAAGATCAACATTGAGCATTAAAATGTCATCCCTTTTAGGATTTTTTCATTATCTTTGCCAAAAATAATCTCAACTTGAATGGGGCAATGGTCAGCCAAGGTATATGTGCAAATTGTGAAACTATAGCCCTCATCAAAAACCTTAAAAATTAAGAGTCCTTGTTAACATAAAATCGGTCAATCCTACAATACATTCTCTTATGCTCATACTGATAGTTACACAAAGTGAACCAAATGGAATTGTAGTATTCTTTCCTTCCCTCCAGGGGTCCATCAAGTTAAGTTTATACTTCAATCTAGACAGGAGAAAAATCTCTCACTAGCCTTCCATTCCAAATTTTTGCCCTCTTTCTTATCTTCTTATTTTGTAACCTTATTGAAGTCCCCTCCTAAGATCTAAGGGGTTTCATCTAGGTTATGTACCTATTTCCACTTGAAACAATCCTTTCCCTATAGTCATTAAGCTCATAAATAAATCATAATCCATTTTTCTTCATCTCTTCCTAGAATTTCCCACACTGCTTTGTTACATGGGGAGTATCCTCTCTTTGATGCAATGGGCCCAATTATTGGAAACAATAACGTCAATTCCTCCCCTACCCTTTTTATGTTTAGTAGATATTTGAAAGGAGTCTTCCTAAATACACTTAAGATTAACATCTAGAGTGAAATTGGTTTCGTTCACTTCCTGCAAGAAGACTACATCCTTATTATTTACATTATTTAAGAACCTTTTGACAACATATTTTCCATCAGGGGACTCAAGTCCTCTAACATTCCAAGAGTTAAAAGATAAAAAAATTCATTGAGAAGTGTCTATATCCTTCCTAAAGTTGTCAAAGCATTTAGGATGGTCCCCTTCTCTATCTTTCCTCTTGGAGTTAGATCGAGGAAAATCAATAGAGTTGTTCTTCCTCTTATACAAAGCAATGTTAATCTTTCTCTCTTTCACTGAGAGCATCTTACTCTTATACAAAGCAATGTTAATCTTTCTCTCTTTCACTGAGAGCATCTTATCCACATGAGAAACAAGGGAAAGGTGGGATGGGCTTCACCTATAAATTTGTATCCTTTCAAAAATTTCAATTCTAAGGCTCCTCAGTTTGTCTTCTATAGGTACTAAAGGATTTGAGCCCAAACCATCCTCACAGGAGACACCGTTAATTATTTTAGGATCAAGCTCCAAGTCCAAACAATATCCAAAGATTATGACTTGTTTTGAGGTTTAGGGATAACATTTAAGCCTTGACTCTTTACCTCCAAGGCCAAACAAGGGGAGCATTATCTTTATCAAACAACTTATAATTTGGAATTTTCTATTTTATTTCCAAATCACCAAGGGGAGGAAGGTCAAGACCAAGAGAGCATATACTCTCCACAACATTACCTTGGTCTTTATAATTACCAATGTGGATCAAATGAGCATCTAAAGGACTAGATTTGGGATCTCTAGTGTTATCAACATTGGTCTCAGGTTGCTGAAGCACATTAAATTGGTTAAAAGTAGAAAATACTACAAGGTTCTAAAAGGTGGTGGCATGGACCCTAGACCTCCTTGAGGTCTCTTCATCCATACCCTTGGTCTTAATCTCTTTAAAATGTTTTTCATAAAAGAGGTAGAATCGGAGTCTGATCCTTGCATCCAAAACAACACAAAAGAAACAATAAGCGAAGATGGAAAGAAATGAGAGATCAGCCTTCTATTATTATTATTATCAGAAAATCAATTACAACAAATCTGCAACATCTAGTCTCACATGCCAAGATTACAGGCCTAATTATGATAAGAAAACCCTTACAAAAACCTAGCCAACTAATGCCAAGTAATCTTATAAAAATCACGTGCCCCTTAGGAACAATTCCATGCGCTTATAAAGTAATTGCAGCACCAGGTTGGCCTAGAAAAGATCACATTTTCCAATAATTGAGAAAATGTGTTACAACAAATATCGAGATCCAAATCATCTAGAACAACCTCCAATAAGAAAAATAAGAGATGCGATCATACAATAAAGTCAATTACAAACGTAACAATGAGCTCGCATGATCGCGTACAGAGACATCTCTTGAATCAGTACACATCCTCCGTTGTCCATATTTCTTAGGTGTCAACACTACAGGCACTGCACATGGACTCAAACTTTTCTGATCAACCCACTTTACAACAAATCTTGCACTTGCCTATTGAGTTCTTCATTATCTTTTGGTGTCATCCTATATATTGCTTTATTAGGAAAACTAGCCCTTGGTATCAAATCCATGCAATGACTAATACATCTTATCGGTGGTGATTCATCAGGTACATTATCTGATATGATGTCAGCATACTCATTAAACAATCTAGTGATTCCTTCAGGATGTTCTTCTACCAAGACATTCTTCTTAGAATCCTTAGGTACTAAAGAAAAACATACATCATTATGGTTCCTGCCATCCAAAAACTTCCTTCCATCCACTAGACAAATTCTTTCACTAGTACATACTTCACTCTTAAGAGGTTTCTCTAAAGGTAACAAATTATTTTATTTCATCCCATTAGCAACAACAATGTAAACATTATTTCTACCATCATGCATAGATTGCCTATCATACTACCATGTCCTACCCAACAAGAAATGACACACATCCATATGCATAATATCACACAAAACCTCATCATAATAGTTCCCAATCTTGAATTTAACTAGGCATTGTTCACTTACCATTACCTTGTGTTCATCTTGTATCCATGCAATTTGATAGGGTTAAGGATGGTCCATCCTCTACAAATTTAATTTTTCAACCAAGTCCTCTTGATACAGGAGCATCTTGGGTTCTTAGAAATCCTGTATCAACCAAAAATATGTTTGTTTTGGTTTCGTAGCTTGTTGGAGACTGCTCGGTAACCATTCTTGTTGGTCAGTTGAATGTTTGTTGTTTCACCGCTCAGGGTCGGTTACTTGTTTTGGTTAGCTTCACCGATGGGGTTTCGATAGTTGTTCTTGGATGCTCGGTAGTTTTCATCGACTGGTCTCTGTGCTCGGTAGTCTTTTTCACTAAGTTAGTTTTTGGACGTTGGATCTTCTGTTTGACGTATGCATTTAATTTCCATAGTGTAATTAATGTTGGGGTCTCTCATTGGGATGCGTGTGGACCTAAATCTAGGTGTTTGTTTTTGCCTATGTTGGATCTTTAGGATCTTTGGTGCCGACCTCTTTTGTGGTCTCTTGTATATATTTATTTTATGTTCTTATATTTGGGAGAGGCAGTTCTAAGTAGAAAATAGATAGAAGATTTGGATCACAGGTCTGTGACCTAGCATGCATGAATATTATTCTGTAAAGATCTGAATGTATATGGTTGTAACCAGGAAGACCTTACAGCCCGACATGTATGATGTTTGATGAAATAATAAGAATATTGTGCTTTCTTTCTCTCCCTTTCTATTTTGTTGCTTCCAAATTTTTCTTCAAGTTAGTTAGGATAGATGGGAGTCCCTAGGGCCTTATTGTTCCTTACCCTCCTTGCGTCAGGTGCTATCAGAGCCAAAGTGAGATCTGAGGTTCTTTCTTGTGAACCCTAGTGATATTTGTTGTAGGGTATAAAATTGTGATCTGACCTACAATTACAAAGGGTTTCAAGATGATTCGTGGGAGAGGAAATGCAGATCTAGGTCTAGTTGATATGCTTAGATAGATTGCTGCAAGATTGGAAGTTGTTGAGACAACCCAGTGCAGAGGAAGACATCTTGAAGATACTAGTGATGATGAAGTTGAAGAAGTGAAAGGAGAAGTTGCATTTGCACCTATGATGGATTAGGAAGAAGAGAGATTCCTGCGAGCATTGACAAGTTTGAATTCCACACCTCAGTTTAATCCTCCTGAGTATAGTGGAAAGTTGGATTCTGATGAGTTGATAGACTGGATAACTGAAATGGAGAAATCCTTTGAATATGAGAATGTATCAGAGGAGAAAAATGTGAAGATTGCAAGTAAAAAGTTGAAAGGTCATGCATCCTTGTGGTGGGAACATTTGCAATTAGATCGAAAGAAGAAGGGTAAAGACAAGATCAAGGTATGGGAGAAGATGATAAAATAATTGAAAGGCATGCTTCTACCTTGTGATTACTAGATTAACCTAGTTACGAGAATGCAAAGTTTTAAGCAGAAAGATAGCTCGATAAAAGATTACACCAAGGAATTTTATAGATTGGACATCAGATCTGGACATTCTGAAGATGAGGTAGAAAGAATAGCAAGATATCTGAATGGATTAAGAATTTCTATACAAGATGAGATCAGCTTAGTAAAGATGGAAAGTATTGAACAGGCATATCAATTTTCCCTAAAAGATGAGGAGAAATTGAACAAAAGATATGAACAAAAGAAAAGAGGAAGAGGAGGTAGATTCCCTAGAGGAAGAGGTAGATATTATGGTCAAAATAGTAGATTTGATCAGGGAAAGATAGATCAAGACAAGGGTAAGACCAAGTCTATATGCTTATAAAGTAATTTCAACACTAATTCGGCCCAGAAAAGATCACACTTTTGAATAATTGAGAAAACATGTTACAAAAAATAGGTCGGGACCCAAACCATTTGGAACAACCTCCAATAAGAGAAATAAGATATGTGATAATACAATAAAGTCAGCCTCAAACGTAACAATGAGCTCGCACGATTGCATACGGATATTCCCATCGGAAGATCAAAAAATGATCGGAAAATACAACGACTGACCGGGAAAATGAAGAACAGGACAGTCATGCAAAGAATCTACAAAAGCTCATGCGCAATGAATTCAAATGATGTGTTATCATAGGATAAGATCCAACACGAAGCCACGAACACATTTTAGCAACCACAACACAAAAGAACAGCCATAGATCAACTGCTAATAGAAACACTAGACTGGTCAATAAGAAAACAAATATTTTTGTTTATTGCAAGATTTCTAAGATCCCAAGAGTCGTCACAAAAAAAGACAATGGGAGAACTAGGGTTTTGACTAGCATGGGCAGTAGTTCTATTTGGAGAAACTAGAAAAATAGAATTCCTATTGTCAAGAATGGGGTAGTTTCTCTTGAATTGGCCTTCTCTTTATAGAGGAAGAAGGTGTTAATTCCTCCCAAAACCTCTAAGGCATAAGTCATCCAAGAATCTCCCAAATTGATAGAAATGGAGTTTGGGATATAAACCCCAGATTTTATGGAGACAAGAACCCTAGCATTAAGATGGAGAGTGTAACCCTCACCTCATCCATCTTAAGATCCTTACCCAGGGAGGAAAGCACCTATGAATAAGTGCCCAAAGCAATGGAGGCACTGATGACATGTAACTAATTGAATGTTTGAAAATGTTAAGTTGATCACTGAAATGCAGAAGGATAATGCAAGACATTAAATCAGTTAATGGATTGTATTGTCATTGATGTCAACTTGATATAATCTAATCGGTTATAATCAAAGTGTCAAAGACTTTAGAGAATTAGAAAGATAAAGATTGTTTTCTGTAATGCATAAAGACAAGCAATGACATTGTGACTGCAAACACCAACGGTCAGTGGACCCTGATAGATAGAGATCACCGATAGTCAAGTCACAGTGATGCCCGAGCAAGAAAACTGACGAGCATTACTGATGAGTAGAATCAAGCATACTTGACGGCCAGAAACATAGTGTAAACCGACAGAGAAGCCTGACGGAACTAAAGTATTGACCGACTCTATCAAAGAGTTAAACACCAAAATTAACTGGAGTTCACAAACAAAAAAATATCTAGCTAATAGAGCTAAATATAGACTTAACTAGTTGTTATCATTGTTTTCATTGACAAGATAAGCCAGAGATAAGTGAATGATTTAAATCTAATTTGTCCAGTTGGCAAGAAGATCTCAGCGAGATAAAATAGGAGTTTTTCTTTAAATCTAATTGGCAAGAATTGTGGATTAAGCCAAGTTCAAGAAAATCAAGAACCTAACAACGGTGATATCATGTCTATAAAGAGACAACTCAATTCATTATGAATTGTGGGGAGTGAATGAAAAAGAGGATGCTAAAGAGAAACTGATGAAGAGCAACTTCATACAGTGTTGATCAACAAGCTAAGGAAAGAGTTAAAGTTTTCTGTGGACACCGAGCAATAGAGCATAGAATCACCGAGCAGAATCAAAGTGGAGCAAAGGTATAAATAGAGTTATATTGATCAAAATAGTTTTGTGAGATTACAATAGATCTAAAAATCAGTAAGTATAAGTTGTATATGTGAATAGAACATACTGTTTCAGTTTAACCATTGATTCAGAAAGTCTCTTATTCGAGCGGGATTTAAAGATCCTTTCTATATTGAGATACATCCAGTGGAGTATCAAAAATTTTGATCATGAAGATAGCATGAGATGCTAGATACCTATTGACATGCCAAGTGAGTGTTTGATCAAGGATGGTAGCATAGAGATGCCTGATATCAAGTGACAGACTAAACTTTTAAATCCTCTAACAAGGTCACACCTAATAGTGTGTTGTAACCTTTAACAAGGTTGGCTCTTGATCGAGCTCACTTCAGAAGAGTGAAAATTTTAGGTTACCGGTCCCAAGTGGTTTTTCCCTTAACAGGGTTTCCACGTTAAAAATCTATGTGTCAATGTGTCTATGAGTCATTATTTTAGTGTTTTGCATTACACATAACTTAATTGGATTGACTGGTATACTCTAGATAATTTACTGTATGTCGGTAAATTAACAGACTGATTTTCGGTAAACATACAGTAGAAGGTTTTACAAAGCATTCTGACAAGTAGTAATTTGATTAAAGTATTTGGAGGCATTCATCTTATAGGACTGAATATAACTAGAGGTATAATATTGTGGTACTAAGTTTTAAGGGTTGATTATTAGAATGTTTTTGAGGCCACTAATTCACCCCCCCTCTCAGTTATTACTAATAATTGGTATCAGAGCTTGTGTGCTTAGAAAGGGAGCTTAACAGCTCAAGCAAAAGCTCACAAGATGAACAGGTGGGATGTGCCCAAGTTGAACAAAGACAACTTTGCATCATGGAAAATTAGAATAAGAATCCACCTATTAGGTATTGGAAATGATATTGTTCAATACTTAGATACTGAATATGTGTTGCCTACAGGACCTCACACTCTTGAACAATTAAGAGTCAAGCATGAGCATAACTGCATGATGATAGAACTTGCATCATCACTCTCCGATGTTGAGTTTGAATATGTCAAAAATATGCACCTTTGCAAAGAAAATGTGGGATAAGTTGAAGTTGGTATATGGAGGAGATGCCAATGTACTTAGAGAAAAGGCAGAAAGCCTAAGAGGGAGGTTTGATGACCTAAGGATGAACGAAGGAGAAAACATTACTCAGTATAGCTACAGAATCAAAGAGGTAGTAAATGTTATCCGAGGAGTTGGAGGTGTACTTGAAGAGGAGATAGTGGTAAGGAAAATATTAAGAACCTTATTACCTATTTATGCTATTAGAGTTTCTTCTATTCAAGAAATGAGAGCAATTGCAAACAATACAGTTACTCTAGATAGTCTGATTGGTAGACTAATTTCAATTGAGATGAATAACTTTGACAATAGTGTCTTACAATCCATAGAATCTGCATTCAAATCTTCTCTAAAGATAAGAAATTCAATTCATAGACATGTTGTTAGAAATAATAGTGACAGTGATAATGAAGATCAAGGACTTGATGAAATTGAACCACTTATGGCCAGAAGATTGCAGAGAGGCAAAGGCAGATACAAAAGTAAATTATCACTTGTATGTTTCAATTGTAAAGAGGTTGGACACTTTGCTGCAAGATGCCCAAACCAAAGAAAAGATGACAGAGGAACTGATGGATTATTTGAGAAAAAGTTTGATAAAGGTGAAAATAGAGATTACCAGAGCAACCGACAATCTGACAAGAGAGATACCCAAGACTACAAGGACAAAGGGAAGAATTCTTGTTACCTATCTGAGAACAGAGCTGATGACACTGACACTGAATTATAAGAAGACATCGAGATGGTATTTGTAGCCATGAAGGATGATTCAGATGAAGATGAAGAAAGGTATGTAGAAATTGCACTCATATCTAAAGTTTGTAAAAATGATGTCTGGATCATAGATAGTGGCTGCACTCACCATATGACCGGTGATAAACAAAAGTTTGAGACTTTTGAATACTATAATAGTGGTTCAGTGAGAATGGAAAATGATACACCTTGTCCAGATGAAGGTAAAGGAACCATAATGTTGAATAACCTCATTAAATGTGAAAAATGCTTACTAGGTTAGAGGACTGAATTATAATTTGTTAAGTGTGTCTCAGTTGAACAATTCAGGTCACATAGTAGCATTTGAAAATAAGAAGGCAAAGATCTGCAATGAATCAGGAAGATTGATTGGTACCGGTGAGAAGACAAAAGGCAACCTTTTCTATCTTGATGACACTAACATCACTTGTTTGATGGCTAGAAACAAAGACATATGGTTGTGGCACAAAAGATTGTGTCATGTGAACTATGACAACATGATAAAGATAAGCAACAAAAGGAATGTCAAAGGCTTACCGACAATGACTAAGCCCGAGCTTATCATGTGCAAGAATTGTCAAAAGGTAAGATGACAAAGTCTAGTTTCAAGAGCAAAACCCATACATCTACTGCAATTCTAGAATTAGTCCATATAGATCTATGTGGACCCATGAGAATAAAGAGATACTATGGAGATAGGTATTTTATTCTCTTTGTTGATGATTTCTCTAGAATGATGACAGTCATGTTTTTAAAAGATAAATCAGAAGCATTTAAGATGTTTAAATGGTATAAAGAAATGGTAGAAAAGTAATGTGAAAAGAATTTGAAATGCTTAAGGTCAGACAGAGAAGGAGAATTTACTTCAGAAGAATTCACTGACTATTGCAGTGAGCATGGAATTAAAAGATAGGTTTTTGCACCAAGGACACCACATCAAAATAGAATTGTTGAGAGGAGAAACATATCAATTGTTGGTTGTGCAAGAACATTGATGATTGAGAAAAGAATCACTCAAACTTTCCGGAGGGAAGCTATCAGTACTGTTGTCTACACACGAAACAGAGTATAATTGAAAAAGGACACAAAGAAGACATCATATGAGCTTTGGTATGGTCATACACCCAATGTAAGTTACTTCATAATCTTTGGTAGTCAATGTTATATATTGAAGGATGGTATAAATAGAAAACTTGACTACAAAAGTGAAGAAGGTATCTTCCTAGGGTAATCGACCAAAATCAAGGCTTATAAATGTCTTAACAAGTCATCTAACAAAATCATTGAAAGTGCAAATGAGAAAAAAAATGAATTTGCAAAAAAGAATGATAAGGAAAGCAAGAAGGAACTAGAGGATTACAATATGTTTGTTTATATAGAATCTGACACTCTACCTGAGCAACAGTGTGTCACTCCCGAGCATCAGAACATTGCACCAGAGCATCAGGCTGCAATTACCGACGATCAAGATAATACTCAAGATGATGTTCCGAACAATGGAGATGAAAATGAAGGTGAAGAAGACGATCAGAATGATGAACACGGAGCTGAACCAAAGCTTGCCAAGTATGTCAGAAGACATCATCCACAAGATCAAATCATAGGAAACAAGAAGGCTGGAACAAGAACAAGAAGTAAGTCACTTAACACCGGATGTTTACTTTGTGATTTTGAGCCTAAATCTATTTACAATGCACTTGAGAATGAAGAATGGGTCAGTGCTATGAATGAGGAGATAGAACAAATTGAGAAGAACAATACATGGACACTAGTATCGAGACTAGATGATAAGAATGTCATCGGTACCAAATGGATATTCAGAAATAAGTTGAATGAGAATGGAGAAGTCACTAGAAACAAAGCAAGATTAGTATGCAAGGGATATGCACAAGAAGAAGGTATTGATTATGGCGAAACCTTTGCACCCATTGCTAGACTAGAAGGAGTTAGAATATTACTTTCTTATGTTGCGTTTAAATGATTCAAGGTATACCAAATGGATGTCAAATATGCATTCCTAAATGGAATACTTGAAGAAGAGGTATACATTGAACAACCAGAAGGGTTTGTTAATCCAGACAAGAGAAACATGGTATGTAGACTACATAAGGCCTTGTATGGATTGAAACAAGCACCAAGAGCCTGGTATGAAAGACTTCACTCATGTCTCATTAGCATAAAAATTGTTAGAACAAGTGAAAATAGCAATCTGTACTTAAAAGAAGATATCGATGGTAATATCCTGATTGCTGAAATTTTTGTTGATGATATCATTTTTGGGGGAAATGAATTGTTATGCAAATCCTTTGCTGATGAAATGAGAAAGGAATTTGAAATGTCTATGTTTGGGGAGATCAAATTCTTTCTTGGTCTATAGATTCTTCAACAAGATGCAGGCATAAACATCACTCAGTCCAAATACATCAAGGAAGTGCTGAAGATATTCAAGATGGAGGATTCCAAACCAGTTGGAACACCTATGGATACTGGATGCAAGCTGACAAAAGAAGACAAGACAAATGAGGTAAATAACACCTTATACAGATAAATGAATGGCAAACTGATGTATGTTGTTCACACCAGACCATATATAGCACATGCAGTGGGAATAGTTGCAAGATTCTTTGCTTATCCCAAAGAATCACATATGACTGCTGTCAAGAGGATTCTGAGATATCTGAAGAACACCAAGGACTATGGCTTATGGTACAAAAGAGAAGGAAAATTTGAGCTACAAGTCTATACAGATGTTGATTGGGCTGGAAACATTAACGATCGAAAGAGCGCAACTGGAGGAGCATTCTTTATGGGTGATAGACTTGTCACATGGATAAGAAAGAAGAAAGGACGCATCTCTCAGTCTACTGTAGAAGTAGAGTATGTGGTTTCTGATACAAATTGCTCTAATATTGCATGGATCAAACAATTGCTGGAAGGTATGAATATGAAGATTCTTGAACCAGTAATTATCTACTGTGATAATACCAGTGTAATTAACATTTCTAAGTATCCAGTCATGCATGCTAAGACTAAACATATTGCTATCAAGTATCACTATCTAAGAAAACAAGTGCAAGCAAAAGAAGTGACACTAGAATATGTTCAATCAAAGGAACAATTAGATGAAATATTCACCAAGCCATTACCAAAGGATACTTTTGAGTATCTGAGACAGAGACTAGGGGTTCAACCCTTGTCTATCAGTCAGTAAGCTGACTAGGAGGTTGCATCAGCCTATACCAAACGTGAAGATCAGTCATGTTGATGTAAACACTGAGATGGAAAGCAACATATAAATCTATACATTGCAAGGTACATATCTACACTGAAAAATCATAACATTGTATTGCTGATGGATAGGGAAATTCAAGGAATATATTATGCAAAGAGATGGAACATGATATAGATGATAAATCAAGGAAAAATATTTTTTTTTGGCATTGTTGTCAAAGGGAGAGATATTCTCATTATCACACAAAAGGGGAGAGATGATAGGGATAGATGTTCTTCTAATTATCATAAAAGAAAAGGGAGAGATATTCTTGTTATGATAAAGGAAAAGATTATATCAATATCCATGAAGAGATGTTCCTGAGAATCAGGAATGAAGAGCTAATCAATATTCTAAGGGAGAGAAATTGATTACACATGAAATATCCATCTAAGGGAGAGAAGTTACAAAGGGAGAGAGTTTAGACAAAGAGAAAGAATGTTGTCAAAGGAAAAAGAGATTATCAAGAAGAGGAATAGTCAAGGCAGAGCACATATCAAAACAGAGAAATAAGATGCTACATATATCCAGTGAAGGGATTGAAGATTGAAGACAACCACTCTGCATGAAACAAATCTAAGCTATTTTTTGAGCTTACCGAGAGCCAGAAATTTTTAATAGTTACATTAGGAAAGCTTGATGAAACTATATATTTCATATTGTATTAGTGATAGTATAGTATAATAATGTAGTATGTTGCCATAAATGCCAAAGGGAGAGATTGATGACATGTAACTGATTGAATGTTTGAAGATGTTAAGTTGATCACCGAAATGCAGAAGGATAATGCAAGACATTAAATCAGTTAATGGATTGTATTGTCATTGATGTCAACTTGATATAATCTAATCGGTTATAATCAAAGTGTCAAAGACTTTAGAGAATCAGAGAGATAAAGATTATGCTTTATGTAATGCATAAAAGACAAGCATTCACATTGTGACTACAAACACCGACGGTCAGTGGAACCGGACGGATAGAGATCATCGACAGTCAAGTCACACTGATGCCCGAGCAAGAAAACCGACGAGCAAAATCAAGCATACCCGACGGCCAAAAAACATAGTGTAAACTGACGGAGAAGCCCGAGGGAACTAAATTTTTGACCGACGCTATCAAAGAGTCAAACACCAAAATTAACTAGAGTTCACAAATAACAAAATATCTAGCTAGCAAAGCTAAATATAGACTTAACTATTTGTTATCATTGTTTTCATCAAAAAGATAAGGCAGAGATAAGTGAATGATCAGAATAGTTTTGTGAGATTACAATAGATCTAAAAATCTGCAAGTATAAGTTGTATATGTGAATAGATCATATTGTTTCAGTTTAACCATTGATTCAGAAAGTCTCTTAACCGAGCGGGATTTAAAGATCCTTTCTATATTGAGATACATCTAGTGGAGTATCAAAAATTTTGATCATGAAGATAGCATGAGATGCCAGATACCTATTGACAGGCCAAGTGAGTGTTTGATCAAAGATGGTAGCATAGAGATGTCTGATATCAAGTGATAGACTAAACTTTTAAATCCTCTAACAAGGTCACACCTAACAGTGTGTTTGTAACCTTTAACAAGGTTGGCTCTTCACCGAGCTCACTTCAGAAGAGTGAAAATTTTGGGTTACTCGTCCCAAGTGGTTTTTCCCTTTTCCATGTTAAAAATCCATGTGTCAATGTGTCTATGAGTCATTACTTTAGTGTTTTACATTACACATAACTTAATTGGATTGATTGGTATAGTCTAGATAATTTAGTGTTTGTCAGTAAATTAACAGACTGCTTTTCGGTAAACATACAGTAGAAGGTTTTACAAAGCATTCTAACAAGTAGTAATTTGATTAAATTATTTGGAGGCATTTATCTTATAGTACTGAAGATAACTACAGGTATAATATTGTGGTACTAAGTTTTAAGGGTTGATTATTGGAATATTTTTGAGGCCACTGATTCACCCCACCCCCCCTCTCAGTTATTACTAACAAGCACATTTTTCGCAATTAACCATCTAGGGAAGGAAAGAGCCAACACATCCTCATTAATGGCTTACGAGGTCCACTTTAGAGCCCTAAACACAGTTTCCTATATTCCAGTATTATTTCTTTGCCACAATTTCTAGCATATTATTATCCTTGAAAAATATTATAAACAAGCCCAAAGGAAGCATCCTAAAAAATAAAATTTGAATGCCAAGTTTTCTATGCTAGACATTTATGAACTATTCGTCCTATAATCTGCAAGCTAAAAATTTATTACATTTAACAATAGCCAAAAAATTGCAATATTCTTCAATCTACTCTTTTCACTACTAATTGCATCAAGCATTTCAGAATTAGGAGAGATAGAGAGCACCCTTGAGGGGCAGGGAGGCAACTTACCTTCTTGTCTTTCCTCGTTTCCATTACCTTCAAGATCCTAAACAAATTTTTTCAGTAAACATGCTGAGTCGAGAATGTTAATCACGGTTTCAAGCATTGCTTCTTTAAAAGATTTGATTTCATTTTTGTTGGTGTCCCTCTTAGTAGATAAGCCAACCAAGTTACCCTTTGTTAATGTCATGGTATGAGACAATCAGGGTTGTAGCGAATCCATAGTCCCAACACGAATGAAATGACCAAGAGGTGGCACACTATAATTTTTAAATAAATGTATAATTTTTTTTGTTAATTAAAAATTATTGGATTAACCAAAATATATAAAAGAAGAAAAAATTTCTAGAAAATTAATCTATTATTTCATAATAAAATTTAGAAGATTTTTTCAAAAAATACTGATAGATCTTAAAGAAAATTTATCCCACTTTTACTTTTGATGTTTATTAAAATCATAATAGTAAATAAAATAGTTCCAAACAAAATAAAATATTATTTGAGTGAAAAAGCTACAAGTTGATATCTCGCAATAGTTTTTAGATAGATGTATTTAAGACATCTATACTAGTCATATTTATGAGTTACTAGACTATAAATGAGATAAACAAAAAAAATAATAAATAGAGATTTAAGATTGTTTATAAGCTTAGCTTATTTTTAAGCTCAACATTCTTATTGAATAAAATATAGAACAACTTACAAAACGAAGCCCCTTTACTATTCGTCTTAATTAATTTTATTCACCAAAAAGTATCCCCTTTAGTATCCTTATTAAATAATTGTATGACATGCCCACTTTTTACACATGGACATGAAACATGAGCTAACAATTTTCTTTTTGTAGACATACTAATTTTAACTTTAACTTGTAGTATAATCCATTCTTACTATGTTTAAATGAATATAATGTTTAGAAAATTTAATTTTCATTTAGCTCACATTAAATCGTGTTATCTAGGTGACTAAACAATCAACAAATAAACTAATTAAGGTAAGGAAAGTATTGACCCACAATTTGCCCCCAACTCCACCATCATAGTGCCACAACTTACAAGTAAATAAGCATTGCCCTAAGGAATACTAAATAATATTTTTAATTATTTTAAATAGTTAATTTTTTATTATTATGTACATCATTTAATTTAGTAACTAAGCCCATTTAAAAATAATAGTTAAACATGATAACCATCTACTTAGGTAAATGATTATAAACAATTCATAATTAGATTAGTCCAGAAGCACTAATACACTATTTCCTATTAACATAGAGAAAATCCATCTTTAAATTTAATTCTAAGCTACTGAAATTCACTATAATATACAAGTAATTCAGATATTATCTAACATGTATTACCATTTAAATTGGCATGAGCTACTCTAAGTTTTATTAATTAATTTCTATTAAAATTAGTACCCTCTCAATGAAATGAATTCACTTAATTCATTCACCTCAAACTTATTTATTATTCTGTAGTTTTGAATTGAAAAATATTTATTACATCATGATTGTGGTTATTCAATTGTATTATATTTTTAAAAAAATTAACTATGACAATGAAATGGTACCTTTACCTCAAGACAATAATCTTAAATTTGAAATCAAAATAATAAACTTACCAACCTATTTAATTCCAATTTAAATTCCTATTCTTTCAAAGATTGATTGGTAAATAGTGGTCACATAATTTATTTGTTTGGATTAACTTAGGTTTATTATTTCTTTATTTAAGATTGAATGAAGATTAAGACTGTAAACACTCAAAATTGGCTAATCATTTATTTGTCTTTTTATTCATAATTCTTTTGATATTAATCAAATAATGTCAATTAGTTAATTAAATTATTATTTCATCTATATGCTAATTAAATAATTTGTTATTATTTAATTATTTCATAATTTCATATTCCCTCCACTTTTCTATATTTATTAAATAATTCTTGAACTATTTAATATAAATACTACTTTTCATCTTCTTCTAAATAATTAAATAATTTTATTTTTTTTCCCTTTCATACAGTAAATTAATAATTTTTGAAATTATTTTGTCAAGATCCTATCTCAAATCTTTCCAATCTCCAAATAGAAACAAATATCTTTCCCCTTCAACTAAGTTTTGAAAAATAGCAACTTTCCAATACATTTTCACTTATTTTAGCAACTTGGCTTCTTTCTTCAATTTCAAAATGGAAATTAAATATGCAAGTTCATTTTTGCTAAAATCTTAAAAGCTTTCCATTATCCTCTTAAACTAAAAGTTGTCATTTTAAATTCTTCAAATCCTCATGTCTTCATCTCTAGAATCTATAAGTTTGTGCCTCCTCTTTATCATTGTGGGAGATCGTTAGAATAATCAATCATAATCTCATCTTGTGAATTTGAATGATCTCATAATCTTAAAATCAATAATTATGTTGTGTTCTTTCTAAGAGCAACACATACCAATCACCCTGATTCTTCAAGGTGTGATTGAAGAAGCAATTGTCATTTCTAGGTTTGTGTTTGAGGTATCATTTATAGTTTTTTACTATTTGCATGCTAATTCGCTCCTTTATTGCGCGATTTGAATTCTAGTGTTTCATTTACTCAATTTAGCAACTTTCATATCACTCAAGACTTAACCCTTGGATGGTATTTATTTCTTGTCATCTGATCCAATTCTCTTCTCAAGATGCTCTAATATTTAAACAATACATACTTAAAGGACATTTTGATTCCCCTTTTAATCAATTTGTTTGTGTAGGTTAGTGATTTTGAATGGAAGCAAGGGCTTGTTTGGGGAACAAATAAAATATTTACTCAATTAATTTCATTACGTCATATTCTTCTTTCTTGGATTAAAACATGTTTGAGAAATCACCCATTTCACATCTGTAGGTTATTGGGTAACCAAGTTCATCATTTCATCTGTGTATTCATCTTTCAATCTCTAATGCATGTGATCATTGCAAGTGTATAGTTATATTTTTCAGTACTCATATTTATTTATGTATGAATGCATAGATTTTTTACTTTCTCACTTATGATTTGTGTACACATTTGAAATATCTATGTTATTTATGTGTTATTCATGGCACAAGAAGTAGAGGAAGGAGCAACAATTGTTGGTTTATTTATTTATTTTTAACAAACCTGACTCTAGATGTTCCCCCTTTAAAATAGAACCAACCTCAATGGGGTCTGCAGACCCTCTACTATGGCGCACTCAAAAATGGGGTGCATCTCCCAAGGGATGGTTGAGCAAGGTTAGACCTTTACTAGTTTGCACTAGTTCAAATATTTTTAGTTTATTTTGTTTATAAATGTCAAGTTGTGTGTGTGCATGTGCATATGCCCATGTTTTGTATTATGAGTTAGAATTGAAATACATGTGTTTATTATTCATATTTTATTACAAAATTTACATGGGGTGTTCTCCCTTTTAATAAGGCTATTTTTCCATCCATTAATATTGTTACAAACAATGTTTATTACTCATATTTTAGTACAAACTTTACATGGGGTGTTCTCCCTTTTAATAAGGCTATTTTTCCACCCATTAATATTGTTAATAACAACTTAAGATAAAGGGAGGGATGTGTGATCCAAACAAATAATGTGGTATATATGATAAAAGTTATCATGATAAACACCATATATTGGAGAAACGTGCAAATAAATTGAATGAAGAATACATGATCATAGTAGAGATGTTAAATATGATGAGTGTAGAAACGCTAACATTTATAAAATACCCACTTGTGATTAAGCATGCATTTGCATCAATGAGGCAATAATGTTGGCATGTGAAGAGATACCCCAGAGAAGACGTTGACGTCAACATTTTACACAAACCCATATATCATAATCTTAAAAATAATTAGCATTCCTATTTGCAATAAATAAAATATTTTCATCTATTACTATAAGCAAGATAATTTAGTTTCTTTAATTCACATTATACTTCATCTAAGTCTTAAGTTCTATTTTGTTAATTAGTCTTCTTGATCACCCTATCTTACCATAGCGCTAGTAGAAGTAAGTTGGCATTGGGCCAATTTGTCCCTTGAGATTCTATCAATCTTGAGGTCGGCGAATTCTCTTCTCCACATTCTGGTGAACTCATCGTAAATAAATTTCAACTCCAATTCTTCTCAAAGAAGTTGCCTAGATGTTATGAAACTCTTCTATGAGCTTTATGGCTCAAGCCACTTCACGGATTGTTGTAAGGTCCTTAACACCCAATATTTTTTCAATCATGTATAGCCTAACTAGACCAATCCCAATGTTTACCACGAATGTAGATCTTTATGACCCTTTTGAATAACATTCTTTCAACAATCCAATATTAGGACTTTGCATCTCTCCTAGATATGGTTCTAAGAATTCTACTCTAATGAACTCTTTTCCCCATTCTCCTCCTGCACTAGACCATGAATTTGCTCTCATTGTTTAGCTTGATCAAATTCAATCTCTCAAGTTGAACTTGAGAGATTTTAAAGGTTTTCTTAAAAATCAAGATGTCAATATACAAAAAGTGTACGTACACATGGTAGATTCACCTTCTGATGTTGATCCCTTATCTAGCAATATAGGGCCTAGTATCAATGTGAACAAGATCCCCTTGGGATACAATTCACAAAATATTGGTGCCTAGCATTGGTGGATCCTCTACTCCCCTTGGTGGCATAGGCAATCCACCTCTTCCTCCCCCACCTTATATTCTTTCTCTCAATACTATATTACAAAATATGGGTCAATTACAACAATAATTTGTTAATTTGTCCACTACAATTAAGTAGAGTTCCCTTACTCTTTATTATTGTCGCAGTCTACTTTCCATGTAGATTTTGAGCACTCCACTGCTATAGTGTGTTGAGTCCCCGAAGCTCAACATGTATAAGGGTGATGGGGATCCATATTTCCACATCAATTCCTTCCCTACTCTGTGTAGTGATTATTATAATTTGGAGAATGTGTTGTTGAACCTATTCTTCTGGTCCCTCAAGAAAACCACAATGGAATGACAGCTCTCTTCTAGATTATTCTAATTAATATGTTCAATCAACTGATTGATGATTTTCAAACAAACATAGGAAACAAGGTCACTATCACAAACCTTGTTCATTGCAAGAAAAAGTTGAATGAAAAGGTAATTGACTTCATCTCAAGGCACCAATCTATATTCATTAAAGTCCCTTAAATGACCTACCTCATGACGACCTCCAAGGGATTTTCATCAGGAACTTAGAACCGACATTTGAGGGAAAAGATTTCTTCAAACTGATACCCTAACTTCACCAATTTTTGTGGTGTTTTGATAGATTATCAACATACTATGACCCAATTTGGATAATCTTCTTCAAATACCTATGGATTTACGTTTTCCTTAGGTCTTGGAAGAATGAGGTTATGGCTAGTGTAATCACGCTTCCTCAAATCTCAGATAGAAACTATTTCTCTATAGAGCTGCAACAAAATCAAGTTTTTACTGAGTTAACCAAGCCCTATATGGTAGAAGTTGTTGAAGGACAACCTATCTAGTAACTCTCCCCAAGATTCGACCTCTTCTTGATAATCATGCATATCCTCATTGGTATGATAGACCAATGTTTCACTAATTTCAACATGTGCCCGATCATGACACTAAGCACTATGTGCGTCTTAGTCACCTAGTCCATGATCACATAGACAGTGGCACCATTCAGGTCAACAAAAGGAAGCAAAAAGCAAACAAATTGTTTGATAAGATTAGCAACGAACTTCAAATTTACATTGGCCCTCTTTTCTCACAATCTACAAATTTAATCTTTGCATCATCATCATCATCTACCCCTTTATTAAGTGATAGCTCATTTGTCAATATGGTGACCACTACTCCCAATTCACCACCCAATCAAAGGATGTGTAACACAAAAATATTGTTTACCCCTCTTGATGCACCATATAGCAAAGAACCTTCTCCTTTCTATGTCCTAGCGCAAATCAATGGGTGCACCATAAGAGGCATGATGGTTGATCATGTGTCAAGTGGATGTCATCATGTAAGAGGTACTCATCATGACTGAGATACCTTGTGTGCAATATGATAGGTGTCTAGAACTACTGAGACTTGTGATGTCCTATCACTCCTCCCTTTGGGGTCAACTACCTTGATGGTTCTCATGGAACCCAAGGCAATTTTTGTTGTTATCCATGAGTTTGACCCTTTCGAGTGAAGTTGGGTATCCCCTAGTTGATCTCTATGGTGGCAGTCCCTTGAGTGGTCCCCTGGCATCTTGTGGAGGCATCTTATTGAAACACTTCTAGCCTACTCTTATAGGACCCCTACTTCCCTAACAGGATTTGTCATTCATATCTTATAATAAGTACAAAGCCAATGAAATATTTTAAAGTTTTACTGTGTATCCCTCCTCTTGTATTTGTTCCTCCATCTAATCCCTCCCTTGTGGTCCAACACGCGTTGTCCTCTAGTCACTCTTTGTTACAAGCATGAGGCAAGCATGTATCTCAGGGGAAGCCTCGACATCCACCTAGGACATCACAGCTATTGATGGTGTCTTCTATTCCAACATTTACGTCCAGTACAGACAAAGGAAAGGCACCTATGCTACTCAAGTCTAAGGCTCATCCTCCATTTGTACCTTTGATCTTAGCAGGTCCATCCTGTTAGAGTAATTTAGTAATTACTCTTTTGTGCTTAAGTTAGACTTAGGAAAGTTTCCTTTTCTGAGTTAGTTTCCCTTTTAGGGTTTCGGTATCCTTTATAAGGATTGACCGACTTTCATTTCATAAGCAGATTGTATTATTTTAATCATTGTTAATAGAAGCTTATTTCTGTCACAATACTTTTTCAGTCTCTGGCCTATCGGCCGCCATAGCTTTCTGGATCCTTCTCTCTTCTGTCTGTTTCATTCTGTTTGTAATAGCTATGCATGCAGG
>MU226068.1:9837024-9863288 GCA_018584345.1 Thuja plicata | reverse complement strand
GTTTATGCCCTCTGGTGGTGTGCTTGGTTCTACAGGTCCGGGGATCTCTTCCTCTGAGTTCATAGTGCACTCTTCTTTCTGACATCTGAGCTTGCATGCTCTTTTTGATGTATCTTTGTTCTGTAAACGCACTGAGATAAATTGCCTTCTTCTGCTTTTTTGGGATCTTGCACACCTAGTTCAGTCTTAGTACTCGCACTCTGTTATAAAGTGCCATGGGGGGATTATGATGCATATGCCTTAGGCGCATCCACTCTTGTCAAGTGAGCGTACCTTCCACTACATTAGCCCATGTAGAATGTGTCTATGACACCGCCCTTTATCCTGTGTTTGTACCTCCGTTGCACTTGGTGTTCCTGGTTTTTCTTCTGCAGTTGTTTCTGGCATCGCATTTCAGTGTTCCTGTCACCTCTCCCAATTCAGCATTATGGGGGGGTTCACCTGTTGGTTCTATTGCTTCCTGGTTCGATTGATCAACTCTTCAGACACATGTCTTCTCTACCTGATCATGCACTTCAGTGGGGGTTCCAGCAGTATCTTCTGACAGAGTTTTCAGACATGCTTCAGAGATGCTTCTTGCTCTATTCTTTTGCTTTATGTTTTGGGTACCTGATCAGGCCTAGTTGCCGGGACCCTTCTTTCCTGCTTTCTGCAGTTGTTTAGCAGTTTTGCTTCTCCCTAAGTTACACTTAAGGGGGGGTGTTAGAGTAATTTAGTAATTACTCTTTTGTGCTTAAGTTAGACTTAGGAAAGTTCCCTTTTCTGAGTTAGTTTCCCTTTTAGGGTTTCGGTATCCTTTATAAGGATTGACCGACTTTCATTTCATAAGCAGATTGTATTATTTTAATCATTGTTAATAGAAGCTTATTTCTGTCACAATGCTTTTTCAGTCTCTGGCCTATCGGCCGCCATAGCTTTATGGATCCTTCTCTCTTCTGTCTATTTCATTCTGTTTGTAATAGCTATGCATGCAGGTGTTCTTGGGTAGATTGATATTCATCAATCTTAACACATCCCTCACCCTACTATTGACAGTAAGAGTAAGAGGTCATCGTTGATTTCTTCGTCTCCTTTGGCACCTACTCTTCAGCCTCCAAGGGTGCCTTCTATTTATCCCATCACTCGCAAGGAGAAAAGAGGAAGGGCACCCGTGGTTGAGCCTACAATTACCCCATTGTTAGCACCTCCTACTTCATTAGTACAACCTTCTTCCTTAACAGTCATGGCATTAATGACCGCCCCAATGGAGTAGGATGTTATTAAACCTCTACAAGTTTCTCATCTTGATTTACACCTTTGTCAAAACTACCTTGCTCACGGTGTAAGCATCACCAACGGGATAAGCCACTGCAAAGGCAGAGACGAAGTCCTCAATTCCAGTGTCTATGTAAATTAATCCAAACAAAAATAAAATAGAATAATTACAAAATTAAACATGATAAAGTTGAAGATTTAGCATTAACAAAATATTCTAGACTCCATTTTTTGTGTAAGAGATAAGAGCATAGGTAATCTAGAAAGAAAAATGTACAAGGAAACATATTCCCAAAGCATTATTAAAAGATTTGGAATCCCCTCCTTTAAAAGATTTTGTGATGGTTAATTTCAATGGAACTTCTAAAATATTTAAGCAAAACAAATCAAGAATCATATTACATAATAAGACAATTTTATATTTGAATTCCTCTCTTACAAACACTACAACTAAGAAAATAAGTAAAAATGATATTTTTATAAATATGATATTTCTCATTCTAAAATAATAACACTAGTAGAATGTGTTAATAGCTAATCTAGTCACAATTGTATCTCATAACAATAAACAAGTGATTTCTAAGCAAGTAGTATATATAAGAAGATCTAGAAGCCCTCTAAAAAAAGATGGTGCATTGTAAGCTTTATATAATGATGTCATAGAGGCTCTAGCTTCTTTGTACACTATTTATTGTATACTGTGTAAAAGGTTAAATTTTTATTTTGTCTTTTGAAATTCTTTACACACAGTAAGACTAGTTTTAAGATTCCCACTTCTAGGTGTTGTTGAAAATATTTCTCATTGAATGAGAGGTTTTTCTAATTGTTTGGGTTGAGGATTATGTAATTAGTCACAAGAATGCTATTATGAATCATAATAAATGTGTGTATTTCTAAGATGGTGGTGGTTTTTAGATTATCATCTTCTAATCGTTCTTTTGTAATATTTAGCCTCTTTTCCTTTTTATGATTTTATAATGTCTGCTTGTTATGTTAATCATGTTAAAGTCTAGCTTTTGGCTCTTATGTATGTCTATGCTTTTATTGAACATATACTATTTTCCTTTAAGCATAAAGTCATTATAGAAACTTTAGTCATTATGTTGTAAAAATTATTCACTAACAATAAGGCATGATAGGAACTAGTCATATAAACTTTAGTTGTTATATTTAATAAAAAATACTCACTATCAACTAAGCCTGATAATTCCAATAATGAAGTACCAATATTGGAAATTATGTAATATACTAAAAATGTCAAGTATAATGGAGGATAGACATAACAATATTAATTAAAATAAACATCACATTATTAATACATAAATTTTATTAAAGCATTAGTAATAAGAAAAAATTTTAAAAAATAAAAATAAGCTAAAAAGGATTGAACAACTTATCTTATTTAGTGTATTAAAAAATCTTTCCCAAGGAAATTCATATAGTCTACTCTTCATTATGGAGTGGGTCTTTCCCAAGGAAAGTGTTCAATATGGAGTGGGTCTTTCCCAAGGAAATTCATAGTCTACTCTTCATGGCATAATCCTTCAAAAAATCCCTCTATAAAAACTCTATGGAAATTCGCTATGCCTCATCTTTTCTAGGGAATATGGAAGGAAAGAAATGATAGAATTTTTAGGGATAAGTGGTCCCCTAAAGATGTTGTTTTCCAAAGGATTCAAAGAGCTATTCTTGAAAATGTGCAAATGATGGGGGACATTAGTGTGCCTGCTAGTAAAACTGAAGAGGAAATTCTAAATAAGTGGAAGCTCAGTGGAAATTATAGGAAGAGTGGTATCACTACCAAATGGGAAGAAGTTGTTTGGCAAGTGCCCCTCAAAGGTTGGATGAAAATCAATTTTGATGGCGCCTCTAAGGGAAAACCTCGAAATGTTGGTTGTGGTACCATTCTTAGGGATGAGGGAGGTAACTCTATAGAGATGGTGGTTGTTCCCATAGGGATTCAACTAATCATAAGGTGGAAGCAATGACATCTTATCAAGGTCTTCTTTTAGCTAAGAAATGACATTGTAGAAATCTTTGGGTTAAAGGGGACTCTAAAAAATTGTTAATTGTCTAACCAAAAAGTGCTTCCCTTCATGGACCATTAATAATATTATAAAGGCTTCATGGGACATTATTGATAATCTTGATGATTGTATAATAACCCATGGTTATAGCTCAAGATAAATGGTGTGGCTGACTGGGTGACAAATGTTGCAGTGACGAGCAATGATGTCAGAAAGTGGAAATGTGGGGAGGATTTGCTATATGAAGTGAAATCTCTCATCCTGAGTGATAAAGTTCGCAACACGCAAGGTGTCAATATCACTTCCAAATAATGATTTTTTCTATGACGTGGGTTATTAATTACCATTATTATACAATCAGAGATCGTAACTCGAAGTGTTGCATAATAATTTGCATGCACGCTTTCTGGGTTACTTGGGCTTGTTCTTGGCTGTTTGGCTTTCTTCAGCATAAGTCTGAGACTGAGAATTTAAAAAAACTTAGTCTACATTATCTCCCTCCTTGTAGAAATTTTGAAGGTGTGATGGGAGGCAACAAAAAAAGGATGGAGCTTGCAAAGATTGGATGAAAAAGAAAGAGGTTTGGGATATCTTGAATGCTGGAGGTTCAACTCTGTTTATGGAGAGGCTTCATGGAAGGGACTCGCCCATTACCAAATATTTCATCAAAAACTGGAAGAAGGGTAGTCTGACGATGGGAAACCAGGCCATCAAAATTGATGAAGCCATCATTTCTAAGATTACGGTCTGGCGCATGATGGTAGCAAGTTCTACAAGGATCGTAAGCTAACTAAGGGTGTTGTCAAATGCTTTTTAGAAACCGATGAGGAAAATAAAAAACTGGTAAAGTCTACTAATACTTATTACTCTCCCAAGAAAATAGAGAGCCCATGGCGCAAAGTTCTTTATGCTATTATGAATTACGTGACTTTGGATGGTAGATATACTAGGGCATATGGTTATCATTTTGTTTTGCTTAACCATTTTAGCCATGGAGACAAAATTTCTTTCCCCTATTATCTATTGTGTTCCGTGAATGTCACCATGAAATATTACAAAGAGAACTCTCATGGGGACCATGTCATGCACCAGGGTTTGATGGTGCTCATCTATGAGAACTTGAAAACAAAGAAAATTGGTCATCCCAGTCTCAGAATTCTATTTCGGAGGACGACAATTATGATGATGATTTTTTGGTGGGAAAGGGGATGGAGAGTAAATCAATGTATGAATCAGATTCCTCTTCTGAAGAACTCAAAGGGAAGGGTAAGAAGAAACCTAAGAAAAATGTAAAGGCTTTTGTTAAGAAAGGCCCTAAATAGAGGAGGAAAAATACCTACATTGTTAGTTATTCCTCTCTGGAAGATGAGGAAGACGAGAATGTGTATTCAGAAGAGGAGGAGATTGCTCATCTGAAGAAGAAATCTTGCACTGCCAAGACTAACAACACTGAGGATATTACCATGGCTGATGGGGATAATGTGAAAGAAATCGGTGAGAAGGAGAAAATTGCGGTTGAGGAGGATAATGTGAACAATGCTGGGAAGATGGATCTATGACTGGTAAGAACCCTATGGAGCAAGCTAAGAGTAGTAGGAAGCTAAATGAGGATCTTCTGAAGGACAAAGTCATCCAGGACAATCTTCCCACCTTGTCTGGTAAGATGGGTGTGAGAGGTTTTGGCAATACTATGGAAGGTATTATTGATGATAACCTGTAGCTGAAGAAGGATGTTAGGGATCTTTGCATTTGTCTCCAAATTGTCAAGGCTCTGGGCATAGGAACTGACAAATCCCTCCCCAAATGTATGGAGGAGATGACTCATGCCATAGGTCATGTGGAAGTCATAAAGGATTCCCTTGAGTCCAGGTTCCAGTCTATTAAGAACAGGGGGTCTCATCTTGAACTCCACGAGAGTAATAAGGATTAGAAAATGTTGGAAATGGAGACCAAACTGGCAAAAATTGAGGAAAGCCTGAAGATGGGGAAACAAAGGTACAAAATTCTAAAATCTTTAGCAAAGCATGTCAAAATTCTGGCCGGTAAGCTGGAGCAAGAGAAAAGTAGCCAGAACATGGAAGCTAATAAAGCCATTGCAGATGGCGCCTCCAGACTTGGTAAGAGGACTAGATCTAGTGCTAAGAAAAGAGGTGCCAAGAACGAGAAAGAGATTGAGGAGCTGAAAAATGCAACGGTTAATATGGATCTAATGGTGATTGAAGCAGCTGAGTTGCTGAAGAATTTCTAGACCTTTGCTCGAGTTCTCCTTTGTTTCAGTTTTGTCTTGGTTGTTTATTGTCCTTTTGTTGGTTTTAGGTCCGCTAGCTTTTGTATATATTGTCAGCTTGTTGTTTCTAGCTTTTATGCTTCTCTCTTTTGTAAAGGTTTTGGGTCCTCTAAAACCTGATTTTCTCTTAATCAAAACAAAATTCTACAAATTTACTAAAAATTGTAAATTTTGGTGAGATAGCAAGATTTTTGAGACTTAGACACAATCCAACAAAAACACTAGAAATTCACTAAAACTTGTTATATATATCCATTAAGCTAGAAAATTGAATGCATCATCAACTACAAAATTAACACAATTTATAGGATATGTTAAATATTTTGTGTTTTAACAAAATCAACCTATTTCATTTGTCTAAGAAATTTTAATTATAAAAGTGACTATAAATTACTGAATCTTGAACATTTGACTATTGAATATGATACATTATCTATATGCTTAAATTTGAATTTTGATGTCATATATAGCTAAACTTGTAGAAAATATTTATAATTGGTTCTCATGTCATCCTTAAAAACAATTATTTAAACTACCATCTTAAAACAATCATGCCATGTCACTCCCCTCCCAAAATTATTTTAGAATATTTGACACATGTACACACACAAATCAAAACACTTAATATTTTTCTATTTTTAATAATAATAAATATAATTTAAAATTAATATATTACTAAGAACAAATTATAATCCTTCATGAAGTATATTTTGATCCTATTTTCTTGTACTTACAAAGCAATGAAGATTAATAATTCATATTACTAGTTTTCTATTTTTTACATCAAATTAAAAACATTACATATTCCTATCCAATACATAATAATTATATTTAGCAATGAAAATTTAAAATCATTAATTCTATGAAGTATGATGAATCTCATTTGTAGAATAATTAATCAATAGTCAAAACTGCTTCCCCTATATATTTGTAAATAGGTGTCATCTCATAGTAATGAACTTTTATTATACTATATGAAAACAATGTCTTCTAAATTTTATTTATGATCAACTTTTATTATTATACTATATGAAAACAATGTCTTCTCAATTAGATTTATGATCAAATCAATATAAAATATATATTTAATAAAAAATTCAATAAAATATATTTTAAAATAAAAATTAATTTCTAATATATTTTAATATATTGCTTGTTTTTTTTTAAACTTTTGTATTTTATTTTATTAAATAAAATTAATCATATTATTTATTATTTTAAATGTCAAATTTTTGTTAACTTCTAAAATAATAAACATATGGAAGCTTATTTAGCCATCAAAAACCTAAAATTTATGAAGGAATTTTTTTTTTTAAAAACTTTTTGTGACAAGATTTAGGTATATCATGGCTAGATAGATGATAGTCAAAAGTGTTGCTATTTACTTTTAGACATTCAAATTTCTTTTAAAAAGGAAACAAAAAACAAACAAGTTTATCAGCGTGAAGACAGAAGAGAAAATATCCTACCTAATTGTGGACAAATTTCCACAATCCATGAAAATTTTTGAATGCTGCTTTTGGATTCAATTGTGTGAGTGTATTTTCATCAACTTTTAGAATCACACTGGTGATCCGTCATCATGATGAGCATTTTCTCCTTATGATTTCTCTCTTTTATCGTGATGATGAAAACTACTCACACAATTGAATCTAGAAACACTACTCAAAAAATATCCTACCTAAATAGTTGACCATTGATAAATCTTCTCAATTCTTTATCCCATATTTTCCGAATGCACTCTAATAAAAATATCCCTTGACTACGTAAAATCACAAGAGCCTGCCGTATCATTGAGACGTTCTTAGTGATATAATATTTAGAGTTGATGAAATCGAAATTAGATGATGGGTACGTACGCGAGACAAAGCAGGCGTAATTCATGGGCTTAGCTTCTAGACAAGACCCGACTTCCCATTCTTCTCAAACAAACAATATTATCATTTTCTTCTACGAATCTTCCTCTGTCTGTGTCTATCTTAGCAACCGTATAAAATATACACAAAAATTACGTCGTACTTATTGATTTATGTTAGATATATTGACTTGTTGATAGCACCCATGTGAGCGACTTATCCCCGCTTTCTATGGTGTGAAGGTATATTATAACGCGGCGCCTGTATCGGAGAGGGGCCCAGTAGTGATTTATATACAATGACGACTTAAATTAATAAGTTCTATTAACATTTGACCTGATCATGAGGCATGACAGCAGATTTTGGGCAGGGATTTCTGAAACATTTCCATATAGATTAAAGAAATTATTTACGTGGAGGCAATCTCATCTCGAGAGAGAAATTTATGGGTCAAGAGCTAGAAGAGAGAATTTTAATTTGTCAAATGCCAGAAGAGACTTTTAATCTGTCAAATGCCAGAATAGAGAAACTTCCAAGTAAGAAACTCAGATTAAACCTTGATTCAAATGCCCACTTGATTTTTTTCCAGATCCAGTTAAACCTGAATAGAACTCGTCTTCCACCAAAACTCATCGTTTTATTTTTAAGTTTTGACTAGTTATAATGGCAGAAAGTTATGCACACCAACCAATCACATTCACAATAGGATTTCCATAGTTATGTTGCTTTAAAATATAATTGTATTAAAAAAATAGCTATTAATAATGATAAGGATATTGACTCTCAGAAGAACAGTAGTGGTAAGGATGAAGTTTTAAAAGTTATAAAATTAGAAACTACTTTAAAAATTAAAAATTAACAGTCGAATGGCAAATTGTCTATGAAGTTTAGAAAATTATAAAATCAGAAACTATTTAAAAAATAAAAAATTAACAGTAGACTGGCAAATTGTCTTTGGGATTAGAAGAAATATTATGAATGAATAAATGAATGATTTTAATGAGTCCACAAAACCTAACAGTCTAGGCCCCAGCTTTAGGCAATTTTCATATAACCAATCTTCTGGAAACTAGTGTTAGTAAGATTCGCAATAGCTTTTACTACCAAAATTTTGAAATTTCAAATTCAACCTCTTTGGCCGCTCTGCAGTGTGTGCTGTGACCACTGTAATATTACGGTTCACATCTTGTATATTTTCTCTGGTTTAGAAATTTAAGATTGGAATCAAAGATATTGATCTAGTTTAAACGCCTTTCTGGGGTGAAGATTTCTGTAGTTAACTGACATGGGAAAAACTGCACTAAGAATAAGATGATCATAAAGATTCAACAGGTGAAGACATAGTCCTGTCATTCAACAAGCCAATTTCCTTCAGTATATTCGATTCCAGACTCCAGAGCACATAAGCGGATAATTTTTCTGTCGCACTAAGATTATATATTGAACTTATAAAATACATTATGGACGGGGTGAATTGTCATGGGCCACCCTAAAACACCAATTTATAATATATAAATAGAAAGTAAACTTCTAAAATACACTGTGAACCAGTGCATTTTGTGACCTCATAACCATTTGCCATTTACTTAATGTTGATTAGTTCACTAAGTGCTTTTCAGCCGCCTATATGTGGTTGGTTAAGCTAAAATTAGTAAAATGTCCGGTTAAAGAAGAAATCCTCCTATCCCTCCCCATTGTTTGATAAGTGATGCTGGTGCACCACGCCATGCAAAACATATATTTAAAATTTTATAGTTTTCATTAATTTGCTTTAGAAGTTCCTAGTCACCCTCACTGCATGCTAAGTGTATGAAGAGGAAAACTGTTATTGTTGGCAGTTGAAGAACTGCTAGTTTAGGAACTGCGAGCTCTATAAAGAGTTTCAATTGCTGTTTGAAAAAGGGGTTGTTTTATATTGAGGAGAAATATATTGCAGACCTCTATATTGAGGTGCATCATGATGCAATCTGTTTGAATGAATAAAAGATTCCTATGCTAAAACAATTTCTGTTTCTTTGTCTAATTTTACAATCTACACCTATTTGTTCTTAGACTGCTCTGCTTAGATTATATAGTAGGAATAAAATTTTATGAGAGACCTTTGTAGGAAAAAAAATTGTCCCTTCTCAGCATGAGAGATTAATTCGATACTTACGCACTTGATTCTGCACACGGTGCTTGCTTTCAAACTAAAACTGAAAGATGGTTAAATATTCATCGCTAAACAAGACAATTCTGGAGGATTAAAAAATGCTCAAAGATTAGCTGAAAATTCATCTAGCCACATAAAATGCTCAGGGAAAATGTGTCAAGTATTATATAGTAATAAAAGAAAACTATGTTTTTTTTTAGATGTAAGATAAACCGAAGAAATGGAGAAAATATTTAATAGAATAATACGCGTATATTTAGTTTGTTTTAATGTAGGCTAAGTGTATATAAAGTTTGTTGGGTACGAATTTGAGTAAGTAATTTTATATTTTAAAATGGCATTGCAACAAGTTTGCAATATTTTCTTCTCAATTGAACTTACAATAAGGTTTGAAAGATTAAGACATTCAGATCTTGCGGAATTACATTCTCTTCAAAGTAAAAAGAATAATTGAGGGTATCAACTAATTTTTATTTTTTGTTCCTCTATTTAATGGCGACCACTATGAATATAGGACAATAAAGCTATATATTTTAATATTTTGTCAAAGAGATATATCAGGTATTATTCAAATGAGTTATGCTAATCTTTAAGATTGGAATAAATGAACAGCACAATAGAGAAACTGAATGAAAGAGACATCCGAATAAATTATCAGCACAACTGGAAAATGAAAACGAGGTCATGAAGAAAGATGCTTTGGCTAATGCAAATTGTTTTATATGCAAGCATATTTCTTAGAATTGCTGAAGCAGCGAAAAGGCCAAAGCAAATTGGCCCAAATTGCATATTTTCTAGAATTGTTGGAGCCAAAAACGCTATAATATTTTCAGACACGTTTCAGTAAAGCACAGATAAAGTTGAAAAACTCCATTTTCATAACTAGTCTAGAAAATCTGAGAATATATGAAAGCTTGTTAATTTATATATTCGAATGCAAGAAATTATATACTAGTAACATGATTAGATAATTTGTGAAGATGTACTTCAATCAAAAACAAAACAAAAATCAAAAATTTCTTTTCTTAACTACAACATAGTGTCAACGAGTTGAACAGCCATGAAGAAGCTACGTGGCCATTTAGAGGGTATTAATGATAAGTTGATAAATTATGATCAACACAACAAAATCATTATCGTACTCACTTCAATGCTGAGCTCCTTGTAAAAACACTTGCAGTCCCTCAACCATGCCTTAGTGTAAAACTACTATAGCAATGGGAGTGAATACCATTTCAAATATTGAAAGTGGGCCCATTGAGCTGAGCTCAAACAGCAAAACTTTGGAATGGTATATGCAACTCTCAGGAATATTGAAAATCGTAAAATAAAAATAAAAATAAAAACAGAAAACCAAAGTGGGTACATATCGACTGGACAACATTAATGATTAAAATAAAGATGAAATGATAAAATTTTGATTGCAAATTTGGCCGCAGCCCATCTAGTGTCAACCATCTCCACTGTTCCAAAGTTGACATTGCACAATTATAACTTAATAATAATCAAAAGAAACAAAAGCAAATCTTTCATCGAGTCGCCCCTTCTCATAAGACCGTAGACAAGCTAATCTTTCGTCGATCATAAGACCGTCAGATGTCACGTCGGAATCTACCTATCCTTAATCATCAACTTTATTTTCATTTCGATAAGCAATACGTCATTAGCATCTGCTAAGATGCTTCGTGTGAACGACATGCAAAAAGTACGCTGTACTCCAAAACCACATATAATCTTGAAGCTGTCGTGCACTCGATTTACTTGTCATATACAGCGGCGCGAATTCAAGATTTGTCGTGTAAACTACTGCGATAAAATATCTAAGATTTGCGTGACCGAATTCGCCGTCTTATGCCTACTTTCAGACCTCTCAACAATAAAAATGTACGCTTCATCTTTTGATTTGATTTATCTTTCTAATCAGAGATGCTTGACTAACGCAAAAGCGAGATAGAAATCCTTAACATCCACGTGAATTACACAGGAATTGCAAACAGGATTTTCTAAAGAGATCCACGTGAATTCACATCATTGAAATTCTGAAAGGATTTCTTACAGAACTCCTACAAAAGAGCAACCGACCACCATTACAGAAGAATTGAAAGGCAGAAACTTTCGTACTTTCCTTTTCACAAGGTGGACCTCACATTTTGATAAATAGTCTATTAGAAAGTAGGCGAAAGGTAAGTATATGGGTGTGGTGTAGTGGTATGTCTATCACTTTTTGGGTAATAAATACCAAAAACTTCTGTTTGATGATGGGTATCAAGTTTGAGTCTTAAAACGAATATTATATTGATTAAATCGGTATTCGACAGATAGAATATTTAATAAATTGGGAGGATGAATCCATCCATTAAATATCTAAACTTATCAATCAAAAATAAAGATGGTTTTATTTGATGTTATTTATAAAAGTAAATTTATATATTTACGTTCACTTTGATTACTTACAGGACCTGAGCCTTTTTTCAAAATATAACTTATATAATTGAGATCTCCTCGCGTACATTGGCTCAACTTTATAAATAGTATCCACAGATGAAAACGGCGTCGAGTCCAATTAGAACACAGGTTAAAAAGAAAAACCTGCTGATATGATTGGTCAATGAGAAAGACAAGACGGGTTAAATAGATAATCATGTAAATCTTTTAATTGTTCCGTGTTTTAGTTTTGAAAAACTAAAAATCAACGATCTTCTGATTATGAAATAGATTTCACTGCCCAATAAAGGAAAAAATACTGTTGTACGAATATTGGCTATCTGTTCCCAAAGAGCTTACATTCAATGAATTAATAAAGTAAAATCCTAATCCTAGATTTGAATATAACATCACAAGATGGGTGTAAGGTATCTGCCAAGTGATTTTTAGCTGAATGAATAACTTAAAGATTATACAATCTAGTCCTGAATACCAACAGGAAATCCTGTCTTCCTGCCTAAACTTCACTGTCTGAGACAATATTATTTCACCTCGTTCAACAACCTGTAACTTATATCCTGTATAAACATTTACCGATCAACCGAAGACTTGTGGCTTTTCAGCCAAAAAAAAACTTTCATATAATTCTAAAAGCGAAATACCGTTGAATATATACTCCTTCACTCTCACTCTCCGCCCTATGTCCATTAAAAAAAACGGAATTTTGTGTCTACGAAAAGATTAAATAATTTAAATATTTTTTAACACGGTTTCTTCAAGGTTGCATTGGGTTGTTTATAAATGTTGCCCCTCTGAAAATATACAAATTTGTATAGAGATTACTTGTTTGACCTTTTAAAATTAGTTTATACATTCAGTACTGAATAATACCCAACTTCTTGATGGTAATAATGGATGGAGATCATTTGCTTGACTTTTTAAAATTAGCATATATTCAAAATCGAACAACTCACATCTTGCTGATGATAGTAATGAATACAATAATTTTAGTTTTAAAAATAGATGAAGGATTTTAATTAAAAATAAGGAAAAATAATATTAGATTAGAAAGAGTTTTACTTTTAAAATGTGGGAAGTCTTAATTTTAATTTCTATTATAAGAAGTGTTATAATTGAAATGCTAAAATAATTTGGAGATAAAGGTAGAGTGAAAAAATTAGTATTATAGTATTAAGCATAAGGTATTATTTATTTAGACATTACAACACGATAAAATATAAGAAAAAGCGTGTATATATGTGTTATGAACAAAAGTAAGTGAATTATTATTTAGAATAAGAAAGTATCAAAAGAATCTTAAAACATGGTATAAGTATACTATATTTTAATGTGTTTTATTAGGGAAATATATAAACAAAATTTCTTATCTTTAAAAGTAAAAAATTGTGAAGTAAAGGGATAAGAATAGCTAGATTGGAAAGTATTGAGTATCAAGACTCAAAACAACTTTTTTAAATATTATAGTTTTACATCCTTCCATTGGCATACTAACATATTGGCAAAAGCTCAAAGACTACACATGTTAGAAAAGGCTCGAGGCCTTGTACATTAAATTAGACATTTTTTTTTAAAATAGTCAATAATTCAAGAATTATATTCTTGGCATGACTGCAACTTAACATAATTGAAGTATGTGGCTTCGGCCTTTAGCCGGCGCGGTGGGGAATGGAGGCTTGAGATCATGGGTCACCCCCATGGTCTCGGGTTCAAAGGCATAATAGCTTACTCTAATATATACTCAGCAATTCAATATCTTAAAAAAAAAATCTTCATATCCCCATTTTGACAATAGTTTTTTTATTCAATTTTGGGAGTGTATATAAGAAAATTATCTTGATAAACAAAGAAGACCTTTAGCCGGCGCGGTGGGGAATGGAGGCTTGAGATCGTGGGTCACCCCCATGGTCTCGGGTTCAAAGGCATAATAGCTTACTCTAATATATACTCAGCAATTCAATATCTTAAAAAAAAAATCTTCATATCCCCATTTTGACAATAGTTTTTTATTCAATTTTGGGAGTGTATATAAGAAAATTATCTTGATAAACAAAGAAGACCCGCACTTAATTTTTACTTGTTGAACTACATGTAATTCATAAAGAATGGTATAGTTTATTTTTTTTAAATGGTCATTAGAAGATACCATTCAATGAATGAAAAGTGTGTATTGTTATCTCTGTATTCAAACTGCCAATAGTAGCATGTTGTGATGGTTAAGCTGAGGATGAGGTCCCCCATTTGTAACCTCACCGATTATTAAATCTATTAAAAATATATTATATTATTTAAATATATTTCTAATTTTTATTATTTTTAATTCTAATTTTTAATAGTAAATTATAATTAATTAGATTAAATTGAAAGTTATCATCAAACTTCTCACCCAAGACATTTCAAAATATCTAAGTCTAAATCAATATTTAGATGAATTTAAAGGTAATGTATTTCACTAAGTATTTAAATTCTAATATGAAAACATTGATTTTCAATCTAAAGTGACAAAGACTAATGGGGCTGAATTAATAATTCTATTTGAAAGAAGAGCTAAGGTACCATTAGGGAAGATGTAATGGACCAAACATAGGTTTTATATCACTAATAATAACTCATATTATGTGATTTTAGTTATACTACATTTTTGTTACATTTTGTGTTATTCATATTATAGATAAACAAAGGGATTAAATCAAAAGCATATCTTAGGGAAAAGATGAATATAAAGACTGTAATAATTATGATATCACACATATAATATTGTAATGGTGATAATTACATATTCTACATTTTTCTCCTTTGTTTTGAACATATTTTTATTATTTTTAATAGTAAATTTTAATTAATTTGATTAAATTTAAAGATATCATCAAACTTTTCACCCAAGACATTAAAACATTTCAAAATATCCAAGTCTAAATCAATATTTAGATGAATTTAAAGATTATGTATTTCACTAAGTATTTAAATTCTAATATGAAAACATTGATTTTCTAATAATTCTATTTAACTGAAGAGCTAAGGTACCATTAGGGAAGATGTAATGGACTAAACATAAGTTTTATACAACTAATAATAACTCATATTATATGGTTTTAGTTGGTTTTATTTATACTATATTTTCGTTACATTTTGTGTTATTCATATTATAGGTACACAAAGCGATTAAATCAAAAGCTTATCTTTGGGAAAAGTTGAATATAAAGACTATGTAATAATTATGATATCAAACATAATATTGTAATGATGATAATTGCACGTTCTACATTTTTCTCCTTTGTTTTGAGCATAAAAGAAAAATAGTTTGACATTAACTAAGTTTATTTACATGTATTATTAGAAACTAGTATTAGTTCTAATTTTATTTGTTCATTATCTGATTTAAATGTGCAAGTGTGGAAATTATCCTAGAGATAGAATCTTGGTCCAAGCCAATTCCTTCCAAGAGATTTTGTGAACTGATTTGAGAATGCTCTCGTTTGACTTGCACCATCACATAGAGAACAACAAAGCAGGTGCATTTCATCGTCAACATCCTAGGCATTACAACATGTTTGTATGTTCTCTTCAATCAGTGTACTTTAAATCATTGAATCAATGACAAAGCTTTTATCATCAACATTCTAGGCATTACTACGTGTTTGTATGTTTCTTCAATCATTGTACTAAATCACATTACTATGCGTTTGTATGTTCTCTTCAATCATTGTACTAAATCATTGAATCAATGACAAAGGTTTCATCATCAACATTCAAGTCATTGTACTAAGTTGTTGAATCAATAACAAAGGTATGGCCAAAGAAAAATATCCCAAACCTTATAAACTTCTAAGTAAGTTATATAGCACCACCTCTTCTAAACATAGTCTTCAAGCATTAAACAAATGGAATCCTAACATCAATTTTGCATGCAAAGTTTCAATCAACTAGAATGTAAAGGATGATTGTCATATATGTAGACACAGAGTGAACTAGGGAAACATATAAGAAATTAGATTAAAGATCATCAGTATATAAGAGAATGAATTGCTAACAATTGTTACAATAATTCTCTATCAATATAATGCTGAATATTATTATTATTTTTATTTAATTATAAACATTAACAATCTTAACTCAATAATTACATTATTAATTGATTGTCTTAATTATTTATTTTACCTTAAACTTATTAGAAAAGGTTATATATATAAAATTTTATTTCTATAAAAGCCACAATTTTGAAACAAAGTAATATGACACTATTATTGATTGTTATGGACTCATTTTTGAGATAAAGATTTCAATTTAATGTTTTGAGAAAAAAAAAAAACTAAAAATTATAAGTACTTAAATGTCATAATAAACTGGAGAAAGTTATTTAGTTTTTAGAATGCATCTTTTCTTATAAAAATTGAAAGTTGATTTTGATTTAATCTATTGATGTAGAAACAAATGTCTCTAAAGAAAATTTGAAATATATCAGGTATTAGATATAAAAAGGAAACTAAAGGTGAGAATTAAAGATGATTTTTTCTAACTCAAAATATGTTGATATGAAATAAGTTGAACAATAAAGAATAAGAAGAAATTTAGATTGATTGTTTTTTTATACACCTTTTATTTTGTTAAATATGTTTTAAATGAGTTCTTTCTTAAAATAAATTAATATACAATTGATCATCTCCAAAATTAGGAAAGAGTAAAACATGAATTTAAATTGCTAGTTAGATAAATAGATTGGATCAATAAATATAAAATTGTTGTATAAATTAAATTATACGAAATTACAAATGATGATGAGAAAATATTAATAATTGATATAAATAATAGATGGTGGGAATTTAAGAGTGTAGAAAGCTTTTTTTTAAAATTGCAAATACTATGATATTGGAGATGATGACAAAGATGAATGATTCTTATTAATGTGAGTTATCCAAACTAAGGGAAGCACAAATCCAAACAATAATTTTAAACAAATAACACAAACTAAATAGCTTAAAAATAATATTAAATATTATGTTATATATACAAATATCTTATAATAAGTCACAAAAGTTGAAGATTGAAATTGATATTTGATAAAATAGATAAAGCATCTTTTCCACCTATTAATGATTAAATGGCCTTCATTAAGAGTGAAAGTACATTTATCTAGAAAAGGATTAAGGAAAAATTCAATCAAAATAATTATGATTATTAGATCATACAAATCATGATGATTGATACAAATCAAAATAGTGTACTAGAAGGTGATGTATCAATCATCAAAATAGTGTACTAGAAGGTAATAGGAGCATGGAGTTAGGTTATGTTCTTGATTTATCACTTGTGCAATATGAGGAGAAATCAATTGGATTATTGGATAAAATATATAGTATTAATTGTTATGAAATATTAAAATAAATTTAAGTAGAACATCAAATAGGGTTGTGATTGGTTATCTATTGCAATACACATTGAAAAATGTAGATAAAATAGTAAGAAAGAGATGTTTAGTTATGAAAATAGAAAGAGATGTATAGTTGTGAAAATAGTACCAATTAGTGTTCTAGTTTTTATTTTTGGTTATTGTCCATATGATAGAACGATTATCTAACAAACACTTGTCTCCCTAAATAATATTTTGAGGTAAATTTCATGTAGCTTCTATATGGTTGGCACTACAATTTTCTAATTTTGCAATTTTTTATTGATAGGAAATTAAGAACTAAATTTTCTTGCATCTCTTATGAATTATTTAAATTGGTGTTTGTTTAAACATATGGACATGGTTTTTTTTCAAATGTTTCATTAAGATTTCAATTTGAAATAGAGTTAATTTTAAGTCATGCATCTTTCTAGATTTCATTGTGTCAATTTTATTTGCATCTAAAAACACACATACAATTGCTATGGAATGTGGAAATCTAATGTCTACTAATTTGAAGTCAATTTTTTTTTAAGTGTAAAAAAAATACATGATAATAATACATGTCTCACTGAAACCCCTCATAGATAGAATAATAACTCCTATTCTCATATAAAAAGTGATCTACTTAAACTAAATGTATAAATATAATCTAATAATATTATTAGATAAATATATTAAATATATAAGAAAGTTTTGAAAGCTTTCTACACCTAGTGAAAATCACAAATTTAGTTTGAAATTGTCCATTAACCCTCTTGCCCCTAAATTAAGTAGAACATATTATCCAAACTATAAATAATATTCTCTATAAGTTATCATTATATAAATTATATATCACATCAAATTACTAATAAAAAGATTGGTTCAGATTATAAAATGGAAGAACTAATGGCAATTTAAGAATGTGGTATTGTCAAGCATGGACCTGACATGTTGATTAATTTAGAGCGCTTAATAATAAAGCTCCTGGTCTAAAATAGGGAATCTAACAATTTAGTATTCCCCAGTGGTAATCCTCTATCCCTGATATTTTATGATATCAGATAGACGTGGGTAAACTGCAGTCATGGATTATCTGATAAGTATGATGTAAAGATTCCCTGCCAATGTAAATAATTATAAAACTGTGGGTAATCACATGACTCTTAGCTAAAATCGGAGGTGTAAGTTGTATAAAAGCTCCAATCACCAATACCACAGCTTATAATGGCAAAGGCAAATGGACAGTAACTGCGTATCCAAATGAATAGTTTAATCCAATGAATAGACGGGACTGCACATTATATGCCTGGCTGGTTTTCCTTAATGTATCCATATAAATTCTATACGCAAGCGGTAGTTAAGATATGAAAATCTTACCTACTACGGTAAGGAGATATTAAACTCTACTGCAACTGATTTGTACAGCTCTTTTCAAATCAACTTGACCTAACAACGGCCTTTGGGCTGCCTTCTTTTCCAAGGAAAGTGCAGCAGAGTTTCTAAACGTCTATGTCAGGATAAACTTGAAAAACACGTTAAAATAAAATAAAAATGGCGGAAAACCCCTGGTTTGTTCGAGAAGAAAAATTAACGTAGCGTTTAACCACATTTTCGTTAAGCGTGTATCTCTCTCCTAGCTAAACGTTGGATTTACACAAGTTTGTTCAATATGTCAGGTTTTGTATTGTTTTATCTTATCTTTCCGAACACTCTAAGGATCTTTCTGCCAGAGTTTTAGGCGGCTTAAACGTACGATGAGGTCAGAGATGTAAAAGGAAGCCATGAATTTTACCAAGTTAGTTCAAGCAAAAAGAATAATGCTCACATGCCTGTGCACACAGATACATATTTATTCTGGGTTGCTGTTTACTCATGTGCAGCTCAAATATATTATATTTATTGAATCGAGTAAATGACTTACCTGATTCCGTTGGGCAGAACTGTGATTGGATTTGTGATCTTCAATATCAATGAGCTTCAACCGCCTCCAATCCTTTGACAATAACACGAACAACACGAGAGTATATTAGCGTCCTACTGAAGCAACTCCTGTACAATGATTGTATGCATTAATGGCCGTAACTGAAGATTCTCATACCAAAAATTTGTATATCTTAGCGGACATGCAGATAAAACAAGGGATTAACACAATAAACAGTTAGAATCATGGAATAAGAGACGGTACAAGATTTGTATGTTACTGGCGTGCCTCAAAAAGATGCGCGAGCCGCGCGAGATTAGAATACATCCATGGCAACGAGTGTGACATAATTTTTTACAGTGGATATCAACTAATTAGAGTAAAATAAATACAAAGGAAGGACTAAGAGATGTCCTTAGCAGCAGCAGCATCCTACAGAAAGTAGGGAAAGAACACCTAGCGGATAGTGTTTACCTCCGATCCTTCTACCTTGTGGATTTTTTTTTTGTTTTTTTGGTTTAAATACTGATATCAAAATCTACCTAATTCCAAACTGCCTTCAAGCTAGAATCGGTGGCTAAAGCTCATGGTATGAGTCTCCTTCCAACTTTGAAACTGCAGTCTCTCGGTGAACAAAATAAATATTATTATTTGAAGGATGTAAATTCAAGAAGAAGAATAAGCCTAAATGAGTAATACATATATATTTGGTGTTCCAGTGAGCGAGCAAACAATTTAAAACCAAGAGGAAAATTCTGTGCTCGAAGATTTGTCTGGTTCCTGCTGTCTGAATCCCCCGGGAGGTAATCATTCTCCAGCCAATGCTACTCCTCCCGCCTATCCTGTAGCAGCACGAAAATATTCAAATTCAAATAGGCTTTAAGATCGTTCTGTTTAAATAAACTTAAATTCAAGGAAATATTCAAATTCAAATAGGCTTTAGGATCCTTCTGTTTAAATAAGCTTAAAATCAAGAAAATATTCAAATTCTAACAGGCTTTAAGATTGTTCTGGTTAAATAAATTTGAAATCAAGAAAATATTCTCCTGAAAAACAGTTTATGGTGCAAATTGTAACAAATATTAATGAGATTTAAAGAACAAGGGGCAAAGATGAAAGATTTTCATACATCTGGATATCAGTTGAGAGATGAAGGTAAAAGAATGGAAAAGAAATTGCGATTTTCGTATATCTGGATATCAGTTGAGAGATGAAGGTAAAAGAATGGAAAAGAAATTACGATTTTCGTATAACTTATCAGTTGAGAAAGGAAGGACAAAGAATGGAAAAGAAATCACGATTTTCGCATATCTGGATATCAGTTGAGAAAGGAAGGCAAAAGAACGCAAAAGAAATTACGAGTTTGATATATCTGGATCAGTTGAGAGGAAGGGAAAATAAAGGAAAAGGAATTACCGAATGGAAATAAGGATGGACAAGGTTGCGTTCGTTTGAAGACGCAGGCGTCCTGGGATGATACTGGTTCAAAGGAGAAGGGTTTCCTCCGCCTGATAACCCTAGATGGCTATGGCTTCCGCCTGAAATAGCCAAAGGAAGATAGTTTGTATCGTAGGCAGGTCCAGTATGTATCCTGGCAATCTCGACCTGCTCGAAATTCGCTCGCAGCAGATGATGATCCCGTGAAACAGGTGGCTCCATGATACTGTGATCCCTGAAAATCTGATCTCTTGAAGTTCCGGCCAATCCCATGCCTATCCCCAACGGGGACGACGGTGTAGGCATTGGAGAGATTGCAATCCCCGCATTAATGTATCTAGAGAGCTCAGAGCGAGCGGATTGGAGCTCAGACTGCAGCTGCCTAACCTGCTGGTGCAGAACGGAAATGGTGCCGACACAGCCGTAAACGGGATCCTTCACCCGCGCCTCTGCCTCGTACGCCAAAGAATTCACCGCGTCCTCACGCTGGTGCGGATGCAGCTCGTTCAGAAGCTTCGTCACGTTGCTTGCGCCGAAGATTTTGTGAACATTTGCGAACTTGTGCGGCTGATCCGGTGGAAAATAAGGGGCGAAAACGCACTCCACTGTGCACTTCCTTCGAAGAAACTTGCACGCCGCGCATGGAGAATTCGACGAAGAAGAAGACGACGACGCCATTTTCTACACAACATGAACAAATGTCAACAATCTCCTCTTGGCGTGCCTGCCTGCGGGCTGAGCTGCCCCTTTCAAAAAACCAAAACAAAAGCAAATATACGATTCTACAGTGACCAAGAGAACAAAGAAATTGCGCTTAAAAAAGGTCAGTTCTTGTCTTCTAATGCTGCCCGCCTTTCTCACTTTTGGAGCGAAGCGCCCATGCTTACACCGCTCATTGCGCCCTATTTCATCTCACCATTACTCATCTAATCTCTCTTCTTTCAGGTCTTAATTTCTACAGCCTACAGATTTCCGTTACCTCAAAGCAAAGATCGACCTAGCAGACTTTGAGCCTGCGATCCGAGCCAGTTATTTATACTTCCATAATTTTTCTCAATAAATATAGACTGCTGCAGCAGCTACCTTGGGCGAGAACAGCCAAAGACAGAAACGACATCTAAATTAAGCCGCGTTTTCTCTACACAACAAAACTGCAAAAGCCAAAGACATCAGCAGGGAGCGAGACTGATTCCTGAAACCTACAAGTGTTTCTTCTTAAGCGACACGTTTAAAGCTACAAGCAGGCCCAGACCCAGGCCCAGGGGCGCCCCCACACTTAGGGTCTTTAAACACTCAACAATTAGGTTTTCATTTCCTTTTCTCTCCCTTTCTAGACACAACACAAACGTCAACTGCACAAATTCACCATTGTTTCTACCGGCTTAAAGTTCGAACCCTGGGGAATCAAAAAACATGAGCAATTTGAAGAAAAAAAAGGAGCATCTGCTTACAGTTACGGAAACGCACGACTTAAAGAGCCGAATTGGAAATCTTTAATGGCACAGGAGAGCTTTCAATTAGCGTGGAAACAAGCCAGAAGAAGAAGAAATTAGTCTCCATGGTCGATGAATTAAAATCTAGTCAAGATCTCTGTGCATCCCTGTACTCCTGAAGAAACCCCTCTTGATCCGTGGTGGGCAATCATTTGAATTGTGTGGTCAATCCAGATGTACCTCCACCGGCACCTACTCCGCTTCCTCAATCCATAGACAGACAAACAGACAACTCTTTCTTCGCTACAACAGTACTTTCTCTGCCATTAAAACCTTCTCTTTGAGCTTCTTACCAAAGGAGAAACGCTCAATCCCCCTTTTAACCTGCTCCTCCACAGTAGAATACCAATAGGGTAAAGCACATCCCTCCCTTACTCTTACGGATTTGGAAAGCTGTAGCCTGGAGGTTTATGATGAATTCCAACTTACGTAGTCCTGTTACTGTTTGACTCCTTCAATTTGCTACTTATTCTCGTGGATCTTCTGCCATTGCAGACCGAAATCAGTACTCACAGTCTTGTCTTCCCCAAATTGACAATTCATGCACACACCATAGATTATAGGGTAGCCTGAGCTGATGCTTATGCTTATGCCATATACATACACACAACACAGCCTTTGTTGTTTATCTCTTTCCTCCTGCGTATGGAGATGTAGGTATGTGCCAAAAGCGACACGTACCAGATAACCCGTTGGGCATTGGATCCAAACCTCGAGCCACGCCCCCTTCTTTCCAACGGAACACTCGGGGCACGCGTACATGCTTTATTATTAATTCATTTTATTTTTCTTTTTCATTTTCATTTTCATTTTTAACAATACTACTACTACTCCCACTACGGCAAACAAAACCACCAGTGTTTCTTTGACCGCGCCTCTCCGCACACCTGCCAGTCCCGCATCCCGGTCTCCCGGTCGTCATTATTATTATAACACAATTATTTTTAATGGATTAAAAGGTCCAGAAATTAAGAGCTAAATTGAAGGGTAACTTCATTGTAACCAAAAAATTAATTAATTATTTTTTAAGGGTCAAAGTGTGCAGGCGACTTGTAACAGTGGAAAGGTGTTCGCGAAGAATTATGGAACTGTTAGGAATGAGAGGTTAGGTTAAAGTTCTAGGCTTCATTATTGCCTTTTTGAAGTTTGATTTTCTTAATGTTACTTTCAATTGAAACTTTCTTTATTTTCATTATTCTTACCTTTTCTAAAGTGGGTACAATAAAAATTTTAGCTACATCTTTCAACTAGCCAGTTTGAATGTGTTATAGGCTGTACAATTTCTATAAAACAATGGTTTTGTGTTTCTATTGCACAGGTATAAAATACATATGTTTCTCTTTTTCTTTTATTGTTTTGGGATTGCTTAAATTCTTATGAATATTAAAAATGGTTAAATTGACTTATTTTGGCATTTGTAACTTTGTTTATAATATTGGTATCATAGGTTTTGTCTTGCTAAAACTTTGAGTTGTATTTTAATATTAATATTTGTTATCATAGATTTTGCCTCACTCCAACTTTGAGTTGTATTTAATATATAAATATAGTTTAAATTTTTATATTATATAATAATTTAGAATATAATTTTTAAAATTCTAATTCAGATATGTGAGAAGGGATTTAGATTTTTTAAATAAAAAGAAAAATATGACATTATTACAAGTTTTTTTAATAATATAATTGATATTTTTATTTAAGTTTATTATATTTTTAATTGTAATCTTTAAATTTTTAATAAATTTTTAAAAGTTGTATTCTATTTTATAAAAGAATTTCGTTTTCATAATACATATTTCATGTCTCTACATATATTATATAGTGAGTGTTTAGTTTTTAATTCAAATTGTAACATCAAATATTTGGAAAGCTACCTACACATTAACAACAACCACTACTAAAAAATAAAATAAAAAATTCTTATATTATCTTTATTCTAAATTCAACAAAAATATATTAAAGAATCAACCAATATCAAAATCTTGTTAATAATTCACAAAAATAAATATACACCTCATTTAAAATCACCCAAAGCTATAAAATATGTCAACTGTAATTGACTACACTATGTGACACTTGATGATAGTTTTTGCATCCATCATGCATCTAGAGTTGACCGTGTGAGAGTTGATGTAGTTTTCCCATCAACATATCATATCACACTTGCGATCCATCATCATAATGAAAGTGCATAAAAAGAAGAAAAATGGTTAGTTTCTCAAGTAGGAGAAAAAAGAGGAAAAATGAAAAAAAATATAGAAAAGAAAGTCAAGAAATAAATAGATAAATTATAAAATATAGAATATGCTACCTAAAAACCTTTTATTTTCTCTATAAATGATCTACCTAAGAGCTTCTCCTTTCACTTCTACTTTTTGTCATATATAATATGTCATTAATTTTTCCAACACACACATATGTTTAAGAGTAGTATTACTGATTACTTTAAATAACTAACACTTTCACCTACAAGAAGTACACCAGTTCAAAATAGTGTATATCATATCTACTAATAATTCAAATCCATTTACAACATTAATTGAATACCCAAAACTTCACAAATGATTTAAACCCTAACACCCCACACACAATAGCCACCACTACAACACTAATACTAATTTACACACACTTGCAAATCCTCTTAAACTATATAATATACCATTAATTTATCCAACACACACATACCTTATAGAGAAATATGACTTTATTTAAATATATAACTAATTACTTTATATAAGTAATACTTCCACATTCAAGAAGTACAATGAATTCTAAAAACAAATGAACTAAAAATATTTCGTCCTTTACAATTGCATGATTTGTCTATCTATATAAATATGCTCTGTCTCAAAACTCACTTTAAACATCATTATAGACTATGAAAATATCATATCTACTAATAATTCAAATCCATTTACAACATTAATTGAATACCCAAATCCCCACAAACTATTTAAACCCTAACACCCCACACACAATAGCAACAACTAGAACACTAATATTAATTTATCCAACACACGCTTGCAAATCCTCTTAAACTATATAATATGTCATTAATTTGTCCAACACACACATACCTTATAGAGAAATATGACTTTATTTAAATATATAACTAATTACTTTATATAAGTAATACTTCCACATTCAAGAAGTACAATGAATTCTAAACACAAATAAACTAAAAATATTTCCTCCTTTACAATTGCATGATTTGTCTATATAAATGAACACTTTGTATCAAAACGCACTTTAAACATCATTATAGAATGTGAAAACATCATATCTACTAATAATTCAAATCTATTTACAACATTAATTGAATACCCAAATTCCCACAATCGATTTAAACCCTAACACCCCATATACAATAGCAACAGCTACAACACTAATATTAATTTATCCAACACACGCTTGCAAATCCTCTTAAACTATATAATATGCCATTAATTTATCCAACACACACATACTTTATAGCGAAATATTACTTTATTTTAAACATATAACTAATTACTTTATATAAGCAATACTTCCACATTCAAAAAGTACAATGAATTCTAAAAGCAAATGAAGTAAAAATATTTCGTCCTTTACAATTGCATGCTTTGTCTATCTATATAATTACACGCTTTGTCTCAAAACCCACTTTAAACATCATGATCCCAAAATACAATATATCTGGTAATAACTCAAAACCAAAACCATTAAATGGTTAAACCCAGAAACAATATAAACCCTAGCACCCCAGAGAGAAATAGAGCCAAACAAAATAAATTAGATCCGTACTAGGATTCATTTGATGCAAGTATTGTCTGCTGTCCACTTCCATAACTTTCCCCTTTATCTCTCTCCAGATAGCCCAATGATAACAAGACCCTGCATCCAAAAGGGAGCCATAATAATGTATGATGCATGGATGGTGGGTGGCCCTCATGTATATGTGCCAATGGGTGATCCGCTGCAGTTGGCGGAGTTTGTGAGCGAAAGGGATAGGTGGTGGGGACAAAATGGAAGAAAGTATCTTAGG
>MU226068.1:9687818-9721925 GCA_018584345.1 Thuja plicata | reverse complement strand
AGTACCAAATTTTTGTGGGTACCATCCCCACCCCAGTTTTACTTTCTATTTGGAAGGTTTCTGGGTTACCAAATCTTTGTGTTTATGTGTTATGAATGATTATACTTTCATGCTTGCAGTAGATTAGCTAAATGAATGGTTAAGTATATACAAGTGCAGAAATGATTTAAAGTTTTAAGAGTTACTGATTCACCCCTCCCCTCTCAGTAACTTGGCTAGTCTTGATTATTTCCATCACGAAATGTTTGGTAGAAAAATGAGGTCAAATGTAGTAGTGACAATGCATAGACCCTTGGAGGTGGTCTGCATTCTATTAGTTGCAAAATTAAATCTGTGACTGAATCTAACTTGCCTTGAAAAAGTTGTACTTCCTATTGTTTCCTTCCTATTTCCCTTTTTAATTTATCCCTTTCCAATTCCTACATTGACTTTTCATATTGCATTTACATAAAGTTGTCAATGGATATGGATTGGAGTGTTACCTGGTTCTTTCTTATTGGATTGACATGCTTTGTTTCTACTGTGACAGCTTCCGGTTCATCAATTGTTAACTCACCAGGGGTAGGAAATAGGGCATCATTCTCTTGATCATCTTCTTACTGAGAAGAAGGTATATTGGTTGCTTTAGTGTGTTCTGTCTCCATGCATGTTGTTTCTATATTCACTACTTCCATGCCCATTTTATTGGCTGTAGGATCTATTTCCATCATATCCGGAGACTCTACACATGGGCTCCTTTCTTGTGGTTGTTCCTTCAAAGACACCTTAATTGAATTATTAGGAGACGAACCAGCCATTGTAGGTGAGTCCATTTTGTCTGCTTGTTGTGAGCTCAAACAAACACTTCATCATGGAGGAGCATCAATAGATCCTGTAGGGTGCTTTTGTGATGTCCTTTGTTCCTTTAAAGGAATGGCTACAGGAGAAATAGGGTTTTTAGGTAAAACAAGAGTTTCTTCCCCTACATTTGCACCTATTTTTTCCTTGCCCTTCTCTTTCCTTCGGGCACTCTATTTTACTTTTGGAGTTTGCAAATCTGTAGAACCCTTGGTTTCACCGCCCCCTTGGCTAGGGTTTGGATTACCTGAGGCCATTTTCTCTATTTCAACTCCCAAAGGAGAATAAATTTTGTGCGACTTATCTGGAATAGTAGTTTCATCATTGTCAAGTATGGCCTCATCAGGGACATTTCCCTGTGCTTCTTGAATTATAGGTTGTGGCCATTCTCCTCATAATTGTACATGGGTGCGATGATAAACTCATCCCAGGTCATAGGAGATATATCGCATAAAGATATTTCCACCAAGAGTTTAATCAACCATTTTTGGGTAGCTTCATTTAGCTTTCCCTTTATAACTTCCTCAGAACTCAAATTTAACAAAGAGTATAGAAAATTGGGCACATTTACAAGGCGGCCATGCCGCAAATGATTCAACAACTCCAAATGTGCAGCATGCAAGTATGAAAACTGTCTGTCGCAAGTAATGTACCTTATAACATGGATTGCCAACTAAGAGTAATCTTTTGGAGGAGATGTTGTTCTAGTCCTCTATTTGCTAGACTCCAGTTCAACGTCTGTGGGTAAACAAAACTCAGTCCTAGCTGCCCGTGCATCATATTCATGTGGAAAGGCTTCCCCTATGGTGGGAAGTCTAGAAACTTCTGCAATTTGTGCCTCCAAAGCCTCCACTCTTAACCCTTTTATGTAGGCAACCCCATTGCTATAAGTGTGCAAGAATTCTAGGGTTACAACCTTGTTCTAACTACATAGCCTGAAAAAGTATATAATTCATCCTACATGGTTAAATACTTGGATGTTGGCCTAGTCCTGATATAGGGATGAGTGATCCCCTAGTTCATGGTGTATGGGTTGCCCACCCATTTTTCATTGAGAAATTCTGTAGCCCAAAGAAAAGTCCAAATCACTACAACTCCCACTACAACTTTCAACTGATTTCCACAATTCTTCCCTCTATATCCTTAATGTTCCTTACCCTATATTCCACCTAACTTCAGGCCAGATAAAAACTGTTGAGCTCTCGGTTTGGTTTTCTGGGTACTATGGCAAAGGAAATTTCAAAAACTAGAGCTGGAAATGTGAGTTAGGTTTTTTAGAACAAAAGGCTTATCAGAGAATTTTGTATGCTTTGGGTTGTCACATAAATTAAATTTAAATGACTGTGCAACATAACTTAAGTGAGAGTCATTATTACGGAACACAACTTAATAGACTGCCCCCTACGAAAAAGGTGACAGGTTTCCATAGATGCTTGGTTATAAAGTACTGCAGTACTAAGATGAATTAATGAATTAAGTACAATGTAACCTATAATAATGTCAAATGAAATAAAAAATGTGTCAAACAATAAATGAATGCATACCTTGAGAATAATCACTTGTGAATGTCCATATCTAGAAAGATCGGATGACGTGGGTGGAGAAAAAAGTAATGAGTGGCATAATGATGATGGGACGCGTGAGTGAAGATGGCAAAAAAAGTTGATGGGATATGATGTGATGGGGGTTTTATTGTGAAAAAGATATTTTTCATAGGAAATTTTTTATTTATTATGATTGCTTTTGAATAGAGTCAAAGAGACGACCAGAGTGAAAACCCACTCCGATTGGATACATGAAAGTCTTCAGGTGGAGGAGGTCCATCGGCTGTAGGAGAGTCTTTAGCTGGAGGAGGTCTTTTGGATGCAGGAGGTTCTTCACTTGGGGGGGTCCATTGGTTGCAGGAGGTTCATCCATGGTAGGAGGAATCTCAAATTGCCCTAGAAACTTGGCCTTAGTTGCTGGATTATGGTACAGACAGAATCTGTGACCATTAACCAATAACTTGAAATTGACACGGTCGATTGTAGACAATTAGACTAAACCATTAGAAAAAACTTATTCAACCTCATAGGGACCAAGCCAATTATTTGTAAGCTTACCTTGATTATCTTGAAACCGTGAATCATATAAAAGTGCCCAGTCACCAACAAAAAATCATTTATTTCGTATATGTGAGTCATGCCATTTCTTGCATTGTAGTTGAATTAACTTGGTGTTATGTAAGGCTTCTTTTCTAATTTTATCCAGATGAATAAGTTGTAGGATTCTTTCTCTTTGAGTTGCAGGAAGATCCAAGTTGAGCTATAATGTTGTTTGTAATGTTTTATGCTCAAATTTGATAGGCATTACACTAGTCTTTCCATATACCAACTCAAACGATGTGAAACCTGTGGGTATTTTCTATGTTGTTAGGATATCTTTGATCTCTTTGTTTGTGATCTCTTCCTAACCATTTTATTGGGGATGATATGGACTATACTTTTGGTGGTGAGTTTTGTACTCCTCCATAAGTGTAGTGATCAGAGTAGAAGTGAAATGAGATCCCTGATCTGTGACTAATTACCGTGGAACACCATACCTAGTAAATATTTATTCATATAAAAATTGAGCAAACTTGTTATCCTGAGCATGCTAAGGGAACATAGGAATTTCATCTAACTTGGTTGGCCTTCCCATTCACTAACACCGATCACACTTGTGGGTGTAATTTGCTGCATCCTTATGGAGAGTTGGCTAGTAATAGCCAGTAGTGAGTATCTTCATTGTTGCATATTTTTCTGCAAAATGGATGCCACAAGGTTCATCACGGAAAGAATGGAGGATATCATATGTCTCATCCTCTTGAATACACCTTATTAGAATCTGATTGGGTCTATTGTACAAGAGACAGTCGGCCAACCAAGAAAAATTAAAGGTTTTCTCAATTAACAACCTCTTTTCCTTGGGCGATAAATGTGGTGTTACCTTTTGAGAAACTAGATAATTGGTGATGTTGGCATACCATGGGGTATGAGCTAAAATAGAAAATAGGTGGTCATCTAGAAAGTTGTCATGAATGATATGTGGGTCATCGACATTCTGTAATCTAGAGAGGAAATCAACAACTACATTTTTTTTGCCCGGTTTATCCACTAGTATCGTGATGTCGAACTCTTGTAGCAACAGGAGCCATATGGAAATCCTCCCTATAATAATAGGCTTGATTACCAATTACTTGATGGCTGCATGATTAGTATGCACAAATATTGGGTAACCGGTTATGTTGTGGTGAAAATTTTTCACTGCATATATAACAGCCAGAAGTTCTTTCTCTGTGACTATGTAGTTCAGCTCTGTGCCCTGCAAATTTTTTCTTATCAAGTAGCTGACATGCTCTACTGGTCCTTCTTTCTTTCCTAGGAAAGAAACTACAACATGGTCAAATGCATCAGTGTGTATATGGAATGACAATGCCCAATTAGGCCCGCATAGAACTAGTTCCTGAGTAAGAACAATCTTCAGCTGCAGGAAGGATTCTTCACAAGATGTTGTCCATAAAAATTCTGAATCCTTAGTGAGTAGGGAATACATGGGCCCTGCCAATTTTCTGAAGTCCTTAATCAATCGTCAGTAATAACCAGCATGCCCTAGCAAGATGCAAACATTCTTCTTCTTTTCTGGTGTAGGCAAGTTCATGATGATTTCAATTTTAGCAAGATCCACCTGTATGCCTTTAGCAGAGATGTAATGGCCTAACACAACACCTTCCTCCATCATCATGAAGCATTTCTCTCTGTTGAGGGAAATATTATGCTCCTCACACCTGCTAAGAACCTTTCCCAAATTTACCAATGCCTCCTCATAGGTTTCCCCATAAGTTGTGAAGTCATCCATGTATATTTCCATACAGTTATGTGAGATATCAGCAAAAGTACTAATAACCACTCACTAGAATGTAGCTAGAGCATTACAAAGGCCAAAAGGAAGTATAGAGTAAGAAAATCTTCCCCAAGGGCAAGTGAATGTGGTTTTCTCCTGATCTTCAGGAAGGATCTTGATATGGTTGTAACCACTATATCCATCCAGGAAAAAAAAAATGCTTCCTTTCTAAGGAATCAAGGACTTGGTCAATAAATGGCAGGGGAAAATGGTCCTTCTTGGTGGTATTTTTAAGTTCCTTATAGTCAACACATACTCCCCACTTTCCTCTTTTTTTTAGAACAATGAACAAAGGTGATACCCACTGGTTGTTATAAATGGGGTAGATGAAACCAACGTTAAGAAGTTTTTGCAACTATGTTTTGACTATCTCTCTTAACGCAGGGTTTATATGCCTCTTGAATTGCTTGATAGGTGGTTTGTCCTCTTTCAAGAAATCCTGTGAGTACATAGTTTAGGGTCCAAGCCCTTCATATCCAAATATTCCCACATGAAAGTTGTTGTATGACCTTTCAATAGTTTAACCAAAGATGTTTGTTGTTGGTTGGTAAGTTCTCTATTAATATACAAGCAATGGTCAGGGGAAACTTCTAACTATTTTGTGAGTTCTACCATAGAAACATCCATTAACGGGGGTGCTTGGACCTCATGGGGGTTTGCAATTGGTTGTAGATTTTATTGGCTATAGGAGATGGAGGTAAGTCACAATTAGGGTACAAATCTTGCAGGGAACATTTATGGGGGTTGAGACAGTTAATGGAATCTAAATCTTGGCCATACTGGTTGTGCAAAACGTTGGTGATTACAATTTCCTCCTCCTGTAGCTGCAAGAAAGGATCCCCTTTTAACATCATGAGTTGGCTACTGAGTTGAGTACCTCAAATTCCTCCCCAATCTCAGGCCAAATTGGTGAGGTTAAATCCATTTACGGTTGTGCTGGTAGGTATAAGGCTAATGTCTTAGTATGCTGACCATTAGAAATGGTCATACGGCCTAAGCGCCATCCTATAAAGGCATCAACAGTGGCCAGCCAAGTTCAACCAAGAAATATTGGATAGCCTCCTAAGGTGGCCTTAGGCGAGAGTATCATAAAGTCTATAGGATAAGACCAGGTTTCAAGGTCAACAACTATATCCTCCACTACCCCGTCAGGTTTGACTATGGAACTGTCTGCAAGCTGCAGGATAGTGGGTATTTCCCAAAGGTTAGTGAGTATGAGTTGCTGCATGATGTCCTTAGTCATTGAATTTATGGAAGATCCTAAGTCTATCAAAGCATTTTTGATGGCCTTCCCATTGATGGTAACTTTGATAATTAGACTACTTGGGTCAGAATACTTGGGGACCACTATTTTGCTGAGCATGGTATTAACAAGTTTCCCCAGGACATGGAATGTCTGGGGGTCCTTTCGCTTACCACCAAATTTTTTAAAGTAGGCCTCTTTGATAGCCTTTCCATAAGTGGGAACATCCTTTATTGCTTGAAAAAGTGGAATCTGAATATTAATGTTCTTGAGTTGGTCTATGATGTCAAAGGCTTCTTCATTCGTAGCTTAGAATTCTCATTCTGCAACCTTTGTGGAAAGCGAGGTGGAGCTGGTTGGAATTTTTCTGGTAATAATTTTGGGCCTATGGAGTGGACTTTGGGTATTTTTTAGGAATGGGTTCTTTACGAGTTACTTCAGCTATAATAGGAGGTGTTGGCAGAGTAGTGCCTAATTGTAAATGAGTGTAATTGGTTGCTTAGGCAGGGTATTGGTTTGGGCCAGCTGAATAGACATTTTTCTCAGGTGCTGGAGGCCTATTATTAGGATTTGGCTGAGGTTGGATAGAGAGTTGAGTAGGATTAGGGGTTTTTTTAGTAGCTATAGGAGGTGGAAAAAGTGCTTGCTATTGGGGCTGTTGTGGTGGTTGCAGGAGTCCCTGCTCTCGGTTGGCCATTGTTGACTTCCCTGCCACTGCAGATTTTGCTTCCAATTTCCTTATGGAGGTTGCCAATTCCCTTGGGGTTGTTTCCATTGAGGACTTTGGTAAGGTTTCCACTAAGTTTGTGGATTATTCCAAGGAGATTATTGATTATTCATAGGTGGTTTCCATTGACTACTATAAAATGGACCATTAAAAGTAAGAGGGTCCTGATGCATATCTTATCGTTGAGCCCATGGTCTTCATTGTGCAATGAAGAATACTTGCTCATCATCTCCTTCAATAGGCTTATAATCAATGGGTAGTTGTGTAGTCTCCATGTTGGAAACTAACTTGTAACAACAATCTCTCTTCTTTTGTCTACAATGTGGACAAAACTCTACCAGAATAGCTTCAACCTCCTCCTGCTTCTTCTTCACTTGTATTGTGTCCAACTAGGTGACCATGTTATTGATAATATTTTTCTTGAAGTTAGATAACAAATGTTTTATTTCTTTCTGAGAGGCCCCAGTGCCATTATTTTTTCCCATTGTAGACCTATATCCCTGGCCTTCTTGGTCACAACTCTTGAGTAATTGAGGAAGATTTTCTTGATATCTTCCCATGTAGATTGGGTGATATCTCCCCCGACCATAAGATCTAGGGTTTCAGTGCAACCTTTATTTATACCCCTTAAAAAGAGAAGTTTTGGTGACTCCTCATTAAGTTGATGCTGAGTATTTTTCTATAAGCTAAACAAGAATGTTGACACATAATCCTCTAGAATTTCATCCTCCTTCTATATCATCTTGAAGATTTCATCCCCTCTCATATCATTTCCCTTGCAGTACTCTTTATACTTTGTCAAGAATGTTATCTTCATTTCATCCCAATCACGGACAACATCTTGGCCTAAGCCCATAAACCATCTTAATGCAGCATCCTATAGAGTTGTAGGAAACAATTTGAGCCTATGGGCATTTGTGGTGTAGTTGTAACTATGAAAAAGGATATCAAACTCAAAGAGAAAGGTGTCTAGTTCTTCAGCCACTAGGTCATAGAATTTTGGAAGTGTTGAAGAGGGAATATTTCTTCAGGTTATGGTTATCATGCTGGTCAGTAGTGGGAAATGGAAAGGTAGGGGGGTTTTCCATCCTAGGCAGATGCTGAGGGAGTCCTTGCGGATGGTAAATGACTAGAGGAAATGGATTTTCTTCTTTATTGTCTGGGTATAGGATTCTAATATTGGCCAAGGATTTTGCAAATGGATTAAACTCAAGTTTCCCTTCTAAAAGGTGAAAGTTAAATGGATCACCTTCTTAAGATCTTGATGATGATGATGATACAAGAAGGTTTTTAATTGCATCCATGAACTTACCCTCCTTTTCATCTTCTTTTGGTACAAAATATCTCCTAAACGGTTGTTGGGGTAGTTTGGCAAGTACCTTCCTAGAGTGTCTCTTCTTCTTCTATGCATACAGATAAATGAAAGATTGTGGTGGTGGAAAGAAAGAATTTTTGATAGAAAAATCTATTTAAAAAGGATGTACATGCTTAAATTGAATTCTACAAATGGCTGAGTAAATGAACTTGGCTCGACACTGTCCCTGGCAATAGCGCCAAAAATGATCGGTTCTATTAAGGGATCAAAAAATAAGCAATTACCATGACTCAGGGATTAGACAACTGACTGAGCAACTGCCCTCCTTTATAAAAACTCATTTAATTTATCAACCTAGGGATGTCTTTCTTGAAATGGGATAGAAAAGTATATGCACTAAGGATTCTGACTTAGACCACATTATGGCTATAGGAAGAAAAGTGCTTTAAAAGGAAGCTATTCTATAGCTGCAGGAAATGAATGTTGAAAAGGAAACTAATCTATAGCTGAAAGAAACAAATGCTGTAAAGAATGGTGGAAAAGAAATGTAGAAGTGAAAATACTAAAGGAATACTACAACTTGGAAACACAAAGACTTGAAAACACAATTATAATGCTTCAACAGTTCTGCCACTTTGGCTACAGGAAGTACTGGACGATCATACAACTTTTGCTGTAGGAACTATGTTAACACTAGAATTACAATACCAAGATGCATGAAACTTAAACTACATGCAAATGATTCTAACTAACTAACACAGATTCCTGACCAAGTGGGCCCCCTTGAGTGAGTATCCAAACTCAATTATACCGAACTAAAGATCAACACTTCATCTTCTATTGATTCAAAAAGTGAATTACAAGATTCATAACAACTGTAAAACAACGGAATGTAAACTATAACTAATAATACCCTCCTTCTCACACGAGAGCGGGGATTTATTTAAAGAAGGGAAAACATATAATTGCTAACTAATCATGCCATAGAAATATGTGGAGATTTTATTACAATCCTATCAAACATAAAAGGGAAACTATAAAATTAGAGAAAGAATAGGTCCAGGAAAGAGGAAAGAACTACTTTTGAAAACAAATCTAACTTCCCACTCTCTCCTAGATTTCTTCAAAGAATTCATTAGGTTTCCTTGGTCTTTGCTCGACGGCTACCACCTTGATCACCCTAGATCCACTTTCTGGTGTTGCACTTGATGTTTCTCCATGCGAACCTTCTACAAGACCAGGTCGAGCATCTAATGCATGGGAATGTTTTACTTGCTCAAGGTGACAGTTTCTATATTGATGCATTTCACTTCAGATGTTAGGATAGAGACATTTATGATAATCAACACCAAAATATACATGCATCATTCATGTTCAAACAACTAATTCACTCATTAAGACATACTCATAATTTCAAAGTAAATAACATAGCATATCCATCCAAGCATAACATATTAAGTGTGTCCTAACCATAGCATAGGTATGGTGGAAGCATGCCACATAATAGCAAATCTGAGTATAAAGTATTTGAGAAAGTATGATAAAATAGGAAAAGGTCCTAGAAAAAGCTATCCTAAGGCATCTAAACTATGACATTAATATGCCTCATTAGTAGTATTGAGAAATACTCGTGAGAATGATGAATTACCTCTAGTTGAAACAATTATCTTTTTGATGAAAGAGAAGATTGGATTCCAAGCCATAGAATGGATTTTAGCAAGAAACAAGGATTTTTTCTTTGTGAGCCTGAAGGATATGTAGCACATGTTGTAGAGACAATAGAGCATTGATAGACAGACAAACTAGCTGACAAATGGTACCTGTTTACTAGGTTTTCACCACTTTTAGAATTGCTATTTTTTCTACCAAGGTGTCTGTTTGCCAAAATTTCACGAAGGCATGATTTTTTTTTCAATTTTTTTTTTTGTATTTTTGTACTTTTCTCTTTTTAAAAAAAAATATTTTTGAGATATTTGATTTTTTTTTATGTTTCCCAAGCACCTTTTTTCCAGGTTTTCACTAGGACAACCATTTTTTTAGCTTCTTTTAAGGATTTTTTTAGGACTTTTTTCATTGTTTTGGGATTTCTTCAGGACTTTTTCCACTATACAACTTTGACTGATAACGATCTAGGCATATAACCGGGTCAAATTATTAGTATTGATTGGATCTGGAAGTGTGTCTCCTTCTGTGGTGGCTAATTGATAAGCCAAAAATCTAAATATAGATGTTATGATAAAAGGTCCTAACCAGTTTGGTTCAAATTTTTTTTTCTTTTCTCGATGTTGTTGATTTTTTGGATTTTCATGTAGCACTAGACCGCCTACTTGAAACTCATGAGATTTGACTTTCTTATTGTAACCTTTTTCCTTTCTTTTTTGATATCCCTGTAGGTGTTCAAAAACATCTTGACGACTTTCAACTAGTAGTTATATGTGTTGTAACCTTGAGACTCTGTAGTCATCATCTATGTTCAATCCTTAAAATATTAGTCTTAAGGATGATATTTCAACTTCCAGAGGGAGAACTGCTTCTGCACCATAGACCAAAGAATAAGGAGCAATGCTTTTTTGTGTTCTAATACTCATGTGATAGGCCCACAAAGGTGGATTGATTTCAACCTGCCAATCTTTGCAAGAATCATTGACTATTCTAATGAGTATCTTTAGGATGTTTTTGTTACTATCCTCCACTTGTCCATTTCCCTCGGGGTAATAAATTGAAGAGAAGTGTTGAGTGATTTGAAATTTTGCACAGAGTTCTTTGACATCTTTATTCTTGAACTTTTTTCCATTGTCTATGATGATGGATGAAGGAATTCCATATTTGCAGATGATATAATTAAGGATAAACATAGAGACTTGTTTTCTTGTAGCTAGTATCATAGGTATAGCTTCTACTCATTTTGTGAAATATTCTATTGCTGTGATTATGAACTTATGCCCATTTTAAGAGGATGGATATATTTGGCCAATTAAGTCAAAATCCCACTGTTGGAAAGGCCAGTGTGTAATAAAAGGAAGAAAGTCTCATGCTAGAACGTGAATCATATTGCCATGGATTTGGCACTTCTTGCAAGATTTTGAGAAATAAACATCATCTTTATTCATTGTAGGCCAATAATAAACCAGTCTTAAGAGTTTCTTAGCTAGAGTAAGGTCATTCAAATGTGATCCACAAATACCTTCGTAGACTTCTCGTAAGGATTTGTTTGATTGTTCAAGCTATAAAAATCTTATTAAGGTTCCACCAAAACCTCTCTAATACAAGTTGTCAGCTATGATTACATGCTTAGAGGCTTGGTGAATAAGATTGTGCTTTTGGTTCTTGGACAAGTCTTGGACAAAGGTCTTATGTTTAAGGTAGTCAAGGATTGGCTTATAGTGAGGTGACTCACCACTCACAAGCTGGCACACTAGTTTGGAATCTAGGCCATCATAGGAAGGGTAAGGTAACTCTTCTACTATAAATTCATAACACATATGATTATTAGATAGCTATATCAAAGATGTTAGGCTAGCCATATAATCTGCCGCTTAATTGTGTGCACGGGGAATCTATTCAAATGTTATACTAACAAAGTACTTTTCCAAATCCTCTACCGTGTTCTTGTATGTTATCAATTTATCCTCCTTCATTTGATAATCATTGTTAATCTGATTGATGATGATTTGGGAATCACCATAGATATGCAGTTATGTGATCTGCCATTCCAATGTCATTTTTAAATCATTGACCAAGGCTTCATATTTTGCAATGTTGTTGGTGCATGGAAATATAATTTTGTATGCCTTGGGGATTATGTGTCCTTGTGGGGAGATGAAAACTATTCCTGCTCTAGATCCCTATTGTGTAAAGGAACCATCAAAATAGATCTTCCATATATGTACTGTGATTATTAGGATGGATTCATTGAGAAATTCCACTGTTAAAGGATTGCTTCTTGGTAATGGCACTTCAACAAGTTGATCTGCAATGATTTGTCCTTTAAATAGATTTTATTTCTATGTATTCTATATCAAAATTATTGAGTATCATGACCCACTTAGCTAATCTTCTTGTTAAAGTTTCTTTGTTGAGAAGGTATTTCAGAGGATCAATTTTGGCCACCAACTTGATTGAATGTGCCATCATATAGTGTCTAAATTTTTGTGATGTAAAGACGACCATGAGAAAAGATTTCTCAATAAGGGTATAGTTAAGTTCATACTACACCATTGTTTTCCTGATATAATATATTTCTCATTATTTTCCATTTTCATCTTTCTATGTGAGGAATGCCCCTAGTGAGGTATCAGTTGCTGAAACATATAGTAATAATGGCTTTCCTGCAATTGGAGCCATTAGTATTGGTGTATTTTCTAGATATTTTTTAGTTGATCAAATGATGTTTCACACAGTGCATCCCATTTATGTGTAATAACCTTGTGCATAAGCTTCATAATGGTTTCACTTTATCCACTAGTTGAGAAATGAACCTTTGGATTGATTGTAACTTACCTTGTAAGGATCTTACTTGACTGATATTTTTGGGTGATGGCATTTTCATGATTGCTTTTACCTTCTCTGGATCAACCTTAATTCCCTTAGTTGAGACAATGTATCCTAGAAGCTTTCACAAAGTAACCCCAAATATACACTTCTTTGGGTTTAATCTGAGTTTAAACTATTCCATCCGATCTAGGATTGTAGCTAAATCCTTCAAATGATCTTTCCTATTTTGATATTTCCCTAGAGTATCATCAACATAATATTCCATTTTTTTGGACATCATGTCACATAAAATTTCTATCATTGCTTTTTGATATGTTTGTCTTGTGTTCTTGAGTCTAAAGGGCATAAAGTTCCAAAAAAATGTTCCCAATGTACAAGTGAATTTTTTTTTGTCTTGATCTTCAGCAAAGATATTAATTTGATTATAGCCTGAGAATCCATCCATTATTGACAACATCTTGTATCCCGCCGTGAGATCCACAATAACATCAATACTTGGTAACAAGAAATCATACTTTGGACATGCTTTGTTTACATCACTAAAATCTATGCAAACTCAGATAGACCTCTCAGGTTTTGAGTCTGGAACGATATTGGATATCCATTCTACATAGGCAATAGCTCTAATAAATCCTACTTTGAATAGCTTTTCCAATTCTTTTTTTACTAGTAGTGCAATATGAGGATGCATTTCTCATAGCTTTTTCTTAATAGGTTTGAGTCCTTGAGCCATAGATAAATGATGCATGATTATATTAGGATCCAACCCTTGCATATAAAAATAAGACCATGCAAAGTTTATCTTCTTTTCTCTAAATAATTGTGTGAATTCTTGTTTCTCCTCAGCAGATAAGGATTGAGCAATGTGTATGATTTGAATTTTCTCTTTAGTGCCAAGATTAAATAGTTGAGTAGATTCGGTGAGCACCGGAGACCGTTCCTATGAGTGATCTGGGAGAATATAAAGTTTCCCATCCTCTAGCACTTGAGAGAGGTTTTTCACTATTGGATACATCCTTTATTTTTCCTTTTTTTGTGATATGAGACTTCCATAGAATGGTTTTCACCCTCAGATCTTTGATTATTTTATTTTTGCTTTTGCAACTGGAAAACTTGATATCCCACCATGCATTAGATTTTCTAGTGGAAGACGTTACGGGTTCTACTACATTTAGATAACAAGCTATAGCATGGTCATTGGGAAACATGGGTATATCCATAGGTTCAGATAAGGTCTAGTCAATAAGTTTTAGGTGGATTAGGTGTAAGCTTTGTTAGAATTAGCTTCAACTATTTCCAGGGTCATGATGAAATTGTTCTCATAGATTTGAATGTATTGATGAGGTCTATAACAATGTCATCTTGAATATTGTTTAGATCATCAAGACTCTCACTATTCTCCCTTGAGTCATCATCAATATTATGTGAACCAAATTTGAAAGGTCATACACCTAAGCTTTGTCCCTCTTCTCTCCTTCGCATCACATTATTAGAATTTGTCCTTTAGCATATTCTATGAAACTCTTCTGGTTTGATTAATACTCTTGTCTCAACATCAATGATACTAGGGATCACAACATTATAAAAATCAGCAACAATGTTTGTATTATGAGCAGTGTTAGAAATTTCTCCTCTTTCTAGTTGAGGTGCATATTGATGAATCACATCTATTTCAATATGCATAGTGGCGTCAAAGAATGAATCCTATTCATATTCATTATAATCTATTTCAACCTCACATGGAGAGTCTAGAATATGTGTGATTGTTACTAATTGTCCCCAATTAGGATGACTACTCTCTTGTTCATTGGTTTCTTCAACAAACACATGTATCTAAGAATCATGTTGATTTTCCTCAAGCATTTGATCAGTTAGTTGTTGTGTGAATGTTTCTTACTTAGTCTTAGTTTCCTTATCCCTAAAAAATGAAGGAATGTAGAGTTCTCCTTGATACTAAGGATTTTATTCATGGATATGTAACAATCTTTCATAGGAGATAGAGATCATCTCTTTTTCTTCTTCAAATTATTCCTTTTCTTCATCAAAGATTGGACCATCTTGAATGAGTGGGATTTGTGCTTCCTCATTTTATCCTATTCCATTTTTATCTTTGGGATCTCTGAATTGTGTAAGAATTAGCTCAACAATGCCTACTTTATTCTTACCTAGAGGTCGTTGTCCTATATATCCCATTTGTTGCATGATATGAAGACCATGTCTGTATTGTTGAGTTTCTATCTAGACATGTTTAATGTCTTGATGAGATTCATATTTTTCTCTATATAGCCACTTCAATACCTCATTGTCCTCTTTCTCTTCTTCCACTAATTTTCCTCTTACAAAGGTTCTATCATAGATAGTTTGTGGTTTAGGCCTTGCTAACATTGTGGATGATGTAGGTCTTCCTTGTGATCTAGGTGAGAGAGGTAATGATGTTAATAAAACTAGTTGATCTACTTTGTACTATCCAATCTTGTTATCTTTCAAATTTATCTTATTTTCAAAATATCATAGCATAGATGATGTTGAACTCTCAGGTGGTTGTTCTTTTGTAGCTTCCCTATTATGAGGAACCATTCTTTCATTTGTTTGTTTGGCATTATTGCAGGATTGGAAATAACTAGTTTTTGTTGGGATTGTGATCTCTTCTCCATTATGAGGAAATTTTAAGCATTGATGGAAATTTAAGGGAACTACTTGAATCCCATCTATCCAAGGTCTTCCCAAGAGGATAATATATGATAGGTTAAGATATAACACTTGGAACACAACATTTATTTCAATGGGCCCCACTCTGATAGGAAACATTACCAACCCTTTAGATGATCTTTCTTCATTATTGTATTCCTTAATATTTATCCTCTTTTTAGGGTCAATATCTTCATCTAAAAATCCCAATGCTATGATCAAACCTAGAGTACACATGTTTAATCCTACACCTCTATCTATCAATACTCTTTGCACGCGATGTTTATTGATTAGAATTTCTATATGCAGAGGTAAATTGTGTGGGTGACTTAGAGCGTTACCATCTTCCTCTGAGAATGATAGGTAGTAAGGTGTGGTCAAGTTTCCAACCATGGCTTGAAATTTATCCAAATCTAAATTGCTTGGAACATTTTTTTCAACCAAATGTTTTTCCAAAATCCTTTTATGTGATGGAGAGATCTTAAGTAGTTAAAGAATAAAGATTTGTGCAAGGGTTCTCTGCAATTGATCAACCAAATTGTAATTAGATGAAGAGGATGTTGAAGCTTGTTTGGTTGAGGTTAATTTTGATGATGTAGACATTTTTGAAGAATCTTCTTTCAATGTTACTATATCTTGACTCCTTGTTACTGCGTTACTGGACTCACCCTTTTGTTTGTCTTTGATTATTATCACATTGATGTGTTGGTCCCAAGTTTCCAACATTTTGATAGTGTTGTCGTGTGAATAAGAATAATTAACTTGATTTACCTTGGAATTGGATGATTATCCTTTCTCATAATTAGGAAAAGGTGTCTTAAAGGCTGCATGATATTCATTTTTCTTGTGCCTATCCACTGTAATGACCTCGTTGTCGATTAGTTCTTGTAGAAAATGCTTGAGTTTCATGCACTCATTCATTCTATGTCCCTTTTTTTGATGATACTCATAATAATGAGCATCATTCCACCATTTTGGTTTAATTGGTGGTTTTTATGGTCTTGATTTAGGTAGTGTAATAACCTTGTGAGTTATGAGCTTATGTAAAGCTGATTCAAGTGAATCTCCAAGAGGTGTAAATACTTGTTTAGGACCATTTGTGAAATATTGTTTTGATTGATTGGATTCTTGATTAATTCGCACATTCGATGTAGTATTAGAATCCTTTGGAGGGGTAGTAGTAGTAAGATTAAATTCTAGTTGTTTTAGTTTTAGATTTTGGGCATCTACTACTCCATCATTGAAAGCATTCTGATTTTTGTTCCAATACTTTGATTTGTCTTGGTTGCCACTGTTATTATTATTGTAAGGTCCCTTGGATTCTTTCTAGATCTTGATTTCTCCTTTCCTAATCAAGGTGTCTTCAATTTTAACTCCCATATCAATTACCTTATCAAATGTTGAAATACATTATAATTGAAGATAATGGTTCATTTCTATTACAATATTGTTTACAAAAATTTCCATCTTTTCCATTTCGAGAATTGAATGAGGATATCTTGCAAATATTTTCCTCCATCACTGTAAGAATGATATGAATGGTTATCAAATATGTTTTTTAGTAGTACATAGATCAATCATTGTAATAGGATGTTGAAAATTGTAGGAATAATGTTGCATGAGTCGATCTATTAACTCTTCAAAATTTTTGATTCCATGAGGTAATTTGGAGAACCATTCTACTGCTTGTCTGCTTAAGCTATGAGGAAATGGTCTCATCAAGTAGGTTTGTTCATGAATAAACTCCATGCTTAGAGTATAAAAATATCGTACATGATCTTGGGGGTCTATAACTCTTGTATACTTTTCATACTTTGATATATGCACATTTGTTCGAAATGGAGGCATGTTTATATTTCAAATGAAAGGCATAGGACAAAGTGCGTTGATTGAATACTTCTTTGGAAAAATGTCCTTTTTTTTCTTCATGTCTATGATTTGAGTTTGCAAAGCCTCAAGCTATATGATAAGAGTAGCCATGGGATTTTCCTCTTCACATGTTTTAAGTTGTTCGATTTCAAAATATTGAGGTAATTTTATTCCCAAAGAGGCTAGATGCACAAAATACTTTTCCTTGTCAGCCATTAAGACCTTGTCCATGATATTTTGAAACCTTGTGCCTTTTTGAATCTTTTGGATGTATTACTTGGTTATCTCTTGTTCATTTTCAGTATTGGTAGGATTAGCCCCCTCATTCTCAATTCCAGCCATGTTTTTGTTATTAGTTTGAGATTTGGGGTCTATATTATGTTGATCTATGAATGGATTTTGACCTTGATCTGATTGTTCTTTTGGTATTATTCTTGTCCAAGATATATGTCCAATATCAATTTTTTTTGTAGCGACCACTTCATGTCCACACCATGTAAGATTGGAAGATTCTTTATTTGAAAAGATGATCAATCTATCACCTAGAGTTTCAATGCTTGATAAGCTAGCTTAGAAATTGGTCAAATTTTTATGAAAAAGTGTTGATGTAAAGTAAATGATGCTTGAGATCTTGATAAAGGTTAGAATGACGTTGATAGTGATCTCTAAATAAGAAAATCTTGATATGACCAATTGAGACCAATGTTAGGTTGTTGAAACAAAGAGCAATTGGATTGATCTTCTAAAACAAAGGTTTGGATGTTATGCACTTGTGACGTTTGGACTATAAATAGAATTTTCCTAGATTTTCTAAAAAAATTAGCTGATTTTGATAGAAATAGTACATAAATGACTTTTTTTTTTACTAGCAATAAGAAAAGGACCAAATTTTTTAGAATCCACGTTCTTGTGCAAATGAAAACTTTGTGACAATTTGTGTCTAGGTGATAACCAACAATTTACAAAGTTTCCAACATTTTTGGTGTGTTTATAGGTGTTTTTAAGTATTCAACTTGGGACACATACATGCAAAGAAAAATTATTTTGTCTTGTTTTGATAGGACTTGTTTGTTTTTAAAATTTTTGTGATTAATTTTATAACAAACACAACTTTCCCTATAAAATTGGCATAGCATGAAAATATTTTCTCATAGACTTAGGTATAGACTCACAAGATAATCAAAATATTACCATCACTAAGCACACAATGGCTCCAAAAATGATGTTGTATTATTTGACTCTAAACACTAGTGAGGGAACAAAAGGATGAGTATCTTGGGGAGGTTACTATCCTCCTTGCACAAAGTGAAAGACCATAAAATGGACTAGAAAGCATATTTAGGTAACCAAAAACCCTAAACAATATGCTACCCTAACTAATCTAACATTAGAGACATTGAAAGAGGAATTAAAATAATATGCAACAAAGACACAAGAACTCCCTTCAAATGATGCTCAAATGTCCTCCTTTCTTCTCCATAAAACTGGATTATGTTGCTCATTGACAAACACAATTACACAAAGAACTTGAAAGCTCAAATTGATAATGAGAATTACTAGGAGATAGTGGTTCAACCTTGAAAGAATGAAATGCATCCCATTTTATAGAAAATGAGAGACATTTAGGTTAGATAGCACAAAATCTATGCATAAATGAAGATTTTAGTTGGTAGGATGTTAGGAAGCACGATATAGGGGAGATCAAATGAGGAGATATTGAAAATATTTGTGAAGCACCTTAAAAGGGATGAGAATCCTTAATTAAGGGATATGATATTTAGGTAGGATTAGGAATCATTAAGCCATTTAATAATTCAATATTCTCAATATTCCTCAAAATCAATAATTAGTTTTATGAAATTATAAAAATATCATAAATTGAAATTAGCCAATTAATTAATAAAAAATAATTAATTGTTGGAGACTTAGGGAAAAGGGGAATAAATAAATTTTATTTATTTATTCAATTAGGACCTAGGGATAAACTATGGGTTATTCATCCCAAGGGGTAAATTAGTGAATTATTGATCAAATTGAAGGTGTTGATGTTGAATTGAAATGTTTTTGATGATATTGATAAGGTTTAGGATCAATTCTGAGGGTTCTAGCTCCTAAAATGTGAAAGTGACAGTGAGGCATCGATGAACTTTGAGAATGCTAGAGGATTGATTGAAAGAGATTGATAAGAAATTCATATAAGTTTGGAATCAAATGAGTTTGGAATGATCTTGGATTGATTGAGGAAGATTAGGGCTTGGTTGGACTGATTTAGGAAGATGATCAATTTGGCCAAAATGAGAGAAATGTTAGTAATTGATGAAATGGAGGAATGACAAAATATTAGTAAATGATAAAGATCAAACACACACTATAGAAGACATGTTAAAAAGGGGGTATATTCAATGAACCATTTTTAGGTGTCTACACAAATATTATCACCTTTCAAGGGTGAAACAGGTAGTCACTACCATAAAGTATCTATTTTGGGCATCCATTCATAATAGTCTCCAATAGAATTACACAAGAAAAAATTGGGGCATATAGCCCTATGAGTACCTAGATGAGTGTAGTCTTGCAAGTAATATTGAAGCGGCTCTGATCTACACAACATCCAAGCATTTCCAAGGAATGATCATCATTTTTCCAAGAATAAAACCAACTAAGTCTTCTAAGATTTTATTCTCAAGGAAGCATTTTTATTATAATGAGAAGGGCTGGCGTTTACTTGTCCTCACTTAGGTCATTCCCAGGATATTTTTTTCTCAACTAGATGCCCTCTAAAGTTAAAAGTAGTAAAGAGGATTGGAAAATTAGGAGTCTAGATTTCTAATTCTTTACGAGGAAGAAGAGCACACTCTCCTATCCTCACCATTTTCTCCTATCAAGCATGCAAAACAAAGTTGTTTCCTATGAATTATTAAACTCAATGCTTAATCCTCTATATTGAGTTTCTAATTTTCCACTTGGGAAATGAGAATAATCTTCTAGTTGGATTAATAATTAAATTCAATTTGGTTTTTATGTGCCTAGAAGAGAATTAACCAAACATGAACTTGATTAATTGATTTTCCACAAATTCCTATTCAAGACTTAATTTATTGTTTGAAGTTCTAATTTTGCATGAAGGAAAATCACATACTTCTTTAATCAATTTAAGAATTGGAGAGAAATCAAAATTAAATTCCTAACAAAATCATCAATTAAGCATAGTAGTTTGGTTTATTTTTGTAAATGGAAACATGCAATGATTCATTAGTAGTTTTTGTATGTTTTCCTCCAATTCTTTCACCAAGGATTCTTTGGTAATGACCTACATAAACTTGTTAAGCTATTTTAAATGAAAAAAAATCACAAAACATAAAAAGTTAGCTAATTAGTAACCAAGTTTTTTATTAAAAAAGTTGTGATTTTTGCTCTCAAATTTCCTGACAACGAAATAGAAACCCAGTCAACTTTTCCTGAAGATGACTAAAGAGTTACCACAGATGACTAAGAACCCTAGAAAAGACTAAATGCTAACCAAAAATGACTAAAGGCTTCACAAATGAATAAAGATCTCCTAGAGATGACAAAATACTACTATAGACGATGGAAGAACTCCTAAAAATGCCATTTTGCAAGGCAATCTACTGAATTTGTAGAATAGAGAGAAAATTTTGTGAAAATGAGGCTTCTAGCCCCATGGTGGGTGCCAAAAATATAATGTGTAAATTTTGTACATGTAATAATCCTGCACAGAATCACTCAATACGAATTTAGCTTGACATGTTAGTACAAAATACAATTTAATTGCACCAAATTGAAATAATTTGTTGGTTCTTTTTCATTCTAATCTCTTCTATACCTGTGGCTTAGGTATATTCCTCAATAGGACCAAACACTAATTCAAAAAGAAAAAAGAAAATGTTCAACAAGGTCCTTAAACCTTCTACACTTTGGGCTCCACAAACTCAAGTGGGTATTACCTATCTTCTGCCTTCAATATTCAATAGTATCACAAACTGATAGGCATAGTGGATGTAACATAAAACATGTAAATGGTAACACATTTTATAAAGACTGATGAGAACCACACATTCTAACATACTAGACCATTCTCCTATCCAGTGAGTATGGAGTCTCTCTAAATGAAAAGATTCTTAACAACAACATACATCAAATGTAAAACCTGCGAATGATCTCTGAACTTGACTATGCCTTACATACTCAATTCACACTCTTGGAAGAAAATGTAATCATCCAATTCATTATAGTTCTTTAGTCACTGAAACTACATTAAGGAATTTAATTATCTTTAAAAGAAACCATAAACCAATTAGATCCTCTACCTTATACAGTATTGGATTTAGATGTCCCTAACAACCAATCCAAATGAATACAAGAACTGAAACAAAGACATTACTCATTAAGATCTCACAAATAGCAGGAAGTTACACACATATATTATGCTAAAACATCTGAAAAATTTAAAATTAGAGTCAAAGAAACCACTGATAGTCTTAATCAAATATATATAGATTATGAGCCTTCTTTGGCATAAAAATCCCATCCTTACAAATAACCTAGAAAACTCTAATTATACCAATTGGACACCACAAGTCTAGACTGGCTTAGGGGAAAAAGAAACCCTAATACACAACCAATAAAACTTGGGAACCAAGCCAACATTAAGGCACAATAGATAGGGAGTTGAATAAGGTTACAAAATATCTACAAATCTAATCAAAACCCTAAGTCATCACCATTCAACATTTATGAAGCCACAATCATAAAAAATCTACCCCTTCGGCACCCTACGACTACATAAATATAACCCAAAAGATCAGGCCTATCCATCTACCTGTCTACAACTTGGAACATGATGCCATGGCCAAAAACCCACTGTACAGGTTTGAAAATTCAAATAATATTGGCCCCAATGGTCACCATAGCATGGAAACACTATCAACGACCCAAATTGAATCTCAAAAAATAAGTTTAAAACATGATCGTTGATCTTCCCTTTACTAGTGCCTCCACTTAGTAATTTGGTCCCACTTGACTTTCCTCATTAAACTGGATAGGTATCACCCAGGCGTAAACCCATGATGAATAACCTTCGTGCATCTTTGCATAGTGATATCATGCCAACCATTCAATCTTCTTTAATTTGACTATCCTTTACCTCTATTCGCATCCTGTCGGACCCATGATCTAAGATGGCTACATGTTGCAAAGGCAGGATGCTGTGGTGAATAAATTTCCTTCATCTTCCATTCACGAGATTATGCCCACCATTAGATAAAATATGATCTGCTCAATGCTTATCTTTACTGCAGCCTTGACCATGTCCCACCATTTTTCTACATGGCACAAAGGCGTGATTCCTTGAAGGATATCCTCCCTGTAGCTTTTGATCCCAGAATCACTCCAATCGTTAGATTAAAACTTATAAGACCAAACTTTATCCTTGCCACTAGCTTTTAAAATACTAACCCCACAATATGAACATTGACACTTGTCTCCTAGGCGCGACTCCTCTAAGAGTAAATTGGCTGCATCTTGTGATCAAGCCATTAAGCCCACTATCAGATCAAAACAAACTTGTTTGACATCTTGCAATAATTTAAACACCATGGGGAATTTTACACTTAGGAAATATTAAAACAAGCCCTGCTATGACTTAGGAGTTAAAAAGGAAAGGTCCCCTGCACAACAACTTAATGCAGATGAGGAAAAATACTTTAGTGGCCTAAAAAGGTAACACAAAATTATAAAAGCTACAAAGGTCCTAGGGTTTAACCATCATGGAAGCTAGGTATTGGAAGCAATGTCAAATAGAGTATAAGAACCAAGCTTAAACATTATAGAAAAAAGGAAGGAACAACACCATGGTAAAAAAACTTTTGCAGTCCTAACAGTGGCTCCAACTAAGGAAGGTTGATCACAAGATCAAGACTAGAACACCAACACTCTAGGTTACAGACCAAAACTCACACCAAAAACCCTAAAACTATACATATATACATATATAACTGCATATGAAAAGTGAATTAAGAGAAAAATAGCTTTAGATACTGTCCATGCACATGCAAGTCTTTCACTTCACCACTAGGACTTTAAAAGAAATAAGAATCTTTCCCATGTAGATCCTACACAACAAATGGTCCCAACCATAAGGAATAGAATTTTCAATGCTTCCATTTGTCTTCTAATATTGCATTCCATTGGAGCACCATTCAGTCACATGAAATCTCCTTTCTGATGATCTCTTGTCAAATAGATACTTGGACTATTGATGGATCTTCTAATTTTGCACTTGTGCTTCACTTCTGATCTCATCCAACTCCACTAACTACAATATTCTGTTGTGCATTGGCTATGCTACTTCTATGTCTTCATCTTGGATGAAATTTTAGACTAGAAATAAATTTTTTTATGGTAGTATAGTTTTTTTTCCACAAACCATCTCAAAAGGGAATACACCTATAGCTCTTTTTACTGTTATCGTGTCAGCCCACAAAGCTAGCTTAAGCTTTGAATTCCAAGAATTTTTGTTCTTCTCTATTATCTTCTTGATAATATTCGTAATGCTCTTATTACTTGATTCTGCTTGTCCATTTGACTGTGGATGATATGGTGAAGAATATGAAATGATTATACCATACTGGTTACAAAACTCCTTGAATTTTTTGGACCTAAAGCACATACCATTATCTGTAACTAGCTTGCTTGGCACACTAAACCTGGTCAAGATGTTATCCATTAGGAAATCAATGATCACCCTACTATTTTCCTTCTTGGTTGGTATAGCCTCAACCCATTTTGTGAAATAGTTAGTGGCAACAAGAATCCAACTCTGACCCCCACTAGACTTTTCTAAAAAATCTACAATAAAATCAATGCCCCATTAGGAAAAATGAATCTCAACTGAAATTAGATTCAAAGGTAAAACCCCTGAATACATTAGCTTATTTGAAAACTTTTGACAAGCTTCACACTTCTGCACAAACTTATGCGTGTCCCTTAATAAACAAGGCCAATAGAAACCAGCTCTAAGTATCTTATGTGTAGTTTATTTTGCTAAATAGTGCCCTCCACATACACCACTATGTGTTTCTTTTAATACTTTCTTAGACTGGGCCTTATCTACACAAAAAATGAACTCCATCTCTATTTTTCCTATATAAATCTCCCCAAATTAACACATATTTTTTAGCCTGAAGTTTGAGAGTAGTCCTTTGATTTTCTCTCACATTCTCAGGAAATTTGGTATTCTTAAAAAAATATACAATATTAGTATACCATGGTTGCATCTCAATGCTAGTTTACATTTCATTTATTTGCACATTATTTACTTGGTTAAGCTCCATATTTGTATCTGTCATGAGATTTTCCAACCCAAGCCTCTTACCAATTTGGTAAACTAGATCTCCAAATCAAATTATTGTATTTTATTAATCCACCTACACCTCTTACCAGTAACCTCATTTTGTGAAAGAATATCCTTAACAACAGCACTAGGTACATAAGAAATTACCTTGGAACATACCAAATAAGGCCTAAAATCCTTAACTGCCTTAACTAAGGCATAAGCTTGTTTTTTCCAAAATTTTATAATTTAATTTTTCTGCTTGCAAAGACTTTGTGAAAAATGAAATAGGATGTTAAAATCATTCTTTGTCCTTCTATAATAACACTATAGCAATGGTATTGAATTAAGAAAATAAGAATAGAGAAAATGACAATTCATAGTTAGGAGACTTAAAAAATGGTGCTTCCTGAATAGCCAACTTAATTTTATCAAAATCTCGTTGAGCTTCTTTACCCCAATCATACTTAGCACCATTCTTCAAAAACTTGACAATAGGTTCTGCAAAGTTTACAATAAACCTTACAAAATTTATCTTTCGTAGGAAATATTGTACCCCCTTGATGTTCTTAGGAGGAGTCAACTTACTGATAGCTTCAATATTCTCTGGATCAATTCTCATTCCTTCTTTAGACACTATATGCCCTAGAAATTTTCCTTCTAAAATAGAAGTGACACTTCGTTGGATTAAGAGACACTCCAAAGCCTTACAATTTTTTTTATCTAGATGCCTACAATGATCCTCATCTTTATTTGAGTATGCAGTGGGATCATCCTAATAAACAACCATAATTATAGTTATGAGTTCCTTAAAAGAAACATCCATTTCTCTCTAAAAAGTGGCCCTTGCATTCATGAGACCAAATGACATTATTACATAAACATAAGTCCCCCATGGGGTAGTAAAAGTTGTCTTGAACTACTCTGATTCATTAACCAAAACCTGATTGTAACTTGAAAACCCATCCATCATGGATAAAAGATCACATCCTATTACTCTTTGCAGCATAGCCTCCATATTAGGTAAGGAATAATTGTCCTTGAGTGATGCTACATTTAGATTCCTGAAGTCAACACAAAGCCTAATGTCTCCATTCTTTTTTCTGACTAGCACAAGATTTGACACCCAAGATGAATGTATTATTGGTTTTATAATTTGAGCCTCCCTGAGTTTAATTAGCTCTTCTTGCATTTTTGGGGCTAACAATAGATTTATTGGTCTTTGCTTTTGTCTAAATGGTTTCACATCAGGCTTTAGAGGAATCTTATGCTGGAACAAGTCCTCTATGTAGGCCTTAAGATCCTCATATGACCAAGCAAAAACATGCTTGTATTTCTTCAATAAACTGATTAGATTTTCTTTGATGCAAGGGGTAAGTTCTTCCCTATGTATACCATTTTAGGGAATTCCTCTAACCCTAAATTTATCCCTTCAAGACTCTCCATTTTAACATTAGTCCTTTTAAATAAGTGACTATCATTGTCACTAAAAATGCCCTTAAGTTGAACCAAACCCTTATGTATTACATTTGTCAGCAATTAAACAACCTCAACCCCAAAAATAGTTTCTTATCATCTATGATTTCAACTAGAGCATTACAATCAATTCTTTGGCCCTCATAACTATTCATACATTGAATGAACCCGAGAATATCACTATCATCCTCAAAAACTTTCCATTACACACATTATCAGGAATAGCAAGCCTGATCTTAGTTTCAATAGAAGAAATCCCAAACAAAGTTATATCATCATTTTTTATGGCTACACTTTCTAGGAAGTCAGCCATAATGTTCTTGGATCTTTCTACCCATTCAATTGAGAAAGCATGAAAAACTCTATCTTATCCCAAACTGCATACTTGTATAATTTTAATCTATCATTCTTAACAACATACATGGATCTAATTTGGGAAACTGATAACTCTGAGTCCCCAAATACTCTTAACAACTTTATCCCATGTTTCATTGCAACCTCTAATCCTAACAATAATGCTTCATATTCTGCAGTGTTATTTGTACATTGGAAATCTAAGAGGAAAGAATACTTAAAAGTTGTAGCTAATGGGGAAATAAAAATACACCAACTCCAGATCCTTCCTTGGAGCATGAACCATCAATGTAGATTTTCCATATCTCATCATGATTTGATTGTGAGTCCCCCACAATTGGGTCCTCATCATCAACTCTAGACCTATCTTGCTCAATCCTAAATTTTTTCATGTCAACATTCATGAAACAATTCAGGACCCTTGGATCCCTTCTCTTAATTATCACTGGAGCACATGGCTCTCTATATAACTTAACATCACTCCCATTGATAGGGATAGTAGCTTAAGACATTTCCAACTACAGATGTCCTTCAATTACTGTTGCCCACTGTCTAGATAGCAACATACCATAATGAGGTTGTGTATTAACCACAACAACATCCATTTTGAAAATAGCCTTAGGAAAATAAAAAATCTTGACCTCAATACCCTTTAAGGTTGCCAGCATAGGAAACTCTCTATTATCCATGGAAAAACATCTTCCAAAAGATGTATCAACCCTTAATCCCAACTCCTTCATAACACCATAAGGCATTACATTTACTGCAACACCTGAATTTATCATAAATTTTTTAATAATTGGTCATTTACTAGCAAAGTCACATTAAAAGGGTCTACCTAAGAAGGCTCCTAAGTTATAATGTTCCCTACATAAATTATAGGAGCTTCCTACTCCTCATCATCTCCCCTTTTCTTGATAGTATTTCTAACATGGAAAACATCATTAGGTATACTTTTGAGTAAAGAGAAAGCAACCTCTCTATGCTCCTTTATCTTCAACATCTTAATAAAAGGTACTGGCACCTTTATCTGAGATAATGTATGCTTCATGTTGAAAGATCAAAAACTAAGGACATCCTCACTAGAATTTTTACCCTTTCTCTCCCTAGATTTCCCTATTATTTCTCTGTAATGGGGGTAATTTTTCTTGGATCCAAAATATTATCTTTATTTTGAATTGAGACTTAGGAGAACCTTATTTTACAAACAATGAACTAGGATTTCCCTGATCCCTATCTACTTTCCTATTTCTTAAATTGTAAGTGCTCCTATTCTGATAAATTGCAACAACAGTACTGAGAGATCTCACCTCTTCATCACTAGGTCTTCTTAATTGAACATGTTCATCCTTTGCATTAGGAATATTGATAGTATGATGCATAACATCATATGGTTCATCACTCTCTTCTCTAGCATATGTCATGAACATATTTATTTGAGGCCTCTCATCCTCTCCACTTTGTTCATTCTCTTTCTCAGTTGATCCTGCTAAAGCTTGTGCAACCGCACATTTGAAAGGAGAATGTGACATATTGAAGGACACGCACCAAGAAGTGTTCTCTACATTGTGTACATTGTTTCTCTTCAATGGTCCAGGAGTTTCTCTATCGGTTGTATCACTTGTTCCTTCTGGTACAGGTCTATTATTCTAAAAGCCCCTTTCATTCTTGTCCACCTTATCAGTAAGGTCTTTGACTACAGTAACCATTTTGTGAAATCTATCAACCTTGTCCTCTTCTTTGGGAAACCTATTAGGCTAACCCTTAGGATCTTTCATAATCTACCATCATCTCTCTTTCCAAGTTTACCTGAATCCCTTCTATTACTTTCTATATTAATTTCCATCTTGTAGGCATTCCTCAAATTACTAGGATTTTTATCTTTACAAGATAGGCAATCTTTCCATCCAATGCATTGCAATATGTAGTAATACACACATTTTCATCTAACCTCAACACTTGGAAAATTCTATCCATAGCCTTCTAAAATCTAATATTGAATTTAGTTACGTTCTCATTTTGAAACTTCTTGATGTTATTGAACTCATTCAACATAAAACTAGAGTTCACCTTGTCACCATATTGCTCTTCAAAACATTGTTTAAACTCATCCCATGAACTAATACTACCATTAGATAATCCACGGTACCAATCTCTAGCATCTTCAATTAAGGATTACACAAATAGCTTCATGAAATATCCTCATGCTCTATTTCACAATCATTCATCTTATTAGAGAAAGCCTTTTTATTCTCTTCACCATTTATTACATTATTTCCACTAAACTTAGGCATTCTATCACTTATTTCATTTGGAAAGACATTTGGTTGGCCTGGAATACCATAAAAATAATTTCTTATATGTCTCCAAATGCATGGGTCTTCTCTAAAAACCTCCCCCAATATTTTGACCACTTGTACCAACACCTTGGTTTTGATTCAGAGTACCCTGAAATGAACTAGATCCTGGGACATTAGTACTAACATTTGTTGTATGAACCGTAGGACCTAATCCAATGCTACCTTGAGTATTAGCACTAGTATTAACTACCTTAATATTTTTAGTAGACTACAAAAAGGTAATTGTCTTCTTCATTTCTGCAGTAGCAACATCTAACTCTGCTTTTTCTATCTGTTTAGCAATATCATATTTTGTTCTCCTAGCTCTTTCTAACTCTATGTCAAGTAAAGACATACCCTGAGATGCCTTTAGTTCATCTTTGGGTTCATTAAGTTGGACACGAGTAACCTTTTGTTTACCTTTATCTAATATAGGGTTACTTGTATGGATTGAAGGTGGATCCTATAAGGAAACATGAGCCCCTAAAGATTTTTCACTTTCCCAATCCAAAATTTGTCTGACCAAATGATCCTATTCCACATAATTTTCTTTAAATAACTTTCCTTCTCTCTACATTCCATCCTCAAGGCATCCACATCACCAAATATTTCTTTGTTTTAAGCCTTGAATCCCCAACTTTTGTTGAGCCCGCATTCTTTGCAAGTTATCATTTTCAACCACAACTTCCATGACTTCATTATTTCTATTAGTTTCCATTCTTTTCCTTAAAATCATTTGTTCCTATATTTCTCTTCTTAAGGCATCATTATTTCCAAAAATTGCATCAAGATCAGGTAATGTAATGTCATAATTAGTAGAATCTTCTAGAAGTTTATCAGGTTGAATCCCTTTGGTTCACAGCTTGCTCATAAGGATCATTTTGGAGAAAAGGGTTATTACTTATACCTTGGGAAAAAGTATCCAAATTTGAAATATTTCTAGGTCTAGAATCCCTATTACTTTTCTTTTCATTATCCATCCTATATTAAACCTGGGTTATATCCTTTTGCTGAGATACATCTTCTTGGACAAGAGTATCAAACATGTTGTCACAAAAGATTAAACCATCAAATTCAGTACTTATAGAAGAAGAAGCACTCCCTTTTGGGACAACACCCAAGGGCTGACCCACATTTGAAGCCTTAGGCCTCCAAGAATCTATACTACTAGACTCTATCCTTTTTGACCAATTTCTTCTAACAAGCTTTGGGAGTCCATCCTCCAATTTAACCTTTGGATGTTCTTTCATATACGCTCAAGTTTTTCTCATGTTTTTAATATCTTGAAAAATGAAATCTAAAAAAAATTGTGATTTCAACTAAAACACTAGCCAACCAAACTCAAAGTCGCCACTCAAACCAACTTGAGGAATTAAAAAAAAATTAAATTGACCTTTAAATTTTGCAAATATCAAAGGAAACTATGAAATGAACTTATCTCTTAGTTCCTCAGTAGAGCCACCATTTTTGTTGGTTCTTTTTCTTGCTGATCCATTTTATACCCATGACTCAGGTATATTCCTCTATAGGCCCAAACAATGATTCAACAAGGAAAAGAAATAACGTTCAACAAGGTCCTTAAACCTTCTACACTTTGAGCTCCACAAACTCAAGTGGGTACTACCTATCCTCTCCCTTCAATATTAAATAGTATCACAAATGGTCAGGCATAGTGGATGCAACATAAAACATGTAAATGGTAACAAATTTTATAAAGATTGATGAGAACCACACATTTTAACATATTAGACCAGTGCCCTATCTAATGAGTATGGAGTCACTCTAAACAAAAAGACTCTTAACAACAACATAAATCAAATGTAGATCTTTAAAATAATCTCTACACTTGAATATGCCTTAAATACTCAATTCACACTCTTGGAAGCAAATATAATCATTCAATTCATTACAGTTCTTTACTCACTGAAACTAAATTAAGGAATTTAATTCTCTCTGAAAGAAACCCTAAACTAGTTAGACCCTCTGCCTTACAGAGTGATGGATTGAGATGTCCTTAAAAACCAATCCAAATGAATACAAGAACTAAAACAAAGACATTACTCATTAAGATCTCACAAATAATGGGAAGTTACACACATATATTATGCTAAAACATCTGAAACATTTAAAATTAGAGCCATAGAAACCACTTGTAGTCTTAATCAAATATGCAAAGATTAAAAGCCTTCTATGGAATAAAAATACCATCCTTACAAATGACCTAGAAAAATCTAATTATACCAATTGGACACCACAAGTTTGGATTGCATTAGGGCAAAAAGAAACCCTAAAACATAACCACCAAAACTCAGGAACCAAGCCAACATTAAGGAAAAATAGATAGGGAGTTGACTAAGGTTAAAAAATATCTACAAATCTTATCAAAACCCTAAGTCACCACCATTTGACATTTATGAAGCCACAATCATAAAAATTCTATCAATTAGCACCCTACGACTACATAAGTACGACCCAAAAGATCAGGCCTATCCATCTACCTCTCTGCAACTTGGAACACGACACCATAGCCAAAAACCCACTGCACAGGTTTGAAAATTCAATTAATACTAGCCCCAATGGTCACCATGATGTGGAAACACTATCAATGGCCCATATTGAATCTCACAAAATAAGTTTAAAACATGTTTGTCAATCTTCCCTTTACTATCACCTCCACGTAGCAATTTGGTCGCACTTGACTTTCCTCATTAAACTGGACAAACGTCACCCAAGTGTGAACCCACGATGAATAAATTTTGTGCAGCTTCATATAGCGGTATCATGCCAACCATTTAATTTTATTTAATTTGGCTGTCCTTTACTTCTATTCCAATCCTGCTGCACCCGTGATCTGATATGGCTACGTGTCACAAAGGCGCAATGCCATGGTGAAAAAACTTCCTTCATCTTCCATTCACAGGATTACACCTATCATTAGATCAAATTTGATCTGCTTGATGCTTATCTTTACTGTAGCCCTGACCATGTCCCACCATTTTTCTATGTGGCACAAATGTGTGATTCCTTGAAGGATATCCTCCTTGTAGCTTTTGATCCTGGAATCACACCAACTGTTAGATTAAAACTGATCAGCCCAAAATTTATCCTTGCCGCTAGCTTTAAAAACATTGACCCCACAATCTGAAGATTGACACTTGTCTCCCTGGCATGATTCCTTGAAGACTAAATTGGCAGCATCTTGTGATCAAGGCATTACACCCATTGTTGGATCAAAACAAACTTGCTTGAGATCTTGCAATAAATAAAATACCGCATGAAATTTTAAACTCATGAAATATTAAAACAAGCCTCGCTAGGACTTATGAGTTAAAAAGGAAAGATCCTTCGCACGATGACTTAAGGCACATGGGGAAAAATAATCAAGTGGTCCAAAAACATAACGCAAAATTATAAAAGGCACAAAGTGTTGGAGATTTGATTTTGAATAGTTGATTGATTGTATGTTTGTCATTGATGACAACATATAATACACAAGTAGTACTTCTGTGTGTACTTATCAATATGATGACATGAAGACCAGAGTGGATAGATACATGTTGTTGACATGTTTACTATGCTATGTTCATACACACAGACCCAGATATGAAGTTTCAGTAAAGATATGTAATTCTGTTATTGACGGTTACAGTTCTGGAGGAATAACTGTTTAAGGCTAACGTATGTAATGTGTTGATCAAGTTGTGCCTATCTTTAGGATATGCAAGTGTATATTCATGATTAGTTATGAGTTATTGATATTAATCTAAATGTGCCAAACATATTGCAAGAAGATTACAACGTTATGATTAATTTGGTGAAGCCGACTTAGTGAAGCGACGCGTCTGTTCAGCATTGACTTGCGCGGTTGTAATTATGCTTGCGTGCTTAGTAGAGATGACAAGGATGTTAAGAAGAGTTTTCGTATAGGTCCCATAATATCATACTTGGTGTATGTATTTATAGAAGGTCATTTGTAATGAGAAAAGTTGCGAAAGCCAGAGATTGACAAGCAGAGCAGAGTGTTGATACATCAAAGCTATATTTATCATATGTTGATAATATAGATGTTTATGTTGAAGCATTAAGAATATAGATTAGATTTTTATATTGATTTACAAGAGGTTAAAGCATCGGTGCATAAAAGGAACTGATGAGACAAGTAGTGTCACAAATAGCAGTTCATCTTGTTGATACAGTGTGTATCAAATAACCAGAAGGTTGTAGCCTTCACCACTTGGACAGTGAGTCCTTGGATAGTAAGTCCACCACCCCTAACAGGGTTATATGTAAAAGACTCCTAACAGGGTCTGACCCTTAACTAGGTCACTATACTACTGCATTGTAATGTAGAATTCCTAACAGGGTTGGAAGATCTTTTAACAGGGATCACTATAAACAGTATAGTTCTTTGTGGGTATTAATTCCCACCGGGGTTTTTACCATTTGGTTTCCCCGTAACCAAATTAATGTGTTGAGTAAAGTGTTATATGTATGTGCATTTACTTTGTATCAAATAAATAAGTATAAGATAAAGATTTAAAGTTTTAGATAACTGATTCACCCTCCCCCTCAGTTATCTCTGAAGTATTCTAACAATTGGTATCAGAGCTAAGTTCCTTGGAGAGAAAGCCTAATAGCTTAAGGTAGATCAGATGGCATACTTCAGAAAAGAGAGCCCTAAGTTTGATGGAGAGAAATATCTGGATTGGAAGAACAAAATGATAACACATCTACAATGCATTGGATTTGAGATCTTTGAAATTGCTACACAAGAAGTTATAATTCCATCTCTGAAAGACCTTGCAAAGGATGTTTCTACTAGAAGAAAGAAGGAAACATTTACCAATAATGCAATTTCCAAAGAAGCCCTAATCAGCGCCTTATCTAATAGTGAATTTTTTGAAATCAAGAAGATTGACAAAGCATATATCATATGGAAGTATCTAGAAGACATGTTTGAAGGAGATGTTCAAGCAAAGAATGCATGCAGGAAGACATGGAAGAAGAAATACAATAGCCTTGAGATGTTGCCAGAAGAAAACATTATAGCTTATAATCAAAGGATAAATGAAGCAGTATCTGGAATCAAAAACAATGGAGGAGAAATTTTAGAAGAAGATATAATGGATAAGTTGTTAACTACGTTGACATCAGACTATGAAAACAAGATCAGTATTCTAGAAGAAACTATGCAATTATCACAAGAATTCAAGAGAGAGAGACTTTGATCAGCAAAATCTCTACATTTGAGATATCAAGATTGAAGACTGAACCTAAGAATGAAACATCCTTCAAAACTTCAATCCATGGTAAGAAATCCTCACACATCCCTAGTCATAATGAAAATGAAGAAACTAATGAAGAGCTAGAAGAGATAATTTCCATGATTTCTAAGAGAGAAAAGAAAGGAAAAGGAAAGTATGAAGGACAGCTTCCATTCAAGTGTTTTTCATGTAATAAGATTGGTCACTTTGCATCTAAGTGTCCCACAAG
>MU226068.1:9659382-9672509 GCA_018584345.1 Thuja plicata | reverse complement strand
TTCCACGTGGTCGGGTGGTAGTGATTCTTATTACCATTGAGATTCTGACAGATTCTTCTTCATGCTTGGATGTTCCTTGTTGCAGTTTCATCTTCATAGTCTTTTGGAGACTTGTTCAGTTACTTGATATGTGTATTGTACCATATGTATTTATTGGTTTTCATCCTTTGGAGGATGCATTGTATCATTTATTATGTATTATTACATACCCTTCGACTTGTGCATTGGATGTTGATTAGGTAGTATACTTTATGGTATCAGATGTATATGTAATCTCTTATTATGAGATGTATGTAATTGGTTTCAGCGTATGTAACCTTTATGTCAGTTTGTTATATTTGTTAATCGTAGATTATTATTTTTAAATAATTCTATGTCAAGGAACCCTCGAGAAGTGTCAATCATGTATGATTTGTATTTCATGTATGTCATGTACTTCATTATGTTGCTTCCACATTGTTATCATTATTGTTTGTAAACATTTTAAAAAAAATTTATTTCGTTAACTTAGTGTCATGTTTAGGTTAAGTTCTCCTGGGTTCCCTGGCGGCGCATTACAGGAATGATCAAAAAATAAGTCAGAAGTTAGTTTATTTTCAAGTTCCCCTTAAAGTCAAGATGTCGAGCTTCTTTCCAAACTTAAAAACTAGTAAAGGCAAGTATGAAATTTTAGGTCTACACCCAACTCCCTGATGAAAACAAAGTCCAAAGGTTGAGAAATTTTACAAAATTCAATACTAAATAAGCCAAGTATGAAAGTTTGGGTTTATACCTGACTCCTTGATGACAAGAAATTTGAGAGGTTGAGAACTTTTAGGAACTTCAAAATTAAACAAAGGCAGTGGTGCGTGCAGGAGAACCTAAGGATTGGAAGGCTACTAGAGGGTGATTTGGAGGACCTTGAAAAATGAAGACTACAAGGACCTACAAGGTCTCAAAACATTGTAATTTGGGCCATTAGTGCCTATGGAATGTAATGAAGTCTATGTAATGCAAAGTCTCCATGATAAGGAAAATAGCCCTACAAGGGTCACCATGTAATGGGAGATGGGGTTTTTAAACTTTGATAGGAGTAAACATATAATATCACTTGTATGGTCATAAAAACAATATAATAAGGGAAGTAGGATGTAATGGTGACTAAATTGGTCATAAAGCCTTAAAATTTATTAGGAAATTTTATAGGTGACAAGGCTAAGTATAGATGTTTGAAAGTAATGAAATGTGAAGAACCATGTAAAGAGGATTAGTTTGTATGTAGTTGTCAAGTTGAAAACTTAGTTTTCAACTTGATAATATCCTCTACACTTGTAAAAGACAAGAAAGTCAACAAAGACCCTTGGAAAGTCAGTTTTAGGTAGTTACAATTGGTTTTTAGGAAGTTTGGGGTAGTTCCAAAGTTGGTTGTCGGTTATATGGGGATGAAAAAGGTCTATTTATCATGTAATAGCCCGAGAAAGTGAGGAGAAGTCGATGTAATAAGTTTGGAACAATAAAATTTTAATTTCTTTGCAAGGTCCTCATTTTGGCCATGGTAAAAGTCATCTGATTTAGTAATTTTAATGGTTATATTGTTGTCTCTTTAATGGAGTGTTGATTTATGATGTAAGGATAGTGAGTTAACTCCATTTTGGTTTTTGTAGTACATGTTTTGGTGGAACTTTGATAGAGATCTAGTGGATTAAGGGAGTGATGCAGGAGAATCCTGGGGTAGTTGGCAATCCTGCTCAACCAAAAATATGTTTAATTTTGTTCTTAACTTGTTTAGAGACTGCTTAGTCAAGTGCTTAGTTACCCTATTGCTCAAGTACTCTTTCTATCTTGCTTTACCAATGGGTCTCGGTGTTGTTGGTTGCTCAGTGTTGCTTTCACCAAGTTGATTTTTGTCGCTCAAAATGATTTCCTCGAGTTGGTTTATGTTGCTTGGGTATGCTTTCCTTGAGTTGGTTTCTATTTGTCAGGTATGATTTCCCCGAGTTGGTTTCTATTTCTCAGGTATGCTTTCCCCAAGTTGGTTTCTATTTCTCAGGTGTGCCTTTACTAAGTGTTTGATGTTGCTCGGTGATTCTCTTCCTAAGTTGTTCATTCTTATCTGGCCGACTTCTATATTTAATTTCCATGGTGTAATTCATTTGGAATCTCTCATTGGTACTATGTGGACCTAAATCTGGGTTGATGTGTTCTCCTATGTATTTTTTTATTAATTGCAGCCAACTGGTGCATTTAATATCTGTTCATTATAGAGTGTATGGCCGACTGGGTCATTTAATTATTGTTTACAAGATGAATTATGGAAAGTGTGTATAAAAGACAGTCTAGGTTGATGTTTAAAAGGAAATAGACAAAGAGGAGGCAAGGAAATATAGCTAGAGGATAGTAGAGTAAGCTAATAAGCTAAAATATTGTAAGTTGTTGTAGATAGTTGTAAGTGGGTAGGCATAGATTGCAGATTGCTTGGTGGCTTGCGAGCACAAGTTCATACCTGGTTTCTTCCACTTAGCTATAGGGTAGATGGATAAAGTTAGATCATGCGAGATCTTATTGAATCTATTGATGTAATTGGCTGTAACAGGGAAGGCCCTACAACCCAACATGTTGCATGTAATTTGGAATTCTGAGATAATATAAGTTGATATTGATATATCTTGTGTTGTGTTGTTTTCGCTATGTGTTCTTGTTGTTAGATGCAAGTTTGGACAATAATTTATTGGATCCTCTGAGCTTGGACTGCATCAAGTGGTATCAAAGCTGCTGGTTCATTTCTTGTGGAGCTTAGGGTTCTCAAGGATTTGGAGAGATGCCTCCGAGAAGATTGGACCCTTAGGCGAATGCATATCTTTCTAAGGAGGTGGAAGCGAGGATAACAAAAAGATTAAGATATGAGATGGCGGTGATGAATGAAATCATAGAAGGTATTAGAAATATTGGATTTCATAGAGGTCTGAGAATGGCTGATGCTTATGAAGAAGATACTGAAGATTTTGAAGTTGCTGGATCTAGTGGAGATGACAGAGCTAATTAGATAGAGATATCAAGAGGAGGTAGGTATGATCAGTTGCAGAGATTTGGAGCTTGGTTGACTACAAACTACCATATGGAGGTATCTAATTTTTTAGGTACATTGAGACCCAAGGATCTAATTGATTGGATTATTGATGAGTTAGAAGACTACTCTGAGCTAGAAGACATTGAAGATCCACTTAGAGCAAGGTTGGAAAAAACTAAGTTGAAGGGACATGCTGCTTTATGGTGGAAAGAATTACAGAGGGACCGAGAAGAAGGTGAGATGAATATCAATTGGTGAAGGTTGATGGTGGCAAAGCTGAAGGCTAAGTTTATTCATTCCGACTATGAAATTGATTTTTTTAAGAAGTTACAAAATCTAAAATAGAAGGAGATGACTGTGGAAGATTATACCAAGGAGTTCTACAAGTTGAATATTCAGTCTGGGCATAGAGAAATTTCTAAAGAAAAGGTGGCAAGGTATGTTAATGGTTGGAAATTCAATATCCAAGATGAGATTGGTATGTTGAAGATTGAATTGGTAGAGGATTCTTATCAGTATGCACTGAAGGCAGAAGATAAGTTGAAGAGAAGACACTATGGTAATTCCTAAGGGAAAGAGAAGCAAGAGCAATCAGCAAAAGATAAATCAAGAGTTGAAAATGAACAAAAACCTATTGAATCGAGGATAAAGATAGGTAGATGTGTATTCAGAGGTACTTGTTACAACTCTAGAGAAGAAGGACATCGGTCATTTGAATGTTACCATGCAGATAAGAAGGTCAGTAGGCACCAAAATGCTATGGTGAATGAGGTTTCTAAGAATGAACCTAAGGTGGAGTGTATGCATATTTTTCTTAGGAGAACTTTGTTGCCCTTGAAGCAAGCTAATTCTTGTTAGAGGAAGAACTTGTTCAGGATTGTATGCAATTCTGGTGGTAAACATTTTAAGGTGATTGTTGATGGAGGAAGTACTAACAACCTAGTTGCTGAAGACATGGTTCAAAAAATTGGTTTGAAAAGGATGAGGCATCCTTTTCCTTATTAGATAAGTTGGTTACAAGATGGTCATGCAGTAGAGGTGAAGGAGAAGTGCATGGTGAGTTTTCACATTGGTACCTATAGAGATGAAGTATTATGCTACATTGTGGAGATGAGTTCTTGTCATATTTTACTTGGTAGACCTTGGCAGTATGATAGAGAGGCTATTCATGACTATAAAATAAATTCCTTTACTATACCAAAGGATAGGAAGAAGTCTATTTTGATTCTGTTGAAGGATGCAGAGCTCGGGAGGAGGACCTTGAGCATTGGTAGTAGATCTAAAATGGTTGCAGTGGATGGTGCAGACATGAGCGTGCAAAGATATGAAGATAAATCAGCAAGTACTAGTGGTAAAGGGAAGTAGAAGAAGAACCAAGGGAAGAGTGTGTCATTTGAGGACTTGGAAGACATATATATCAAGAACCAGTTTGGGATCTATGTGCTAAATCCCAAAAGATGTTCATCTAGCTTCTAAGAACATCTTTTTTGCACCTGGGGTGTCTGATGTAGGAGCATCCTGGAGTATTTGGAAATCTTTCTCAACCAAAAACAAGTTTTCTTGCTTTCTTTATCTTTTTTGGAGACTACTCGGTGAAGTGCTCAGTTACCTTTTTGCTTGGGTACTCTTTCTATCTTGCTTTACCGACGGGTCTCAGTGTTTTTGGCTGCTCGGTGTTGCTTTCACTGAGTTAATTTCTATCACTCAGGTATGCTTTCCCCAAGTTGGTTTCTATTTCTTAGGTACACTTTCCCTGAGTTGGTTTCTGTTGTTTGGGTATGCTTTCCTTGAGTTGGTTTATATTTCTCAGGTATGCTTTCCCCGAGTTGGTTCCTGTTTCTTAGGTATGCCTTTACCGAGTGTTTGTTGTTTCTCAGTGATGCTCTTCCCAAGTTGCTTATCTTGATCTAACCAACTTCTACATTTAATTCCCATGGTGTAATTAATGTGGAGTCTCTCATTAATATTTGTGTGGACCTAAATCTAGGTTAATGTGTTCTCCTCTATATTTTGTTATTAATTGAAGCCGACTGGTTCATTTAATATCTGTTTATTGTAGAGTGCATGGTTGAATGGGTCATTTAATTATTGTTTATAAGCTGAATTGTGGAAAGTGTGTATAAAAGAGAGTCTAGGTTGATGTTTAAAAGGAAACAGATAGAGAAGAGGCAAGGAAAGATAGCTAGAGGATAGTAGAGTAAGCTAATAAGCTGAAAGATTGTAAGTTGCTACAGATAGTTGTAAGTGGGCAGACAGAGATTGCAGATTGTTTGGTGGCTTGCAAGTACAATTTCAGATCTATTTTCTTCCACTCATATATAGGGTAGATGGATAATGTTAGATCCTGTGAGATCTTGTTGAATCTGTTGATGTAATTGGCCCTAACTACGAAGGCCTTACAACCTGACATGTTGCATTTAATTTAGAATTCTGAGATAATATAAGTTGATATTGATATATCTTGTGTTGTGTTGTTTCCTCTATGTATTCTTGTTGTTGGATGCAAGTATGGACAGTCCTTTATTGGATCCTCTAAGCTTGGACAACATCAGGGAGACTGCTCCAAACCCTCAAATAGGGTAACCCAAGAGGGACATAATGTGATCCCTTATTAGTTTCAAGTCAAATAAGACTCTCATCTTGAATTGTGAGGAGTAGGATATGTATTCTAACTATCCTTGAAGTTGTAGGGGCCCATGCAAAGAGTTGGCACATTTTTGAGCCAAAGTAGTGATCATACAGTATCAGAGAGAAGGGTTATGTCTATCATAGTCAGAGTATGAAGGCTTGTCCATAAAAGAGATGAAAGTTATGGTCTTGGAGACTTAAAGGAGTGTTGGAGGGAGAGTCTACATCCTATAAAAGGTCTTGGAAGAGGCAAGGTACCCAAGGGTAGGACTAGATAGTAAAAAGTATAGATATTTGTTAAAGACTGTCATATTTAGGACCATAAGTTATGAATTAGTTGATTTGCATTTGGGGGTGTGATAACTAAAGATATTAGGTTGGAAAAGGGTGGCCAAAGCCATAGGAGTCTAAGGAGGGATTATTGAAAGAGTCTCAATGTATAGATTTGAAGGAAAACTTTTTTATACTCATTTTGGGATTTTTTTCAGAGTTAGGTCCTCACTGTCATTGTAGGGCAATCACATGATATAATTAAATATGTGTGGGATAATAAGTTGAATTTTTGCAAAATTTAGGGTATGGAGTCTAGTGGAAGGAAATATAGTAAAGTGGAGGAGTATTGACCATTGAGAGGTCTTGAACTAGATCCTTGAAGTGATCTAGGATTGGGTGAGTGGTGGACTAAGTTCGGATACATGATTGAGTAGTTGTATCTCACAACCAAATAGAGTCTTTTACCCTTGAGTTAACCATTTTAAGAAGTGTTCCATTAGGCTCTGAATCAATTTGTATAGGAGAGAGAAGATCTAGTAATATAGTTGAAGATGGAATTCACAAGATTAGAGAAGGAGTTGATCAAGTTGTGGAAAGAATTCATGAATGGTGGTAAGAAGAAGAAAATAGAAGAAGAAAGGAAGTAAGAAGAAGAGAAGATAAATAGTTTAAGTAAATAATTGGATGAAAATGGAGCCAAGATTGAGGCAACCATGAGAATGGTAGAAGAAATCTTAGAGGAAGAAATGAGAGAGAGTGAGAATAAGGAAGAAGAGTTGATGAAAGAGAATGAGGAAACCAATGTTGAAGAGGTTCCAAATGTTGAAGAAGATAGAGATATTGGTGAGGAAAACAAGGATACAAGTCCTATGGGGCTTGAATGCAGTGGTTTAGTGATGGTTGGGACAATGTTATGTCCTTTGAGTGAGGAGGAGGGTACCATGTAAGGTATTGTTGGGATAATGTAAATGTTGTGTACTGAGAGGGGAGGGGTGAATCAGTACCCTTAGAATTTTTTGATCAACTCTTGTAAACACTCTTCTTCATTAACTAATTGAGTAGATTCACTTATACCAAACATGTATCAATGTTGAAATGTAAATGCATGTAAAGTAAACAATAAACATACATAATATTAAGTACTCATGACACTAGTATTTTGGTATCATAGAAAACCCCTGTTAGAAGGTAAAAACTATGGTGGGGATGAGACCCACACAAATTCACTATTATATAAATAAAGTTAGCATGTTAAAGATTTACAAAATGATCACTTTTGATGATCTTACCCAGTTAGGATTAACAATAAGATCAATTATATCTACCTCATGTGAGGATTTTGCAACACAATATATGTGTGCACTCAGTTAAGAGATTTACAATAAGACTGTTAAGTCTACTCTCTTAAAAGATTTAGGGTCTATTACAATTGTTAGAGAGTAAAAAAAATTTGATCTGAACCATATACAATCTCATTATTGTTGATACAGATCCATTAATTTCATACAAAATATATCACCTCAATGTCAATGATAATACCTTCTGCTCTATTCTGCTCGGTAGCCTTGCCTTAGTTCTGTAAACAGACTTCTGCAATGTAGTCTCTTTCTCTGAAAATCCCTTGTCTGATCCTTGATGTCTATAGTATGGTAGCTACTTGATCATTTCTTGATCAACATACATAACAAAATTTGACATCTATACATTGTATATCAAATGGTATGACCTAATTAGGGTTTAACAATTACATCCTTATTCTAAGATCAACGGTGTACAAAATTTACCTTGGTCATCTACACATAGGAGACATAAACAATTAATATTGTAAATCCATAAATAATGTCCTCCTTAATCATGTAAACTATTATCTAGGTTTCCTAAAAGGTTGTTACATCGAATGATGTGCCATAAAAAACTTCTAGGTGGTCTCTGTTCCACTCGGTGTTGTTTGTATATCTTGGTTATATGGTGTTCGGTTATGCAGTGTAGCTCGGTGTTGTGTTCTATTTGGTGTAGTATATTTACTCAAAAATCACTGTGCTTTGTTGAATCTGGGTGCGATTAGTGCTCTGGGTTAAATTTTCACTTTGGTGATTAAACCAACTATTTTGTTTGACTATATTACCGATTATTCATAATGTCTGCTTGATAACTAATGACAAATTTAATGTGCAATGGAGTAACACTCTCCCCCTTTGGCATTAGTATCAAAAAATAAGTACTATACATAATATTATACATATTGACTCCCCCTTTGTACATTCTCTCCCCCTTTTTATATACTTGGTATATGTATATGAATATTTCGATTATACTATCTCCCTTTTCTATACATACATACATATATTTCCCCCTTTTTTGAAAATAATGACAAAAGACGTATAACTTACAGTTTGTCAAAAATATTGGGATGGGAATTCTTGAGTGTTTCCAATAACTTCTCCCATTCCTCCTTTAAGTTCTCGAGGGTGAGTATCTCTAGATTTAATAGAGCATGCATGTCATATATGCTTTCTATTACTGATAATTCTGGGGTGGCAATGAGATTCATTTCTAATGTCACATGTTTCTGCATCATGACTAAATGCAGTAGTAACATTTCCTGGAGCTAAGTTACTTATTCTTTGATTTGTTCCTCTTCTTTCTATAGGTCTTTTCTCAACCGCTTGATTTGAAGTACCTTGGTGTAATTCATCTGTAATTCATGTTTCTTGGTTGATATACTCTATGCACTAACCTGTAGAGATTGATCTTTTTTCTTGATTTTTTCACTAATATCGGTAGTGAAGTGTTCTAATGTGCATAACTACTGTAGAAGTGTAATGTCTTCAGATATGATAGTTTCCAAACCACTTACAAGTTCTGATAGAGTTACCTTATGTACTGCCACTTCCTGGATGATCTTTTATTACTCTAGTGGTTGTATCAGGTATTAGCAGGTCAACCTTTTGGTGCAACAAAAACCCTAGCTTGTAACAAGTGGTATCAGAGCTTGGTCATAGGTTTGAATCATGCAGGTCATAGCGAGTGACACTGGGAGAGGGATTGTTGGCAGTGTGCCAGTGTCCCTTGCAAGGATGCATGACATAGTTTAATAGCCTCCTGTATCTTCTATTAGTCTAGTGGTTGTATCGGGCATTAATAGGTTGATATTTTTTATAATTTTGTATTGGATATTATTCTCTTCTCACTCTTCTAATTTCTACTTGGCGTCAATTTCAAGATTTTCAATAGCCTCGGTGAGAAATTCAAGTTGTTTCATTATAGGGGCTCATTCATCAATGTTGATATTTGGTACAAATTTTATTAAGATCTCTTTGGCTTTCTCTAGCACTTGTGCATCTTAATATTCTTCTTCACTTGATGACGGTGATAGTGCTAAAGCTAACTGAGCCTTTTTCTTAGTTTCTGACTTTGATTTCTCGATACTTAGTGTGATACCTTGGTGAGGTGCCTCGATAACTCACCTTGTGTCTTTAGTAGATGTATCTACTGTCTTGTCAAGGGTTTCTATGTTACCTTCACCTTTCTCTTCTGCATTATGATAGGTATCCTTAGGTGTAGCATCTTGTGTAGTCCCACCACTAGGCTTGATCTCTTTACCATGATCTTCACCCTTATTATTAGTTGTATCTATTATTTGCTTAGGTGGCTTCTACTGTGCTTCAGACTTAAATTTAATTGCTTTCAATAGAATAGGTAACTGACAAGGTACATCTTCTTGGGTGACCTATGATGTTTCCTTCTCATCTATAGTCTCAGTTTCTCTAATCAACTCATCTTCCTTGGCTTTGTCATCCAGATCACCTTCAATTACATCTAGTATTGTGATCTCTGAGTGACCTAAATTAGTCAAGAGCTTGATTATTTATTACTACATCATCAATTGTTATAGGATCTATACTTGGTCTAATAGATGCAACATCATTCACTTTCTCAGTATCATGGATGTCCTTGGTGTGTTTCAGCAGTTCGTTCCAAATCTTGGTTCTCTCAATATCCACTTCCTTCATATTTCCTTGTAGGATATTCAATGTTCTTTGTTTCTTTGGAAATTTCTTGGCATATTGTCTCATTATATCATGAATTTCATCAATTGTGCACTCAACTTTTATAAGTGTGAGAGTTGATTCTCTCATCTATTTCTCAGTTTGGAGTACATATGTCCATCTTGATGATATTCTATCATATAGTTCTGATGCAATAGAAGTAACAAACTCAACTAGAACTTGTTTAAATTTAATAATCATACCTATGATTGCTTCTTCTTGTTTGTCCTTGTGCTCTATAGTTAGATTAGAATATGCTTGTATCTTCAAATGTTCTAGTCTTGATTGTCTCTGCAATCTCATCAATTTTCTGTGAAGGCTTATTTTGTACAACCTTCAATTGTTCTGGATTGTCATCAGAATCATCCTTGTCATCTTTTTTTTGCACATATTTCCTCTTTTGTCTTAGTGCAATAGTCATACCCTTCTGCTTCCATTTTTGGTATGTAAATTTCAGTGAGGGCCTGGTTAGATTTGCTAGACCTTTCTTTAAAGGTGGTGAATCATTAGTCACCAAATATGAGCTAGTCTTTGATGGTGTTCAATCTTTGTATTCTTTCTCCATTTGGCATTAAGTGCCTTAATTGGTTTCATATCTGACTCAGTATCATTAGTATCATATTCTAGTTCTGCTTCATGACCGACTGAGGTCTGCTCCTCCGTTTCCTCTTCAAATTTGTTCAATTCTTCATCAGTGATTGCAATTTTCCTCTTCAATGTTTTGACAATCTTTGTCTTTTTCCTTCACATTTGTTATACTTGAAATTGTACTGCTATTCAGGTTTTTGCCTCTTCATAGGTGCCAAATCTCATGGCAGATTTGTCAACATGCTCATTTAACAATTTCTCAATAGCCTTAGATGCAACATTATTATCTAACTCATGGTCCATTAGAGGTAGCCATGTAATCCTTGGATCTGATGCTTTGATCAATTTTGTATATGTATCTACTACAAAACAAATATCATCTTTGTATTGTTCTACTAGTTGTGTATGAATCCAAGATCTCTTTTCCATCCTAGTTTTGAACTTTGTAAAATATTCATTCATGATAGGTTCAAAGTTCTTTCCTAGACTTGTAATCATTTCATCAATTTGTATTGTAATCGGTTGGTCTGTCTTCCACTTAACTTTACTGATTGAAGGAAACAAATTTTGCATGTAGAAGAATATGCAAATTAGTAATGAACTAAACTTACATGTATTTGTCTTTGTTGATCTTATGGTTCTCATGTTTTCTTCTAGTTGCTTCTGCAATAACTTGAAAAGATCAAGTTGTAGTCCTTTCTTGACTAATCTTTAGGCTATATCAATAGCTCCATAAGGTACACTATTCAGTCTGCTAGACTAGAATATCTTATACCCAATGACATAAGCACCGAATCTCAGTTTAGGATCATTGATACAGATGATCTTCAAACCTCTACCATCCCACTGGCTAATGTCAGCTTTTCCAACTTGCTTCTTGGTAGGTGTCTTAGGGATTTGGTTTTTTTGGATATGAGATATCCTGTAACTACATGAATGGCATCCCTAGTTATCTTCTTAGGTTCATCCAGCCATAAATTTCCATCATGTACTCTAATTAGTACAATGCAGATCTATTCATTGTGAAAGACCTTTAGGAAATATAGGGCATGAGTTAACCCTTTAACCTCTAAGTGTTTATGGTCTTCTTTCAACTTTCTATCTATGCACAATGATTGGTATGTAGACATGAGATCAAAATATTCAATTTCACTAATTTTACAGTGTATATATGCACACACATCTTGCACTAGTAAAAGCCTAGGCAGAATAGACAAAAATGCACCTTGATTGTCTGGTAGGGTTGTGACCTATGGATGGATCTTGTAATTTATTTCTGTGTAGGTGGAACTCTTCACCAAAACAACCTTCTTATCCTTATCCATTTTAGATTTCATTATTCGTGATGAAGATGCCATAATTTATGTATTAGGGCTTCTGTAAAATGTGCTCAAATAAATTGGTAAGGGTAGAATGCATAGTAAATAACCTCTATATGTTTTGGAATTTTCTTAAATATCTGTTGGATGCACGAAAAATCTCTTCTGTAACTTAGCTCTATTTTCTTTTTTCTGCTTTGTTATTGTGTTGTGAACAAATGAGTTCATGTCAACCAAATTTATAATAAATGACTTAGGGTGGTGCAATAAATTCTCTTCACCAACCACCCGGTGAACAAACATATTTCTCGGTTAACACTAATAATGCTTCAGATTGGTGAGTATACAATTTCACCAACTGATAGTTCTAACTTGGTACATATTAACCGACTCAACTAGATCATAGTAATAAAAATAAAATACCATAGTTCATCTTAATTCATGCTGATTTGGCATATGTGCAATAAATATAGGAATAGATGTAAGATATAGTATTGTGAAACATAGTTCCATACCTTTTTGTATTGCTTAGTTGGAGACGGTGGAGCCACCTAATCCATTAGATGAGGTGTCACCGACTGTTGTTCTTGGTCCTGCATTATCATTTGATGCTCTTTTCCACATTTGATTTTTGATCCTCACAATTTCCTCAATTTTATTTCCATTCCCATAAGTGTTTATTTGGTATGCACAATCTCTTCTTAAGTGACTGACTTTGTGACAGTGAGAACATGCCATTCCAGAGCTTGACCGATTCCTAGATTTGGTTCGCCATTATCTCATACAATTTTCCTCTGTGTACATATCTACCACATGTTTCACATCTTATCCAAGTGTTGTAATCCCATGCATACACATTTCCTTGTCTTCTCAGTTGATTTACCTTTTCTTGTCTTTTAGGCTTCCAGATTTGCTTTGTATTATTTCTACATGCTTGAGTTGTATGACCATTCATGTTGTAATTTTGAAGTATTTATCAATATATGGTTTCTTCTATGGTTTGTTCAACTTGGATCTACACTAATGTACCTAATGTCAATGCTTATTATAGTTATAGAAAATACCATTGAATTTAGGAGTGGTGCAGGCACCCTGGCAAAAGCATGAGAGGAGAGTCATTTAGAATCATGAAGGTCAAAGTGATCTTGAAAGATTAAGAGTTGAATGTAATTGGATTTATGATCCATTTTGTATTTGATACACTTGAATGTCAAAATCCTAAAC
>MU226068.1:9623071-9644634 GCA_018584345.1 Thuja plicata | reverse complement strand
CAAATGGTTATAGGCTCACAAATGTCTTGGTAATGTTTTAAACAAAGTATCAAGGTTAACATTAAACAAAGACAATTTGTTGTCTCATCATCTGCCCCTGACAAGTAAAATGCTTGTCCTCAAGCATTGCATTTCTTTACAATCCTCTAAACTCCTTGACCTCTGTCTTTCCTCTCCTTCGACTCTTAAAGGTATAGTTGAAACCTCTGGTCTTTTCCCAAACATCCATCCTATAGTCCTCCTATAGTTGATCAAGCCTTGTAGCATTGATGTCATAAAGAGGCCACAAGAGCATAGGTGGTTGCATTGTAAGGGGACATGAGAGCTTGTGTCTAATCTTCCTACCTAGATAGATATACTTTGGTGCTCTGTGAATTTCTTCCTCAAGATTAAGAGGGATTTGTGGCTCTGATTTCTTGAATGCTTCTTGCATTCTATTCCACCTGCTTCTGGCACCAACTAGGGCTCTCTAAAAAAAATTAGGACATCCCCTCATATTCTTCATACAAATCTCCCCTGATAGTATAGCTTTTATTCTTAGCCTATTATTTTATACTTCCATAAGTGAGGTTGAACCAATCCCTGAGGAGCACATCAAGTTTGCTTCTTTCAACTCTTAATGGTAATGGTTCTAACTTCTACTGATCTCTGTAGTTCTCTAACTGTCTTTTATAGTTTTCTTGATTATGCATCCAGTACATTAATGCCCTTAGTTGTATATCCCCAATATAAAGTAAAGGATTTAGTTTGGTTTCTCTAGGGATAATGAAGTTCTACAAGTATAACTTAAAGAGTAGTTTCTTCTGCCATGAAGGAAGAGCTTAATAAAGGCCATAGAAATCCTAGGCCATTTTGAACTTAAAGTCTATGTTATTTAAGGTCATCGTAAGTTGTGTTACCCAAATTTCTTATCCTATGGAATTTTGGCTACAAGTGGAGAAATTGAGGCTCCCACAAGGGTAGAGCCTAGCTTGTATAAATTTTGCATGATTCCTTGTCTTTGCCTTGCTCTCTGCATTTTTCTAGGTCACTGGTTTACCCCTTGTTCATGTCTTAAAAGACCTAGATGAAAAAAAACCTATGAAAGATCCCTTAAAACCCTAACTCCTTAGTGGCTATTATAATCTTTCATTACCTTTTTCCACTTAAGTTCTAATTTCTACACGTGTCTTAAGTCATCCGTCGAGTGGGGCCAAAGTTAATTTTCCTTAGTGGGTTTCCTTTTCCTAAGTTTATTTTCTGAAGTCTTCACTTATTTCATTTACCCTAGGCAGCAGCAAGTTCCTTTTCATCAGATGGCCATCATGATGCCTTAATCATTGAGATGAAGGTTTTAATTCATTAAGGCATCACACTTTGTCAACATGTGTCCGGTTCAGATCCGAGCTTAAAGACAAGTTAAATATCGATCAGGTTTGTTTTGATTGTATGGTCGATGTTATGACTTAAAGACAAAGTGCTTAAGATCTATTGTTTAATCCATTAAGCTATTGTGCCACGTAGACAGTGGAGTCACCTTTATGTAGGGTCTTTGACAAGTAAAGACCGAGCAAGTTTCTTTTAATCCAGCTTTTGGTGTAAAGCCTTGATGGCAAAGTTATCAAAATCTATCCATCAAGGCATTATGGCTGCATGACATGCATCCTTTTTTAACCAAGTGGGGCCTATGGTTGTTGAGCCATGTAAAGATTTGACATCTAAGAAGGTTGATTTTTATCCTATAGCGGGCATAAAGGCTTAATGCCAAGTTGATCAAAATCTAATATTCAAGGCATTACACCTTATCAACATGTGGAAAGTTTTCAAAGCTTGGACCCATCAGTGGTAAGGTAATCTTCGAGCAAGTTTATTTTAATCTAGCACTTGGCTTAAAGAATTGATGCTAAAGTGCTCAAAATCTAGCAATCAAGCCATTAAGCCTAACTGACATGTGTTCATGGTGGAGCCGGGCTGGTCAGACAAAGGTAAAGTAAAGACCGATCAAGTTCATTTTGATCAGAAGAATAACATATTGCCTTAAAGACAAAGTAATCGACATCTAATATTTAAGGCATCAAGCCATGATGACATGTGGCATAGGTGACATCATGGGTCTCAAGTTGAAAAGGGCAGTAAAGACACAATAAGTGATAACGATCGGATGGTGGGTGTAGTTCATTGATCATAAAGATGAAGAAGGATAACCATTAAGGCATCACACCTTCTTTCTATGTGGTAGATCTGATCCTGTGCTCATGAGTAGCATAAGGAAGATCGATGGTCATATTTTAAAGTTCATAAAGATTCAAATCTAGGCCATTGATTGGGAATTCTGCACCACCTGTGACTGTTTGTATTTGAATTCAAATATTTAAATGTTGTTCTCAAGTTTTTCATGGTGGTGGTGATGGTTTCAACTTGCAGACTAGGTAGATGGAATGATCTGATCTATATGCTCAAATTTATGGTGATGGGAGATGCATTAATGACTATATCTGATCTTCTGAGATATTTCCTAAGTGCATTGATGAGAAGATTTGACTAGTTTAGGGTTTCTACATTATTTATTGAATATATATTGTAACCCTAATTCTTCCCTAACCAATTAGATGGATTGATTCCTGAGCCTGTGTGCTAGGGGAGGTTGTATATAAGTAGTTTTAGAGGCTTTTTTAGCCATAGGTTTTTCAATTTATGCAAGACTTTCTGTGGCATTTTCTCTGCCCTCAGGTTTTCATCTTGTTGTAATTTCTCATTGAATTCCAGATTTTGCAAAGGTTTTCTATGACATTTTCTCTATCCTCAAGCTTTTCTCTTGTCTGTGTTTCTCAAATATGAGGCATAATATAGTGTTTAACATTAGATAAAATCTTGGATTTCTTGAGACTTCTTTCTTTCTGCATCTTTGTGCACTACTGCGGATGATCTGATTTAGATGATCTTGTGTATTTTTTTCATCCCTTTTTGTTTTGTCTCATTCATGTGCCTATTTGTTGGAGTGAATTTTTTTTTGGAGGTCACAGTGTGTGTCTATTTACTTCAGAAATTTATTGTTTGTGAAATATATTCTTTCTTTGAATAGCCTCTTTTCATTTTAGACCTCTCTGTGAAATACTTATGCAAGCCTATTCAGGAAGTTTTGTTCTGTTAGATCTAGGAACTTTCATGATAGTTTTGGTCACTGTGTTATGGTTCAAGTTACCTTTGTTGCATCACCTAGTAGGTTGTATTTGATTTTTAGTCATTTCCCTTAAGTTATCTGTCTATCCCTTTTCCTTCCAAGTTTACTTTTCATGTTAAAAGAGAAAATAAGGTGATAATCCAAGAATAACTGAACTATAATTCAGAGCCTTCACTTCAATTAGAAAAGGTCCCACAACATAGAATTGATTCCCATGTTATACTAGATTTTTTGGCTCAAGCACTCAGTAGGGTGCAAAATTTAGTGTATAACAATTTTGGCACGGCCGGTTGGACAAAAAAGTTAATCTTTCAAAGACTATGTCATCTCTGATATGATGATTACATAGTATAGACCTAAAGAGGTTTCTTTTTTAAGTATATCTGGTGACTCCATTGGTACCAAGAAAAAAAAGATCCAGTCCTATTCAATTTTATGAGAAGGATAGAACCAAGGAGTTCACGACCTTCTAAATTTTTGCAACTACCTCCAACAAGAAGAAAAGAGAGAACATCTCAAAGGACATCCCCTACAAGGAGAGTATAGTCTACACCACCTTTTTTGGAGGAGAGACACTTGATTTTCCATTTTAGATGGAGAGGAAGATCTTTCAACAGAGAATTTCTAGAATATTCAGCTCCACTCCCTGGTTCAAGTGCAACCCATACAATCGCTATTTAGAAAATCATAGTTCCTGCAATGGAAAGATAGTTTGTATTTGTACCCTTTTATCAGGGGAGCCCATTGATTTTTTTCCAACATCATGATGTGCTCTTAGAAACACTAAATTTTTTTCCTGGTTTCACAGGTGAAAACTAGACAATAGCTTGTGAACACATAAGAGATGTGGCTATAATTTTTAATGTTCATAATATCATTGAAGAAGATGTGGATACTAAGTTTTTGGCAGCCTTTTTTAAAGGCAAAGATCTACAATGGTTCAAAAATCTTTTAGTTGGATCTATTGATTCTTTGGACAGACTAGGAGATTCTCTTTGCAAATATTTTGAGGACAAATCAGACCATCTATCCCTGGTTGAACAACTCACAACCATAAAGAGAGCTCCTCAAGAGAAGATGCTATACTTTAATAAAATATTTCTCAAGACATGGAATAAGATTCCTATTTCTGTTGCGCAGATCATGCTTTTCTATATTTATTGAAAAGTTTGAACAACAACATATCTGCCATGATCCAATCCATAGGAGGTACTTCAAGGCCACCCATGCCTATCTTCCATGATATTCAACCCAACATGTCCTTGAGCATCCTCCATTCACTCCCATACCCACTATGAAAGCACCTCAAGCTAGTACTAGCTACGAGGAATCCAAAGTAGGCCCTTCCCAAGAGCTACTCAAATTGAGAAGTAAAAAATAAATGAAGAACTTATTATAGACAATGAGTAATGAGTTGAATAGTATCAAAAAGAAAAATCAAGGAAGTAGACCACCCTTTCAGTAATAAAATCAAGGTCCTAACCAACAATATCAAAATTAGGGACAATCTTATCAATAGAATAGACCACCATATCAAGGGAATTACCAAGGTCAAAGGCAAAACTATAGTTAGAGGCCATTCTAACCTTATAATCTAGTGCCTCTTAATTCTACAAATCTAGTCAGAGATATAGTTCCAAGTCAGAATAATCTTGCATCAAAAAATGAATGGTGTTTCCCCTGTAATCAATCCCATAATTAGGCTACATGCTTGCATGGATTAGCGAATCAAGCACTCATGGCACAAAATGCCTTAAACACCCAACCAGAAGCATCTTCTAGTGAGTCAGTGCCCCAGAAGAATGTACAATCTGATTGGACTACTCTCTTTAGTTGGGAAGAGCAATATTTTAATGGAGTTAGTGGTGAATCTTTAATTGCAGCCAATACTAGATAAAAAAGAAGAACCCAAGACATGGAGCAAGCAGAAGATGGAGGAAGAGCTACTACATTTGTAGAGTCATCACATCCATCTGTTCCTTCCATACTAAATAGACCTCCTGTCATTCTAGTCAAGGAGAGTCAATCTCCCAAGGAGGTTGAACCCATGATAGTGAAAGCACACCAAAGAGTGCACACAAAAATGCCCTTCAATATTGTAGACATTATGAAGAAGATGAATGTGACTATGTCTATGTGGGACTCCTTGGCTATTCTAGGGAAACCTAAAATCTTGAAGAAGGCTATGGATGAAGTGGCAATCCCTCAGCAACCCACAAATGATGTTGCTAAGATATTATTAGTCAACATTGATCAAGAGAAGAAAAATCCAAGCAACAACACAAAAGAAGATGTCATTCAAGGTAGGAACTTAAAACCACTTCCCTTTTATCTATCATTAATTATTGGAGATTTCCTAGTGCATAATTGTATGGTAGATCGTGGGGCTACTAGTTCAGTCATGCCCAAGAAGGTAGATGACCAATTGGGGCTTAAATAAAAACCATTCCAAAAGAAGGTAACATATCTTGATGGTTCCTCAATAAACATAGTGGGTGTGGCCAATGATACAAGCTTGATCCTTCATGCAAGCCCCAATTTCTCTATCTTACTTGACATCTACATCATAGATCTCCCTTCTCTCTTTGCCATATGTCTATCAAGAGAATTCATAGTCAAGATAGGAGGCTATCTTTCTTCTAACTAGTCTCACATGCTTTTCCATAATAGGTATGGAACCAAGGTTACTAACAAGTCTGAATCATTGGTAGCACATCATATAGAGCCTTATGTGTCCAATATATTCAATACAAGTTGTCTTGCACTTGATAGCAATGACTTTCAAATCATCAAAGAAATAAACACAGATAGAAAACATCCTAGATATCTATCTAGATGAATTCAAATCAAAAAGAGCTTCAAAGGCCCAAGCCAATGTTATTTGGGATGCTGATTTGGGGACGTATTTGATACAAGAGGAGGGATTCATAGAGCCAAATCTTTTCAAGGCAGACACTAAGGAATTAGAAGAACAGAGAAATAAAGTTTGGGAACTATTCTTTGATGGTGCTAGAAGTAGACATGGATTTGGTGGTCTGCAATTCTTGTCTCCCCAAAAGGTGACAAATAATATACAAATTTTAGATTCATTTTTTATTGCACAAGAAATACTACTAAATATGAGAGTCTGGTAAATGGATTGGAGTGGGCTGGAAAGAGAGGGATTAGAGCTGTAAAGGTATATGGTGATAGTGAGCTAGTGGTCAGCCAAGTAAGAGGGATAAGTGCTACCAAGAATGATACAATTAAAGCCTACAAGAATCAATTTTGGGATACTATAGAAGATTTATATGCTTTCAACATCCTTGCTATCTCTAGAAAACTAAATCAGAATGCAGATAGATTAGCTGTTGTTGGATCCCAATTTGATATTCCTAACAACATTTTAGTAAGGAAGAATCAACAACATTTTAAGATTATTTTTAGGCCATCCATCCCTAATAATCATGTTAATTTTCAAGTGTTTGATAATGATGAGTAAATTCTGCAATTCTTGTTTGAAGAAGATGTCTTTTCAGAGCACAATCGAGATATACTGATGCAGAACTATGGTGACCAAGTGGTATAACTTAAATCAAATAAGATGCCTAATGGCCTTGTCACCCTGGAATATATCTTAAACAAAGATGAATAATAAAAAAGGAATATGACTAGTGTGGTAGTTCAGCAAGAATACTATGCTGATTTATAGTTGGAGCAAGGTAAAAGCCTAAAGTTTGGAAAAGTAAACACTGATTCAGAGAAGTAGGCTTATGCCCAATTATTTTGGGAATTTAGTGATATATTTTCCTATCAATATGAAGACCTCAGGGGATATAATCTAACACTTTCTCAACATACCATTACACTAGAACCAAATGCCAAGCCAGTTAGACAGAAGCAAAGGCTGGTCAACCCCAAACTGGAGCCACTTATACACAAAGAAGTGCTCAAATGAATAGAGAGTGGTATCATTTACCCTGTAAAGCATACAAGTTGGGTTTCCAACCTTGTTCCATTTAGGAAAAATAATGGGGAGCTTAGAATATGTGTTGTCTTTAGGGACCTTAATAGGGCATCCCTAAAAGATTGCCATCCATTGCCATCTATGAAGCAGATTCTGTAGTGTATCTCTGGATCAAAGAATTTTCACTATTGGACAAATAATAAGGATATAATCAGATCCTAGTTAACAAAGGAGGATCAATGTAAGACTACATTTAAAACCAAGTGGGGAACCATGGCTTATCAGAAGATGACTTTTGGTTTGTCAAATGAAGGTGCTACTTTTGAAAAGGCTATGGACATGACCTTTAAAATACTCATGTACAAGTTTGTATTGGTCTACTTAGATGATATTACTATCTATTCTAAACATGGAGAAGACCACATCAAGTATTTGAGGAAAATATTTGAAAGTTGTAGGGAGTTTGGGATATCCCTCAATCCTAAGAAATGTGTGTTTGCAGTCCATGAAGGGAAACTATTGGGATATATTATGTCCAAAAAAGGTATTATAGTGGACCCTGAGAGGATTATAGCTATTCTAGAGCTACCCCTACCACCTCACAATAAGATTCTTCAATTCTTCATAAGAAAGATTAACTTTGTCAGGCATTTTTTGCCTAACATTGAAGATATTTTGAAACCTTTAACAATAATGTTGAAGTAGAATGTAGTCTTTGTTGGATGATATCAGTTTTAGTTACTGATCATGTTGTTGATATTCATGTTTTTTCACTGATTTCAACATATATTTCTATGGAGAAGACAAAATGACTACTTAAATGGAACGAGTGTACGAACACTGTAGGGATGATTCAGAAGGATCAAAGTTGGATTTATGCAGAAGGCTGTGTTCTGACCTTACTCCAAAGGTCACTTGACTTTATGTTACATTATGTGGATGTTACAACTCATTTGGTGAAGACTCTATTTCTGGACCGCAACTGTGATTCTGGATAGAGAAGATCTATGTGTTTCAGGTATATCTTACTTAGGAAGATGTTTCACAACTTGCGAGCTTACTAATGGAGAGCTAACATATGATAGTGGAATGGGTTGAGTTCAATTTCTATTTGGGTATTGAGGATGTTAGCTGTGGTGTGTGTTCTGGAGAAGATCTATTTCCTGGCCGACTTCAGACTTGTAACATGTGGAAATTAATTATGAGAGTGGATTACGGATCTGAAATTATTTGTGATGAATTGTAAATGTTGTATACTTTTTATAGGTACCATGTGTATCTTAGCAAGGGCTTATGCAATTATTTGTATGATGGGAAGCCTTAATTGGCCAACCTAGTTAATTATGTAATAGGAAAGTGTAACTGGCCGACCTAATGGGTTATTGTAAAAGGGTACATATGAGTTATCTTTTCATTTGTGAAAAGTGTGGTAGAGAAAGAGTAGAGAAGAGATTTGTGAAGCTGTGAAGCTTGACTGCTAGATAGAGAGCAGTGTTGATACTTCATTGGAACTGATCAAGAAAAGATAGTTTCTATCAGACAATTCATTGGATTGTGTATTTAATGTATACACTTGATGCAGATTGTGAATCCTTGAGGGTGGATTTAACCTTCTTTAGGCAGTGTGCCTTGGAAGTGAGCCTACTATTTTCCTTTTGACTCCTAACAGGGTCTATCTCCTAACAGGGACTATGTACTCTAATTTTGTAACAAGCTCCTACCAGGGATAATATCTTTGAACAGGGATACTATATCCTTAGTACATCATTTGTGGGTGTTAATTCCCACCAGGGTTTTACCTTTAACATGGTTTACTCATGAACAAATCTTTTGTTATGGTGTTGTCTATTACTGTGTTATTATTTGCATTTGTTGATATGGTTAGTAAAGTTTAAAGTTTAATAATCTATACTACAAATGATTCATCCCCCCTCTCAGTTGTCTTGTGGAGTGTTATTCCTAACAATTGGTATCAAAGATATTGGTCCTCAGAGAGAAATTTTAACAACTTGATGTGATCCTAAAGATGACTTACTACAGGAAGGAGAGTCTGAAGTTTGATCCTAAAAATTTTGACAGTTGGCAGAACAATATGAGAACATATTTGATGTGTCTAGGTCTCAACTACTAGATGATCATAAAGAAGAAAGAAAAGTTAGCGACTGAGGATGAATTAGAGAAGGCCAATGAAGAAAAAAATAAGCTATTTTCATGTAATATGGTTGCAAGAGAATCCCTAATCAATGCTCTATCAGAAGGAGAATTCACTGAAGTAAAGGAATTGGATTCTATACAAGAAATCTTGACAAGACTGGAAGCACTATATGTTGGAGAAAGATTTACAAAGCAAGCAAAGTTATAGAACTAGAAGACAAAGATGGAACCATTAAAGATGAGAGAAGATGAGAAAATCAGAGCATATGCACAAAGAATTACTGAGGTGGTGACTGGTATTAGGAACTCTGGAGGAACTTACAGTGAAGAAGAAGTAATTGCAAAGATACTGAGATCTTTGACATCTACATATAGAAACAAGGTTCAAGCTATAGAGGAGATCATACCGTTGACACCAAACTTCACCAGAGAGATGTTGAATTGCAAACTAACTACATTTGAGGCCATAGAATTGGGAGACACTTTGCCTAAAGTTGAGTCATCATTCAAAGAAACCATGAAAAAAAACAAGAAAACTTTAGCTGGAAATCCAAGCACAAGCAGTAATGATCTGAGAGAGGAACTTGGAGCCTATGTTGATGAATGGGAACATATATAGGAAGAAGAAAGGAAGCTAGATGAAATTGTTACACTGGTTTCCAAAAGAGAAAAGAGAGGTAAGGGTAAGTTTGAAGGAAAATTACCTTTGAAATGTTTTTCATGTAATAATATCAGTCATTTTGCATCTAGATGTCCTACAAGAATTCCAAAGAATAAACCTAATTTTTTCAAGTCTAAGTTCTTAAAGGATAAGGAATGATATTATGCTAGTGAAGGAATATCTGATGATGAGGATGATAAATTTTATGAAATTGGATTCATTTCTATTAAAGATGATGAACCTATGCATGAGGAAAAAACATTAGTATCTCGAGTTGAAAAGAAATCTGAATGGGTCATAGATAGTGGTTCTTCACATCATATGACTAGAGATAAAAATAAATTTGTGAGATTGAAGAAGCATGATGGTGGTGTTGTTAGATTTGGTGACAATACTCCTAAACTTATTATTGGGGTTGGCTCTATCTCTTTGGATGGTAAGACTAACACTGACAATGTACTACTTGTTGGTGGACTTAAGCATAATTTGTTGAGTGTTGGAAAGCTAGTGGACAAGGGTTATCAACTGAACTTCATCAATGGGAAATGTTCTATCAAGAGTAAAAAAAGAGACTTGATAGCATCTAGTACTAAATCCAGAGGTAATGTATTTGAACTAAACACATCTGAAGCTACTTGTTTTATTGCAAAGATTGATGACAACTGGTTATGGCACAAAATATTTTGTCATGTTAATTTTGACAATATTGTGAAGGCAAGTATGAAAAAAGTAGTAAGAGATCTACCTAAAATTGTTAAGCTATCTAACACTATGTGTAGAGAATGTGTTATGGGGAAATAGACTAGAAGCACTTTCAAGAGCAAAGCCCATTCAACAAAAGGGAAGTTGGATCTGGTGCATACAGATCTGTGTGGTCCTACAAGAACAAGATCATACTATGGTGAAAAGTATTTTATAGTCTTTATTAATGATTTTTCTAGAATGATGTGGGTTACATATTTGAAAGAGAAATTTGAGGCATTTGATAAATTCAAGTTATTCAAAGGAAAAGTTGAGAATGAATGTGGTTTAAAGATGAAATTTCTGAGATCAAAAAAAGGAGGAGAATTTACATCACAACTATTTAACACATATTATGAAGAAAATGGAATACATAGACAAACTTTAGCTCCTAAAACTCCAAAACAAAATGGGATAGTAGAGCAAAGAAACAAAACTATACTAGATGCTTCTAGGACTATGTTGCTAGAAGGAAATATATCACATGTTCATTGGAGAGAAGTACTTGGAACTGCTATGTACACACTACACAAAATTTAGATCAGAGAAGGTACAAATAAAACCCCTTATGAATTATGGTTTGATCATACACCTACTGTGAAATATTTCAGAATATTTGGTAGTAAATGCTATATCAAGAGAGATGATGAGATAGGCAAGTTTGATGCTAGAAGTGATGAAGTAATCTTTCTTGGTTGTTCTACTAAGACTAAATCATATAAATGTTTCAATCTGAGATTGAGAAAACTAATTGAAAGCGCCAATGTGAGGATAGATGAGAAATTTCAAATTCAGGAAAGAATGTATGATTATGGTCAGATAACAGAAACAAGAGAAGTTGATAGTAAACCTAAATAACCCTTGATGATTGAGCATGAAGAAGAAGAACATGTAGAAGCTACTGAGACATTGAAGACCCCAAGGTATGTCAAGAAAAGTCATCCTGAAAATCAAATTATTGGTGATGCAAACAAATGCATGGTGACTAGATCTAAAGTTACAAATGAGATCTGTTTGATTTCTCAAGCTAAACCCAAGACTACTGATGAAGCATGTAAAGATGAATCTTGGACTAAAGCCATGGAACAAGAACTAGTGAAGATAAAGAAGAACAATACTTGGGAGTTGGTTCCAAGACCTAAAAATAAGAATGTGATTGGAACTAAGTGGGTTTTCATAAAAAAAATGGATGAGGAGGGCACAATGGTAAGAAAAAAGGCTAGACTGGTATGTAAAGGCTGCTCACAACAAGAATCATAGACTATGAAGAAACATTCTATTGAGATTTTCTTTTGTGCAAATAATTGATTCTATGTTTGTCATTGATGACAACATATAATATACAACAGTGTTCTATATGCAATTATCAGTATAGATGTTTTGGAGCTATCCATGTTCATTTCCATGATGTATACATGTTCTAGATGCTATGTGCATTCACATTGATTCAGATATGAAGATTCAGTTGAGTTATGCTAATCAGTTATGAAAGTTACAAAGATTGAAGACTATCTATGAAGAGATGATGTAATTATATTATTTATTGAGTTGCACCTATCTTTGGGATATGTGTGTTTGTATTCATGTTTAGTTATGAGTTAAAGATAATTATCTAAAGGTTCCAAACATGTTCTATTAGAATTGTGAAGTTGGAGTTAATTTGGTGGCGGACTTTGTGAAGTGTCGCGTCTACTCAGTATGAGTTGCATGTTTCTAATCAGGTTGCATGGATGATGTGGCCAACTAAAGGAGTATTGAAGGGATTCCTAGAGCTGATGAAGATCACATCCTTTGGAGAAGATACTTATAGTAGTTAATTTTTTGAATGCCAAGTGTGAATGAGAACAATAAAATAGAAAAAGTACAGAACAAAATGCCTATTATTTTGGGACAGTAGAGACATTTCATTCATCAAGAAAATATCTATGTGAAGAAGAAGTGGAAGTATACAATACACTAGAATTGATCAAGGTAGCAGGTCTACTCAAATAGTTCATCTATTAGATATAGTGTATATTTTGTCTACTGAAGGTTGCAACCTTCATCATTTTAGCAGTGAGATTTTGGACAGTGAGTCCTCACCCCTAACAGGGTTACTTGTAAAAGACTCCTAATAGGGTCTGACCTTTAATTAGGTCTCTATACTTATTGCATTGTAAAGAACAACTCCTAACTGGGTTACAAGATCTCTTAACAAGGATAATTATACTCAAGTATAGTTCTTAGCGGGTGCTAATTCCCACCAGGGTTTTTACCTATTTGGTTTCCTCGTAACCAAAATTGTTGTGTTCTCTATTATGTTATCTGAATGTGCATTTACTTTATGTTAATTGATATCTAAGTGAAGAAAAGAATTAAAGTAGCTGATAACTGATTCACCCCCCTCTCTCAGTTATCCTTTGGGACTATTCTAACGATTGGTATCAGAGCCAAGTGCCTTGGAGAGAAATCCTAACAGCTTAAGGTAGATTAGATGGCATACTTCAGGAAAGAGAGTCCTAAGTTCGATGGAGAAAACTATCTTGACTGGAAGAAAAAAATGATAACACATCTTTAGTGTGTTGGATTTGAGATATATGAGATTTCCACTCAAGAAATTGAAGTCCCCGCCTTGAAATACCTTGTAGAAGAAAACTCTACAGTCAAACAAAAGGAAGTGTTCACTCATAATGCAATCGCCAAAGAATCCCTAATCAGTACCCTATCTGATAGTGTTTTTCCTGAGATCAAGAAGGCAGATAAATCATACTCTATTTGGAAATACATAGAAGATATGTTTGAAGGAGACATCCAAGCAAATATTTAATGTAGAAAGACATGGAAGAAAAGGTACAACAACTTAGAGGTGCTACCTGAAGAAAACTTCATATCCTACAATCAAAGAATTAATGAAGCAGTTTCAGGTATCAGGAATAATGGTGGAGAAATTTCAGAGGATGATATAATGGACAAACTAATGACCACACTAACAACAGACTATGAGAGCAAGATCAATATCTTAGATGAGACTATGCAATTTTCAAAAGACTTCAAGAGAGAGACTTTGATAAGAAGAATATTTGCATTTGAGATATCAAGATTGAAGACAGAACCCAAAAGTGAGACAACTTTCAAAGCCTCAGTCCACAACGAGAAATCCATAGGAAGCTCTAGTAATAATGAGGAAGTGGATACAGAACTGGAAGAAATAATTGCTATGATTTCCAAGAAAGAAAGGAAAGGTAAAGAGAAATATGAAGGACATCTACCAGTCAAATGTTTTTCATGCAACAAAGTTGGTCACTTTGCATCCAAGTGTCCTATAAGAGTCAAGAAATTCAGATCAGATTACAAGCCCAAGTACACTAAGGAATGTTATTATACTTAAGATGCTGTAACAGATGATGATTCAAGAGAAGATGAAATTGGTTTCATTTCCATTAAAGACATTGAAAAGATGCTTGAAGAAATGGACAAAGAAGATGAAGAAAAAGCACAAGAGCTGGCATTAGTTTCAAAAGCTGACATCAGAACTAACTGGATCATTGACAATAGATGTTCACACCACATGATAGGAGACAAAGATAGATTTGTACATTTGGACAAATAAAAAGGTGGCATGGTTATATTTGGAGACAACACTCCCAAACCTATCATAGGCAGAGGTTCTATCACCTTAGATGGAAAGAATAAGACACATGATGTTCTTTATGTTGATGGTTTACATCATAACTTACTAAGTGTTGGATAGTTGCTTGATAAAGGATATCAGTTGAAATTCAAAAACAACTAATGCATCATTAACAAAAAAGAAGGATACATGACTGCATCAGGATCAAACACCAAAGGTAATGTTTTTCAACTCAATTCAAAAGTAAGTTGTTTTGTTGCAAAAGTGGATGACAATTGGCTATGGCACAAGAGACTTTGTCATATCAATTTTGACAACATAGTCAAGATAAGTAATGTAAAGGTAGTAAGAAACCTTCCAAGTATTGTAAGACCAGTTGACACCATGTGCAGGGAATATGTGATGGGGAAGCATGTGAGGACCTCATTCAGGAGAAAACAAGAGTCTACAGAAAACAAATTAGATCTGATACATACAGACCTATGTGGACCTACTCAAACAAGATCTTACTATAGAGAAAGGTATTTCATTTTGGTTGTTGATGATTTCTCAAGGATGATGTGGGTTGCATTCTTAAAAGATAAATTTTAAGCTTTTGAAAAGTTCAAAGTGTTCAAAGCTAAGGTCGAGAATGAATCTGGACTAAAGATAAAATGTCTAAGATCTGATAGAGGAGGAGAATTCACATCTGACCAATTTTATGATTACTATGAAGAACATGGAATCAAGAGATAGTTAAGTGCACCTAGAACCCCTCAGCAGAATGGGATTGTAGAAAGAAGGAACAAAATAATACTTGACACAGTGCACACTATCATGATTGAAGGAAAGGTTGCTTATACATATTGGAGAGATGCGGTAAATACAAAATTCTATACTATCAATAGAAGACAATTAGGGCCAGGCACAGACAAGACACCCTATGAACATTTGTTTGGTAATGTACCTACTATAAAATACTTTAGAATATTTGAAGCAAGTGCTACATCAAGAGAGATGAAATCATTGGCAAGTTTGATGCTAGAAGTGACGAAGGTATTTTTCATGGTTACTCTACTAAAAGAAAATCCTATAGATGTTTTAATCTAAGATTAAAGAAGATCTTTGAAAGTACTCATGTGAAGATTGATGAGAAGTTTATGATTCATGATAGATATTATGACTATGCTACCATGATTGAATATGAGCCCAAACCCATCAATAAGGACACAGTTATTGAAGAAATGTTTGACTGTATTGATGTTTCATGTAATAATCCCGAACCAAGTGAAGAAGAATCACATATTACAGATGAAAGTATCACTCCTAAGAACTCAAAATACACATCCAAATACCACTCTAAAGAATATATCATTGGATATCAGAGCGGAAAAGTCTTGACAAGATCTAGAGCAAAAGGTTCAACTGCTGATGAAGAGGTATGCTTACTTTCATAGATTGAACCCTTAAGTGTTGAGGATGCGTGCAAAGATTCAGATTGGAAAAGTTCCATGCAAGAATAATTAGATCAAATAATCAAGAATGAAACATGGGAACCAATCCCTAGACCTCGTGACAAGAATGTGATTAGAACAAAGTGGATATTCAGGAACAAAATGAATGAAGAAGGAACAATGGTAAGGAACAAGGCAAGATTAGTGTGTAAAGGATATGCATAGAGAGAAGGTATACATTATACTGATGCATTTGCCCCTATGAACAAACTTGAAGCTATCAAGTTGTTTTTGGCCTATGCAACATTCAAGAACTTTAAGGTATACAAAATGGATGTCAAGTCAGCTTTTCTGAACGGTGACTTAAAGGAAGAAGTCTACATAGAGCAGCCTGAAGGATTCAAACTTTCAGTTAAACTAGACATGGTATGCACATTAAAGAAAACAATTTATGGACTTAAACAGGCCCCAAGAGCTTAGTATGAGAGACTTGATGGTTACTTAATAAAGATACGATTCAGAAAAGGAGCAACAAACTATAATTTATTCATAAGAAAGACAGATGAAGGACTACTACTCGTTGTTATTTTTGTTTATGACATTATCTTTTGAGGTAATGAAAAAATTAGTGCTGAATTCACCAAAGAAATGAAAATTGAATTTGAAATGAGCATGATTGGACCTATCAAATACTTTCTTGGATTGAATGTAAAACAAACACACGAAGGCATATTCATAAATTAGTCTAAGTATGTAAAGGAGATATTGAAGACTTTCAAGATGGAATATTTCAAACTAGTAAGCACTCCCATGATAACAGGAAGAAAGCATTCTAAAGATGATGATTCCATAGCAGTTGACAAGACCCTATACAAGTATATGATTGGAAAACTCATATATCTTACTCAATCTAGACCTGATATTTCTAATGCAGTTGGCAGTATTGGAAGATTTGTAGCTGAACCCAAGAAAAATCACCTAATGGCCATTAAAAGAATATTCAGACACTTAAAAGGGACTATTATCTATGGTTTATGGTGTCCTAACTTAGAGAATATACAACTTCATGTGTATACAGATGCATATTGGGCAGGTTGTGTTGATGACAGAAAGAGTACATCAGGAGGAGCAGTGTTTTTTGGAGATAGATTGGTCACTTGGACAAGTAAAAAGCAGAATTGCATCTCTTAGTCAATAGTAGAAGTTGAATATGTTGTAGTAGCATTGAATTGTTCAACAATGGTTTGGATCAAATAGATGATTAAAGACTTTGGTATTCAAATTTATTATCCTATTGTTATTCACTGTGACAACACTAGTAGTATCAAAATGTCAAAGAACCCTCTGATGCATGCAAAGACAAAACACATTGAGATCAAATACCATTTTCTACGAGAAAAAGTTGCAGATAGAGAAGTAAAGTTGGATTATGTGAGTACTAAAGAAAAATTAGCAGATATTTTTACAAAGCCATCATCAAAAGATACTTTTGAGTATCTCAGGGAGAAGTTGAGAGTAATTCCCTTTCCTGAGTCTGATTAGAATTTGTAGCAAAAACATCAGTCCTTGGTGACTAATGAATGGTTGACTACTCAACTTCTGGAGTAGTACCTATGCTTAATGGTGTTTAACACCCTTTGTCATTGATGTCAAAGGGGGAGTATTAGTAAGGAGGAGCATATACTCTAGGGGAGTATACAAAGCAGCAGCAGTGAAGAGGAACTTTTGATGAGGATATTGAGAAGATTGTAAAAAGAAGGAAGACACTTTGAGCTGATGACATCATATGTTTCCATGAATGTCAAAGGGGGAGATTGTTGGAGATTTGCTTATGTGCAAATAATTGATTGTATGTTTGTAATTGATGACAACATATAATATACAACAGTTTTCTATATGCAATTATTGGTAAAGATGTTTTGGAGCTATGTGTGTTCATTTACATGATGTATAAATGTTATAGATGCTATGTGAATTCATGCCAAGTCATATATGAAGTTTTAGTTGAGTTATGCTAATCAGTTATGACAATTACAGAGATTGAAGACTATCTGTGAAGAGCCAATATAATTACATTATTTCTTGAGTTGTGCCTATCTTTGGGATATGCGTGTTTGTATTCATGTTTAGTTATGAGTTAAAGATAATTATCTAAAGGTGCCAAACATGTTCTATCAGAATTGTGAAATTGGAGTTAATTTGGTGGAGCCGACTTTGTCAAGCGTCGCGTTTGTTTAGTCTGAGTTGCATGTTTCTAATCAAGTTGCGTGGATGATGTGGCCGACTAAAGAAGTATTGAAGGGACTCCCAGAGATGAAAAAGATCGCATCCTTTGGAGAAGATACTTATAGTAGTTTATTTGATGAACATCAAGTGTGAATGAGAAGAATAAAGATAGAAAAAGTATAGAATAGAATGTCTATTGTTTTGGAACAGTAGAGACATTTCATTCATCAAGAAAAGATATATGTGAAGAAGAAGTGCAAGTATACAATACACTGGAACTGATCAAGACAACATGTCTACTCAAATAGTTCTATTAGAATTAATCTTTCCTTGGTTGTTATATTTACTAGGATAAACCAAGGTATCCTTTTTTATTATTCTTGTAATCTTAGATATTCCTCCTTATGAGGAATCCTACACTTGTCTCACACACTAGTGAAATGTGGCATACACAGAATTGGGAGTTACAATGTAACTCCTTTCTCACATCTCTTTTAAGAGATGGCTCTCCTCTCTCATTTACATGAGTTACTTCTTCTTCTTGATTATTTTGTATGAGCTAAGCTCTCACTCTATCTCTCTCTTTCATTCTTATGCAATTTTTTCCACTTTCATTATATCATGGGGGTTTTTTTACGCTTTCCCCCTTCAAAATATTGTCTCCTTGTTGCTTCTTTCTTTGGTGAATGCTCTTGGAATTGGGTTTATTCATGGTAAAATTCCTTATTCCTAGCTCAAAGTGCTAAATAATTTCCTGTCTCTCGTATTTTGGTCATTATTTTAACATGGTATCAGAGCAAGTTGGTTTAATCATGTTTTGAGTGTGTAGGTGAAGGAGCTACCATATCTTGGAGCACTCCAATTTCAGAGACTCTTGAGAGAGGTTATTGCTAGTATATTTTTTAATTTGGTTAAGAAGAAAAATTTCAATTTTTTTTCGTTTGGTTGGTTTACATCCAAACCCAGTTTATCTATTAGATTCATTGTTGATTTGGTTTGTGTAGATTTGAATTCTTTTTGATAAAGAATATAATTTTAAATTTATCACAATCTTAATATCAAAATTTAATATTATAATATTAAAAATATTATAATATTAAAAGTATTCAAAATTTCAAAAAGTTCATTCCTTTATCTTTGTTTCTAATTTCAGATATCAATCTCCAATTCATTAGCCTTTTTACATTTGGCAAGATTTCTTCTTTGTAACGGTTTTGTAGGGAATAGAATCTAATTTTCTTTTCTAAAAATAAGGTACTCCTCTTGCCATTAAACCTAGATTTAATATTCTTCTTTCATATATTCGTATGCATGCTTCATTCACTCCATATACTCTTTCAATAGTTGGTTATGTTCAAGGTGCTTGGTGCTAACATCTATTATTGTAGGTTTACATCTCGATTTGATCTCTCTTATTGAGATTTTCTTTGAGGGTTTTCAGTCTGACAGAGGGTCGATTGCCTTCTTTGCATGCACGCATTGCTGCTGTAGTTTTATCATTCTTTGGTTTCATTAGTTAGTTGAGTTGGTTTTTTTTCACTTTACCGTGGTGCAATTTTGAGGTGTCTGTGTTTTTTTATCATTTTCTTCAAGCCGATCAGCCTTCTTCTAGCTTTGCGGTTTCAGATCTTTAGTAATCCCGCTTTCTTCTATTTTTTTCTTTGTTTCTTTCCAATCTCAATTGATTGTTATTTTTTTGTAGTTTGGTCTTCTCTGTCATTTTTTTCTCCTTCTTGTTTGTCACCATCTCCTATGTGTCTGCCAGTCTACCCGCATGACCCACCTTTTCCTCCTCTGCCGCCATCCCAAAACCCCTGATTCTCCTCTCATTTTTTTTCCCTCCTTCTCTGTGCAGCAGAAGCCGCAGCCCCTCTCCGTGTTTTCCTTACCCCTAGATCCTTCTTCTCCTTGCATTGGACCACCTAGATTATGCGGTAGCTGAATTATCTTACCTGTTGTTATTGTTGTTTTTCGGCGTTATATATCTCCTTGTACTTCATTCAGCGAGAAGCAGCTTGTAGTCTAACATCGCACTTAAGCCTGGCACAGACTGATTTGCCTAGGGTTTGGCTATGAAAAGCCTCAATATTTTTAACCTTTTCTAAACTCTTAGCCCTCGACATTGACGTGGAGGTCTACACTCTCTGCAGTTAGTCGACATTTATCTTTCTTTTAGTTTTAATCTTAACTTTGTTTCTTAGACTAGTCTATATATTTCATATAGTTGTCGTTTTTATTTCTTTAGTTTTAGTTTATTTATTATCTTTAAAATAGATTTAGTTTAATATTTTGTTAGATTTAGTTTAATATTTAGTTTAATTCCTTTTTAAATAGATTTAATTTTAAATCTTATTCTTTTAATAGATTTAGTTTTTTAATTAGATTTTGTTTAATATAGTTTCAGTTTTAATCGTTTAGTTTAATCTTCTTTTAGATTTAGTTTTATTTTATAATCTTTAATTAGATTTAGTTAATCTTTAGTTTTTTTTAGTATATCAGTTTATCTAACATTTTTTTTGCAGGGTTTGTTTTTTTTAACTCCGTTTTTCTTCATTTCAGTCATTTTTTTTAACTCATGCACAATAAAAAAATTAGATCCATTTCTTTTTTTTCTCAAGTTTCAATTAATTTTTTTTAGATTCTATTTGTTTCTAATGTTTCTCTGCAGGTTCGAAGATTTTTTTCGTTATGCATGCAATAGATTTAGTTTTCCTTCTCTTTCCTGTACAAGTTCTCATCTGTTAATTCATAACAAATTAACCGAGATCTATTAGCTTTTAGTGTTTTTAGTTGTAGTTTTATCTAGTGATTGTTTTTTGCCTTGCATGCCCCTTTGGCGTAAGCTATTATAGCTTTCTTCTAGTGCATGCAAGTGTATTTAGTTTGTTTTCTTAGTTCTTTTCTATTTTATGTTAAGGATTCTCTATTTTTTTCCTAGTTTAGATCTTCATATTTCATCATGACTACCCTGATGCCATAAATTAAGTTAACTAGTACAAATTATCATGCATGGAAAACACACATGACCTTCATCTTTAGATTCTGCCATATTTTAGATATTACTTCTAATGCCACTTTAAAACCAGCAGCCTCTGCTCCTCAACCTGACCAAACTAATTGGCAGAATAAAAATGAGGAAGCACTTGGTTTATTCAGGATCTCCTTAAGTCCTGAATTGTATGTCTTAATTTCTACTTGTACAGAAGCCCATCAGGCTTGGGACATCCTAAAAAATACCTATGACAGTGCAAATGAGACTCAAAAAATTTAGCTTCAAGACCAACTTGAAGACCTCAGGTATACCGACTTCAACTCTGTTGATGATTTCTTGCTCAAGTTTGATTCCATTAGAGTTTTACTAACTGGTTTACAAGTTCCTCTTTCTGATTTAAGGATAATCGACATAATTATTCATAAATGTTTGCCTAGATAGTTTCAACAGTTTATTACAAATATTTACTCTCAGTTAGCTATTTCTTCTTTAGCAACTCAATTAACTTATGTTATTTTTCAAAATATGTTGCATCAAGAGGAAGCTAAATTGATTCAGTTTGGCATTCTTAAATCTCATGAACATGCATATGTCTCTCAAAGTCACAATAACAATAGATCTTCTAACACTAATCAAAATA
>MU226068.1:9609583-9620290 GCA_018584345.1 Thuja plicata | reverse complement strand
TGATACTAACACTCCTTATGTTGATGCTACTTTTTATAGGCAACTAGTAGGAAGTTTAAATTATCTTACCCTTACTAGACCTGACATTTCTTATGCTATAGGCTTAGTTTCTAGATACATGTCTAAAAATCAACAATCTCATTTAAAAGTTGCTAAAAGAATCTTAAGGTACATTAAAGGTACTCCACATTATGCTTTATTTTATGATGCTAATTCTGATTTTACTCTTAAAGGTTATACTGATTCAGATCTAGGAGGTGACCTTAATGATGGGAGATCCACTAGTGGTTACTGTTTTCTCCTTGGTTCAGGTACAATATCTTGGAAAAGAAAAAAGCAACAATCAGTTTCATTGTGTTCTACCGAGGCTGAATATAAAGGTTGTACTACTGCCTCTAAAGAAGCACTATGGCTTCGAAGATTACTTTCATATTTGGGCTTACCTTAGCATGATCCCACACCTTTATACTGTGATAATCAAAGTGCAATTGCCTTAGCAAAGAATCCAGTTTATCATGCAAGATCAAAGCACACTGCTCTCCATCATCACTTCAACAGAGAACACATTCAAGACAGACAAGTGTCCCTCTTTTTCTACAAAGGAGAAGATCAAGCTGCAGATATCTTGACAAAGCCTCTTTCGAGAGAGAAATTCCAGATTCATTGTACCAATTTGGGTTTAACACCCTTTGATTGTAAACCCCCAAGTAAAGATTAAAGGGGGGTGTTAGAATTAATCTTTCCTTGGTTGTTATATTTACTAGGATAAACCAAGGTATCCTTTTTTATTACTCTTGTAATATTAGATATTCCTCCTTATGAGGAATCCTACACTTGTCTCACACACTAGTGAAATGTGGCATACACAAAATTGGGAGTTACGATGTAACTCCTTTCTCACATCTCTTTTAAGAGATGGCTCTCCTCTCTCATTTACATGAGTTACTTATTCTTCTTGATTATTTTATATGAGCTAAGATCTCACTCTATCTCTCTCTTTCATTCTTAGGCATTTTTTTCCACTTTCATTATATCACAGGGGCTTTTTTATGCTTTTCCCCCTTCAAAATATTGTCTCCTTATTGCTTCTTTCTTCGGTGAATGCTCTTGGAATTGGGTTTATTCATGGTAAATTTCCTTATTCCTAGCTCAAAGTGTTAAACAATTCCCTGTCTCTCATATTTTGGTCATTATTTTAATAAGTTCATCTATCAGATATAGTGTATATCTATTCTACTGAAGGTTGCAGCCTTCATCATTTTAGTAGTGAGCTTTTGGATAGTGAGTCCTCACCCCTAATAGGGTTACTTGTAAAACACTCCTAACAGGGTCTGACCTTTAACTAGGTCTCTGTACTTATTGCATTGTAAAGAACAACTCCTAACAGGGTTGCAAGATCTCTTAATAGAGATAATTATACTCAAGTACAGTTCTTAGTGGGTGCTGATTCCCACTGGGTTTTTTACCTATTTGGTTTCCTCGTAACAAAAATTGTTGTGTTCTCAATTGTGTTATCTGAATGTGCATTTACTTTATGTTAATTGATATCTAAGTGAAGAAAATAATTAAAGTAGTTAATAACTAATTCACCCCCGCTTCTCAGTTATCCTTTGGGACTATTCTAACACATTCGCACCTGTTGCTAGACTGGATGCTGTGAGACTATTCCTTGCTTATGCTGCACATAAAGACTTCAAAGTGTATCAGATGGATGTGAAATTTGCATTCTTGAATGGTGACCTAGAAGAAGTGTACATTGAGCAACCTGATGGTTTTCCTTTGACAGATGATGAAAACATGGTTTGCAGACTGAAGAAGGCACTTTATGGACTGAAACAAGCACCAAGGGAATGGTATGCAAGACTGGACAAACATTTACTTCATCTTGGTTTCAGAAAAGGTAATGCAGATAGTAATTTCTATTTAAAAACTGATGAAGATGGAATCTTAATTATAGAAGTTTTTGTTGATGATATCATTTTTGGAGGAAATTATAAATTGAGTAAGAAGTTTGCTAAAGAAATGGAGAATGAGTTTGAGATGTCAATGATTGGTGAGATGAATTTTTTTCTTTGTTTGCAAATTAATCAGAGTAAAAATGCAATATATATATATATATATATATATATATATATATATATATATATATATATATATACCAGACCAAGTACCTTAAGGAAATGTTGAAGAAATTTGGAATAGATGATTGTAAACCTGTTGGTATACCAATGATAATAGGGAATAAACTAACTAAAAGTGATGAGACTCAAAGTGTTGGGCAGACTAAGTACAGGTCAATGATTGGAGGTCTACAATATTTGACACACACTAGACTAGATATTACCGATACAGTTGGAATTGTGGCAAGATATTAGGCATATCCTAAAGAAACACACTTTGTTGCTGTGAAAAGGATTTTCAGATACCTGAAAGGAACAGTAGAGTATGGATTATGGTATGAAAAATCTGATGATTTTACTTTGTAGACTTTTACTAATGTTCATTGGGTAGGTAATGTGGATGATAGAAAGAGCACAAGTGGTGGTGTATTTTTCCTTGGGAAGAGATTGGTTTCCTGGTTAAGCAAGAAGTAGAATTGTATTGCTCAATCTACTACTAAATTAGAATATGTAGCTGCTGCAATTAATTGCACACAAGTTGTTTGGATGAAATAAATGCTAGAAGATATTGGTGTAATTTTAAAAGAGGTAGTGGTTATTCATTGTGATAAAACAAGTACAGTAAACATGTTGAATAATCCTTCAATGAACTCAAAGACTAAACATATTTCTATCAAGTATCATTTCTTGAGGGAGAAGGTAGCTGCTAAGGAGATTAAACTGGAGTACATAAGCACAAAGGAGCATATAGCAGATATATTTACTAAAACTTTGCCAAAAGATGCTTTTGAATACCTCAGAGGCATGATTGGGGTGATGGTCCCTCCTAGTGGAAATTAAAATGATGCATATATGCATCAGTCTAGTAGATCTCATAGCTATATTATTCTCTGGACTTGATGTATGGATCTAGTCCTTTGGGGGAGTGATCACAGGAGAATGCTATGGAGAACATTTGGATGATCTTGCACCTGACCAGACATGAAGATTTGAAAAAGTTATTGAAGACTATAGATGAGTTATGGCACCCTTTTCCATTACTGCCAATGGGGGAAGGAATCTATGAGAAAATCCCTACTATTTTGGGAAAATTATGTTGAAGAAATTGAGAAGATTGTATTGAGAGAGAGTAATTTTTGGTTGATGCATATAGATTTTTCCATATGTTTCCATCAATGTCAAAGGGGGAGATTGTTGGATGATATCAGTTTTTGTTACTAATCATGCTATTGATATTCATGTTTTGTCACTGATGTCAACATATATTTCTATGGAGAAGACAATATGACTACTTAACTAGAATGAGTGTACGGACACTATATGGATGATTCAGAAGGATTGAAGTTGGATTTATGTAGAAGGATATGTTATGACCTTAATCCTAAGGTCACTTGACTTTATGTTACATTATTTGGATGTTACAGCTCAGTTGGTGAAGACTATTTTTCTGGACTGCAATTGTGATTCTGGACAGAGAAGGTCTCTATGTTTCGGGTATATCTTACTTAGGGAGATGTTTCAGAACTTGCAAGCTTATTGATAGAGAGCCAACATATGATAGTGGAATGGGTTGATTTTGATTTCTATTTGGGTATTGATGATGTCATTTTTGGCGTGTGTTCGGGAGAAGACCTATTTCCTAGCCGACTTCAGACTTATAACATGTTGAAAATAATTACGAGAGTAGATTGCAGATCTGAAAGTATTTGTGATGAATTGTAAATGTTGTATACTTGTTATAGGTAGCATGTGTATCTTATCAAGGGATTATATGAATATTTGTATGATGGGAAGCCTTAATTGGCCGACCTAGTTAATTATGTATTAGAAAAGCTTAACTGGCTGACTTAATGGGTTATTGTAAAAGGGTATATATGAGTTATCTTTTCATTTGTGAAAATTGTGGTAGAGAAAGAGTAGAGAAGATATTTATGAAGCTATGAAGCTTGACTTCTGGATAGAGAGTAGTGTTGATACTTCATTGGAACTGATCAAGCAAAGATAGTTGTTATCAGACAGTTCACTGGATTGTGTATTTACTATATACACTTGATGTGGATTGTAAATCCTTGAGGGTGGCTTTAACCTTCTTTGGACAGTGTGCCTTGGAAGTGAGCCTACTATTTTCCTTTGACTCCCAATAGGGTTTGTCTCCTAACAGGGACTGTGTACTGTACTATTGTAACCAGCACCTAATAGGGCTAATATCTTTTAACAGGGATACTATATTCTTTGTACATCATTTGTGGGTGTTTATTCCTATTGAGGTTTTACCTTTAACAGGGTTTCCTCAAGAAAAAATCTTGTGTTATGGTGTTGTCTATTACTATGTTATTATTTGCATTTGCTAATATGGTTAATAAAGTTTAAAGTTTAATAATCTATACTACAACTAATTCACCCCCCCTCTCAATTGTCTTGTGGACTGTTATTCCTAACAATCTTCTATTGGAGAAAAGAAGGAAAGGCTAGTTTTCAAGCCATCAAAGAGGATATGAAAAAGGCTCCTACCTTTCTAAATCATGATCTCAACAAGGAATTCTTTCTATATGATTATGGAGGCTCTCATGCCATATTTGCAATGTTAACTCAACAAAACTCTGAAGGATTGTACAAACCTATTCATTTTTTAAGAAAAGGTTTGGAAGAGTATGAATAGAGGTACTCTTTTGTAGAGAAACATGTACTCATTGTAGTGAAGAGCCTTAAAAATTTCAGACATCTATTGATTCACAGTAAGGTACAATTGAGAGTTACTCATCTGAGGGTCAAGGAGTTCCTTCTTTCTAAGGACCTAAATGAGAAAAGAGTTGGTTGGATCACTAGAGTCATGGAATATGACATTTTTATCCAAATGATCAAGGTAGTTAGAGGAAGAGGAACTTTTGAACAATTGACCGAGGATGAAACTCCAAAAGACCAAGAGAAAATGAATGCATCCTTAGTTGTGTATTAAATAGAAGAACATGCCAAGGAAACATGTTGGTTGCCTAACATGGTTCATTTTTTAAACAAAGGAGAGTGCCCTGGAAATTTGGATTTAGAAAAAAGAAGGTATTATAGGTTTCAATCTATCCTCTTTGTGTTGATTGATGAGATCCTTTTTAGAAAGGATCATAATGGTGTTCTTTTAAGATGAATTGATTCATAAAAAGTAGTAGATTTCCTAAATGAATTCCATGATGGACCTTCTGGAGCTCATTTCTCTCATAGGACTACTGCTTTCAATATCATGAGGGCTAGATACTATTGGCCATCTAGCTTTATGGATAGTCATGATCATGTAAGAAAATGAATGAAATGTGGCATGTTTGCAGGAAAAGAAAGGCTTGCAGATCTACCCCTCCAACCAATCAGGATAGGCCAACCTTTTATGAAGTGGGACATTGACTTCATAGGCCTAATTAACCCCCCATCTAGTGTAGGCCATAAGTGGGTAATCACTACAACTGATTGTTAAACTAGATGGACTTGTTGGGATTAATGGGAAGTAGTACTGAGAGGGGAGGGGTGAATATGTACCTCTAAAACTTTTAACTCTTTTCACCTTACTTCATTAGTAATCAATTTTTATTGTATTACTGACCATATCTGATGTTCTTTCTTATGCATGTAGTATTAATTCATAAACTTAATTGTATGCAAAATTAATAGAAATATTCATGAAAGTAATAGACACATAACACAAGATATGATATCATAGAAAACTCCTGTTAGGAAGTAAAAACTACTGTGGGGATGGCACCCACAAAACTTCACTATCTACAGAATTGAAGGAAGCTAGTTAAGACTTATAATATGGTCACCTCTAATGATCTACCCTATTAGGAGTATTAATGTGGAGACCTGTTAGGATCTACTCTATTAAGAGCTTTAGTAACATTGATGTAGTGTGCACTTGGTTAAGAGATTTATAATAGGATTGTTAAGTCCACCTTCCTTGAAAGGATTTCTTAAGTGTACCCCACTTGTTATAATTTGTAAAATATGTTTGACCTGACTATAAGAGATCTATAATTTCTAATTACAGATCCATTATAGCTTACAGTATATGAATATCACCTATAGTGATTGATTAATACCTTTTCTTGCTTGTTGGTAGCCTTGGTTTTGTTCTTGACAACTAATTTTATCTTTGTCTATGATGCTGCATGAATTCTCTTTTTTGATCCTTAGATGCTCTCAGTGGCTACAATCATCATCAAACAACATGTTCACAATTGATTGAGCATCTATTTATACAAGTTATTTGACCTATTTTAGAATCACACATTACAATTTTAACTATAGATCCAAGGTATACAACTTAACCTTGCTCCTTTAGTTTGCATGTTTTAAATAACTTAAACTGATAAATATAATAATAATTACATTTCTTTTCCTTCATTTAATGGATTTAAAACAAATCAAGAAGATAAATATAAAAATTCAGTGATTTATCTAATGTGGAAAGTCAAATCCACTTTTTGCGAGATGTAACTGACTGTCGGTTCTTGATTGTCTATGTGAACTGAAAGTCTGTCAGTATTCCTTCTTTGAACTGATTGTCGAGTTCCCTTCATCTGTCGGGCTCCACTATCGACTACTCATCTTTTCTATCATCGGTTAACACTGAATAGTGTAGCATTGGGATGCTTTATACTTAGCAATATCGGTAACCTTGTCATTGGGTAGTGTTATGCTTTGTTTATCAGTGTAGTATAAATTGATGGTGTTTATCATGTTTTTCCTTGCATATACTAATGGAAAAATATAATGTCTTCAATCTCGCCCTTTGACATTAGTATCAAAAACTGATATGTGCATAATACTAAAGTGTTTACTATGTACAATGTGTATATAACCTTTTCATTATATGATTCCCCCTAACTGTATGCATCAATATAGTATAAGTATATGTACATGTATACTTGCCTTTGTACTACACATTCTCATTTTTTTCATTTCCTCTTTTTAATGACTGACTGTACATGTCATTTCTTCTTTCATTTCCCCCTTTTTACTGACTGATTGTACATATGATTTCCCCCTTTTTTGATAATCATGACAAAAATGTACAACTTATAAGTTGTCAAAAATGTGACAAAAATGTGTAACTTACAGAGTGTCAAGAATGTGGGAGTGATTGTTCTTGATATCTTCAATTATTTTCTCCCATTTTTCTTTGAGGAGTTCTAATGCCATGTGCTCTAGCTCAATCCTGGCATGCATGTCATAAATGTTATCTAGGAGAGACATTTCTGGGGTGGCAATAAGTGTTCTTGCCTCTGTCATGTGCTATTGCTGCAATGTGAGAGTTGGTAATAGTTGGGCTTGAAGTTCATTCACCTCATCTTTGAACTTTGTTTCTGCAATCTATATATCTTGTCTCAGCTTCCTAGCTTGCTTGGGATGTTTATTGTGCAATTTGATTGGCTCTTCACTATTTGTGAGACCTTGTGCACTTTCTTAAAGATCAACATCAATTTGAGCTATCTTATCGATATACTCCTTTGTGAGTTGATCTAACATGCACAATTTCTAAATTAAGGCTATAGATTTTGAAATTAGTGTGTCTATTGTGCTTACCATTTCAGATAGCTTCACCTTTTGTAGTGCCACTTCTTGGCTTATCTTTTCTGCTAACTTGAATTCATATTTATTTTCAAGTCTAGCTTCGATAGATTTCTCAACATCTATGTTCTGAGATGTGATAACATCGGTGATAACCACTAATTGATCAAGCATGGGGGCTTTTTGATCAACAACTGCATCAGGTACAATTTTCTAAAGTATTCCTTTTGCAACTTCAAGTACCTTTGCTTCTTTTGTGGCTTTTCTCAGCTTATCTTGCATGGCGTTCCTTTCACAAAGTCTTGCATACTTTGTCAACTTAGTAGAATCCAATGTTCTAGGATCACATACTAGAATCTCAATTATTTCACCCAGAGTAACTGGATTCTTGTTCTGTCTCTTCTTCTTCCTTGAGATTTGTGTAGAGGCAGATGTATGAACTACCATTGCTAGTTCATTTGTTTTCTCTGAGGCGGTAGGTGAAGGATTTGAAGATGAAACCTCTTGTGCCTTCTGCTTGGGGTTCACCTGTCAGTTAGATGAATATGTCTCTTCATCAACCTTGGGTGTTTCAATATATTTCTCCTTTGTTTTCTTTTGAGAATCATCTATCTTTTCCTCTTCACTCTTCTCCCTTTTATTTTCTTCCTCTACTTGTTTTTCTCCTTCTTTATTCTGATCAATAGACTGGTCTTGTTGATCATCGATAGTAGCTTGTTCTGTAGCTGTATCTTTGGGTTCATTTGTGTATCCTTTATTTCTGCATCAACCTTATTTTCATGTATGCTTGTACCTACTATAGATTCTTCATTTCCATCTAGTAGATTGATGGCCTTCATGAATATTGGCATATTGTTTTGTGTGCCCACCTATGCTGCATCTAGAGTTGTGTCCTGTTCATCCATTTGAGCTTGTTGAGTAGTGACATCTTCATCTTTTTGGATTTGATCTGTAGGGTCTAGTCTTGTTATGTCAATGATGGAATTTTATGGCCATATCTCATCAACAACATCCATGTCCTTATTTCCTTGTGTCTCCAATTATTGTTGCTTTTCTTCATCCTTAAGAGATATGAATATGAAATCATCTTCCTTCTGTGGATCTTTATCAGAATCATAGTGAGTGATGTATTGAATGTCAAGATCATCCATGACTTTATCTAATTCAATGGGCTCATTATTCTCCACATTATCCAAAGCAATGTGCTCTGGAATTTATTTATCTTTAGTTCCTCTGTATGAGGTGTGTTGGTGAGAAGTAATTGATTCTCACAACTTGTTTATTCTATGGGTAGATCTAGAATTTGTCTCCATTTAGCATCTGTCATGTTGTCCAGATCTAAGAATTTCCCCTGTAGCACCTTGTAGGCTCTTATCTTAGCCACAAATTTACTTGAGTGATTTTTCATCATTTCTTTGATCTCTTCCATTTTGGATTCAGGAGGCATGAGTCATACAAGTATCCTCTCCCTTGCTTCCTTTTTGAATTTCAAAGCGTAAGACCATCGTGTTGATATTCTTTCACTTAGTGGTTTGGGTAATTTGTTGCCAAATTCAACTGGTACATATTTAAAGTTTACCATAGCCCTGATTATTGCATCTTCTATTTTATTTTTATCCTCAGGCTGCAGCTTCACCCATTGTGTGATATTTCTATCGGTCATGGTACCTATTGTAGCAATTGAGTTAGCACTCTAATCAATTATTCTCAGGATTAAACTTTTCTTTTCTACCTCAGGCTCATCCCGTTTTGAATCTTTAATATCAGCTTTGGTCATGACTAGTTTTCTCCTTCTTTTGGTAGGTGTTTAATTCTTTGTTTGCTACTTCCTCTTATAGGTCCTCACTTGACCTTTCTTGAGAGGTGTAGAATCTTTCTTTTCTATTTAGCTCCTTGTCCTTTGATTTTCTGTGGTCCTTGGTTTCTTTGTTGGAGGTGGAGGCACATCAGACTCAGTGGCCTTAGAATTTGACTCTTGCTCATCTTTCTCTTCACTGATGGTACCCTGTCCCTTGGTTTCCTCTTTTTGTTCTTTCTCCTTCTCATTAACCGACAACATTTTCTCAAGATTCTTTACCATCTTATTTTTCTTGTTGACAGTCTTCTTTATGACTAGGCTAGTTTTTATCTTAGACTTTGCCTCTTCATATGTTCCAAATCTTGGTTGCTTACTATCAAGTGGTTCAGTCATCAATGCATCAATTGTATTTGTTGCTTGATCTATGTTAATCTCATAGTCAAGAGGTGGTAACCAGGATATTCTTGGTACAAATATTTTAATGTGAGTGAAATCTGAATCTACCATAAAACATATTTCATCCCTATACTTTTCAATCAACTGTTCAGGGATCCTCACTCTCTCCATCATTTTTTCCTTGAAGTCAAGGAAGTATTTAGTCATTACTAAATCAAAGTTGTCACCTAGTGACTTGATAAGGTCACTTATTTGCAATGTGAATAGCTTGGTTGTGTCCCACTTTACTTTTCCCACTAAAGGAAACTATTCTTGAAAATAAAATAATATACACATTATAAGTGAGCCAAACTTACATGTGTTTGTCTTTGTAGACTTGATTGTTGTCATATTATCATCAAGTTGCTTCAGGAGGATCTCACATAGATCCATTTTTATTCCTTTGTGCCAATCTTTTAAGTTGTTCTTACTTCTATTGATGCTATGTTGTTTAGCCCACTTGCTTGAAATATTTTGTAACCTATCACACATGCACGGAACCTCAGTTCATCATTGGTGATGGTGTCCACCTTAAGTCCTCGGTTATCCCATACAACATTGGTGAGTTTTTCAACTTCAGTTCAAGAGGTATGCTTGTGAGCTTTTGGCTTGTTGATAATAGGGTAACCTATTACAACATGTAACTGATGCAGGAGCATCCTGGGTGTAAGAGAAATCTTGCATCACCCAAAAAATATTTCTGTTTTTATATTCAATAAGGGCTATTTTGTGCAGAGCTGCTATTTATGGAAAGTTACTATTTTTGGTAATTTTTGTATGTGCTCAGAATGATCTGATTTC
>MU226068.1:9582675-9609533 GCA_018584345.1 Thuja plicata | reverse complement strand
ATATTGGAAGATATTGAAAATTTTCGGTATTGGCAGCAGGGTACAGAAACTTTGAACTCAGTTTTGAAGGCTTTAGAGGCCCCGGATGAGGTCAAAAATTTGGGTGACGAGCGCTTGCGTGGGTCAACCCTGTACAGCGCTTCGTGGCATTTCCAAAATGGGGTTATAATAGCCGATCGGGCCGATCGGGTCAACTGGTGATGACTTATGGTCTTCGGAAGTTGGGCCACCTGAAATGGCAGAAAATAATTTTCTTCAAAATTTTTGTTCGGGTTTCAAAGGTCATCTTGAGCCGACTATGATGTAATAAAATGTAAAATAAAATAATTCTAAGTTTGGTCGGCCTTATTCTGGAACCTTCCCAGGCGGTGGAAAATTGCCTATATAAGGAAGGCTGTATTATTGTCTTAGGCAGTCAGAATAGTTCTGGGTAGTAGATCTGGGTAATAATTTGAGGCTTTGTCCTACAGGATATTGTAAGGGAATGCCCATGTGGCTTTGCATATTGTAATTCTGAAAGTTTGTAATTCGACATTTGTGGAGATAATAAGAAGCCAATTTTCTGTTCTTGCATATTGTTGTTGTTTCTCTGTTTATGTTATGTGTTTGTGGTATTAAGGGGAGCACCCTTCATCAGTAACACATCCTTTGTATCTGCTTGGGTTCATCCAACCATAGCTTTTGGTCGTGCATTCTTCTTAGTACCAACCTAATCTAGTCAGTTTTGAAAAACTTCAGGAAATATAGGGAATTTGTTATCCCTTTTACTTGTAGGTGCTTGTGTTTTTCCTTCAGGTTCCCTTGTTCATCACACAGCTTCTTATAAGCTTGATCTATCTCCAGATCACCAATCTTAGGGATCTTGCAATGAATATAAGATCTTACGTCTTCTATCAGCAAAACCCGAGGTGAAATTTTTGAAAATGTGCCAGAATCATCGGGTTGTGATGAAATATCTGGGCATATCTTGTATTTAGGTTCCACACAGGTGCTATTCTTAATCAACTTAACGATATTATTCTTATCACTCTTCAATTTTACTATTCTTGAAGTGGTTTCCATTATGTTTAGAATTTAGGGTTTTTTCAATAATAATAATAGAGTTCTTCAATATGCTCGGTACTTACTTTGATCTGTGTAACTTGTGACTGATCTATTTGGAGTGCGTTAAATTGAGTTGAGGACACTCTGCTAACTTCTCTCTTTTCACTCTATTTTTTCTCTACTCTATTTGCTCAAATCACGTGTGAAGAATGAAGTGCTTTCGTCGACTATTTATAGAATTTTCCCTAATTCTGTCATAAATGCTCAACAACTTGTCAGGTCATGAAGACGGAGTTTGTCAGGAAGACTCTCAAATAAAATTCTTGGTGTTTGACAGGATGCTCGGGATAGCTATTAAAATTGTTTCTTTCACCGACAGATTTTGGTGTAGTGTCAAGACAACTTTGTGACTTTGCTTCCTTACTGACGGGTGTCGGGTTACATTAGCAACTTAGCCTTTTTATGTGTTGACCGAAAATTCTGGGAAAGTGTAGACAAATCATGCTTTTATGTTCACTGATGATTTTTGGTATGTGTTTACCGGTGGGGTTATTTTCTCAGAATTGTAACAAGTAACATAATATGCATATTTATTCATGCAGATTTTGACTATCTATCAATTTGTATAATGGAACTGATGCAAAATATGACTTTGTGTAGTGTAGTTCCATACTTTCTTGTTAATCTTTAGGTGGGGGTGGTGATGTAACTAGATCCATGGGATGAGGTGTCACCAACTACTTTTCTTGGTCCAGCTTCCTCAATGGTTGAAGCTTTCCTCCACATTTTCTTTCTCATTTTCTTGATGTCTTCAATGGTGTTTCCATTTGTAAAAGTGGTGGTTTCTATTATTCAGTCGCTGCAGTCCTTTAGATGTCCAACCTTATGATAGTGAAAACATGCCATTCCCAGGTTGGTCCAGCTAGCCTCTAGACCTTTTGGTCCATGTTCTCATGAAGTTTGCAGCAATGTGACCATATCTACCACATGTTGTGTAGTTTATCCATGTACTGTAGTCTCAAGCATATGAATTACCGACTCTTCTCGATTTGTATGCATTTTCTTCATTTTTGGGTTTCCATGCTTCAATTTTCTTCTTCCTACATTCAAGAGATGTGTGCCCATGCATTTTTCAGGTGGGACAATAATTGTCCATATAGGTTTCCTTCTTTGGTTCTTTCACCTTTGATTTACAATCATGTGCTTTATGTCCTTTCTTGCTGCAATTATAACAATGTCCTATGAATGTAAATGTGGATTTAGGAATACCTTTTTTTTTTTCCTACAGACATTTGAGGTGTGGCCTTGCTTTCCACAGTGATTGCATATCAACTTCCTTGGTCTAGGATTGGTGTAGGCATCTTTTGGATCAACTTCACTTGATGACCCATGTTGGTGTTGGGTCTTCTTTGTGTATTCAATAATTCATCCATCCTTTTTGTACTCTCTTCAGCTCTCTTAATCATGTCATTATATTTTTGTTGAATTCTAGCCTCATGCTTTAGTTTTTCATTCTCTTCTCTTATTTCACCAATAATCTATATTCTTTCAATGAGTTCCATATTCATTCTGTTTGCTTCTTGAATCATAAGAATAATCTGATTAGTTACCTCATGGTGATGCTCTGTAAGAATTTGTATCTCAGACTCCTTTTCTTATAGCTTTTCTATGATATTTCTTCTATCATCAATAGCTAGTGTTCTTTCTCATTTAGCTTGCCTTGCATTGTTCATGACATCAATCATTCTTACCATCTGTGTCTCTTGACTGATTTGCAGAGATTTGACTTGTCCAGCCAGATGTAGATTGATTTCAGTTAGGCTTGTGATGTTTTCTTCTCATCTATCTGATGCCTTGCTTGTATTTGATCCTGGAGACTCAAAGAAATCTGGGATCTCTTCCTCAAGATAATCTATCTCATTATAGAGAGAAACCATATTCTTTCTTTCATCCAACAGCTATCTCATACTGATTCTAGCTTCTTTATACTGATCGTAGAACATCTGAATTTCAAGATTTTTATTCTCAATATTTTTATCAAGTTTGTAATTCTCCATTGTATGATCTTTTCTTTGAAGCCTTTAAGCTTTCCAAGAAGAGATTTAGCTCTGATAACAATTTTTGGGATTAATGGGAAGTAGTATTGAGAGGGGAGGGGTGAATTAGTACCTCTAAAACTTTTAACTCTTTTCACCTTACTTCATTAGTAAACAATATGTATTGTATTACCAACCATATCTGATGTTATTTCTTATGCATGTAGTATTAATTCCTAAAATTAATTGTATGCAACATTCATAGAAAAATTCATGAAAGTAATAGACACATAACACACGATTTGATATCACAGAAAACTCCTGTTAGGAAGTAAAAACTGCGGTGGGGATGGCACCCACAAAAATTCACTATCTACAGAATGGAAGGGAGCTAGTTAAGGCTTACAATTTGATCACTTGATGATCTACCCTATTATTATTATTAATTTGGATACCTATTAGGATCTACTCCATTAAGAGCTTTAGCAACACTGATGTAGTGTGCACTAGGTTAAGAGATTTACAATAGGATTGTTAAATCCAACTTCCTTGAAAGGATTTCTTAAGTGTACCCCACTTGTTAGAATGTGTAAAATATGTTTGACTTGATTGCATGCAATCTATAATTTCTAATTACAGATCCATTAAATATTATAGTATATAAATATCACCTATAGTGATTGATTAATACCTTTTCCTGCTCGTCGATAGCCTTGGTTCTTTTGTTAACAACTGATTTGATCTTTGCCTGTGTTGCTGCATGAATTCTCTTGTCCAATCCTTAGATGCTCTTAGTGGCTAGAATCATCATCAAAAAACATGTTCACAATTGATTAAGCATCAATTTATACAAGTTATTTGACCTATTTTAGAATCACACATTACAATGTTAACTCTAGATCCAAGGAATACTTGACCTTGATCCTTTAGTTTGCATGTTTTAAATAAGTTAAACTGATTTAAAAAATAATAATTACATTGATTTTCCCTCATGTAATGTATTTAAAACAAATCAAGAAGCTAAATATAAAACTTCAGTGATTTATCTAACGTGTAAAATCAGATCCACTTTTTGCAGGATGTAAATGACTGTCGGTTCTTGATCGTCGGTGTGAACTGAAAGTCTGTCGGTGTTCCTTCTTCGAACCGATCATTGGGTTCCCTTCATCTCTTGGGTTCCACTATTGACTACTCATCTTTTCTATCATTGGGTAACACTAAATAGTGTTGCGTCAGGATGCTTTGTACTTGGCAATATCGGTAACCTTGTCGTTGGGTAGTGCTATGCCCTATTTGTTGGTGTAGTATAAACCAATGGTGTTTATCATGTTTTTCCTTGCATATACTAATGGAAAAATATAATCTCTTTAGGACTGAGTCTATTGCATTAAAGGAAGAAAATAAGAGTGTTGTCCTAAGCTTTTATGATGACATAATTCATAGGTTTGGGCCCCTAGACTCTATTATATCAGATAATGCAATTGATTTCACAGGCTTAAGAGTCACTGAATGGACAATTAAACATGGTGTTTACCTGAACACAAGTTCCAATTATTACCCTTAGGGTAATGGTTCAGTAGAGTCTACAAACAAGAACTTGATCAGGATAATCAAGAAGATTCTGCAAGAAAATCAGAAATATTGGCACTCTAAACTGAAGTCTTCCTTGTGGTTAGACAAGATCACCCCCAAAAAGATCATTGGGAACTCTCCATTAATGCTAGTAAATGAAAGGTAAGCTAAATTTTCCGTCTCAACTGAGTTAACAACTCTAGACCTTGCTACCCAACTTGTCCTCTTTGAAAAAGAAGACCCTTTGCAGGTAAGATGTGCTCAACTCATGGAGTTAGAAGAAATCAGAGACAAATCCATGTAAAATATGGAGTTCCAACAGATGCAAATCAAGAAGAGATTTGATAGGAGAGCTAGATAAAATAACTTCAATGTTGGGGATATAGTACTCAAATGGGATGAATTCAGATCTAGGCATGGTAGGTATACCAAGTTTGACTCCTCTTAGGGAGGTTCATTTGTGATCACTAAGTGCAAAGAGCATAATGATTTTTAAATATCAACTCTTCAAGGAGAAGCCTTTCCAATTTCTGTCAATGGATTTCACCTAAAGTCTTGTTTTGAGGCTTGTCTCGCTTTGTAATTAAGTTTCCTGGTTTCTGTTCTTCTTTCTAGATTAGTTTTTCCTGCTTTCCTGAAAGTGCTTTGCATAGTTAGTTATTGTTTCTTCTTGTACAATCCTTTTCCCTATTTTGGTTCGTTGTCCCTCCTAGTTTCAATTCCCCTTCATTCCCAGAAGTTTTTGTGTGCTCAAATGCAGACTCCTATGCCAAATGGAATGTCATAAGGCCACTAGTTTTATATGTGTACCAGGATGACATTTAGCAGAAATTGCCAAAAATGCTACCCAAATTTCTTATCCTATGCAATTTTGGCTATAAGTGGAGAAAATGAGGCTCCCACAAGGGTAGAGCCCAATGTTTTTGAATTGTTCATGATTCCTTGTCTTTGCCTCGCTCTCTGCATTTTTCTAGGTCACTAGTTTACCCCTTTTTCATGTCTTTAAAGACCTAGATGCAAAAGACCCTATAAAAGATCCCTTAAAACCCTAACTCCTTGGTCATTGTTATAATCTTTTGTTACCTTTTTCGCCACTTAAGTTTTAATTTCTACACGTGTCTTAAGTCATCCATTGAGTGGGGCCAAAGTTAATTTTCCTAAGCGGGTTGCCTTTTCCTAAGTTTATTGTCCTAAGTCCTGACTTAATTTATTCACCCCAGGGGGCAGCAAGTTCCTTTTCATTAGATGGTTGTCATGATGCCTTAATTATTGAGATGAAATTTTTTATTGATTAAGGCATCACACTTTGTCGACGTGTGTCCGGTTTAGATTCGAGCTAAAAGATGAGTTAAATATCATTTAGGTTTCTTTTGATCATATGGTCGGCGTTATGGATTAAAGACAAAGTTCTTGAGATCTATTGTTTAATCCATTAAGCCATTGCACCACATGGACAGTGGGGTCACCTTTATGCAGGGTTTTTGACAAGTAAAGATTGATCAAGTTTCTTTTAATCTAGCAGTTGGAATAAAGCCTTGATGCTGAAGTTCTCAAAATCTATCCATCAAGGCACTATGCTTGCATGACACGCATCCTTTTCTAACCAAGTTGGGCCATTAGTTGTCAAGCCAGGTAAAGAGTTAACATCTTAGAAGGTTGATTTTTATCCTACAGTGGGCATAAAACCTTAATTCCAAGTTGATCAAAATCTAATGATCAAGACATTATGCCTTATTGATGCTTGGAAGGTTTTTAGATCTTGGACCCATTTGCAGTAAGGTAATCTTCTAGAAAGTTTCTTTTAATCCAGTGTTGGCTCAAAGAATTGATGCCAAAGTGCTCAAAATATAGCAATAAATCCATTGATCCTGAATGAAACATGTTCATGGTGGAGTCAGGCTGGTCTGAGAAAGGTAAAGTAAAGATAGATCAAGTTCATTTTGATCGGATAGACAATGTATTGCCTTAAAGACAAAGTAATCGACATCTAATGTTTAAGGTATCAAGCTGTGATGCTATGTGGCATAGGTGATGTAATGGGTCTCAGGTTGAAAAGGGAATTAAAGAAAAAACAAGTGATAAAGATCAGATGGTGGGCATAATGCTTGATCTTAAAGATGAAGAAGGATAACCATTAAGGCATCGCGCATGCATACCACATGGAAGATCTAATCCTGTGCTCGCAGGTAGCTTAAGGAAGATTGATGATCATGTTTTAAAGTTCATAAAGATTCAACTATGGGTTGTTGATTGGGCATTTCACATTACCTATGACTGTTTGTATTTAAATTCAAATATTTAAATGTTGTTCTCAGGGTTTTCATGGCAGTGGCGATGTTTACAACTTGTAGATTGGGTAGATGGATCGACCTAATCTATCTACTCAAATTTATGGTGATGGGATATTTATTCATGACTGTATCTGATCTTCTGAGATATTTCCTGAGTGCATTGATGAGTAGACTTGATTGGTTTAGGGTTTTTGCATTATTTATTGAATATCTATTGTAACCCTAATTTTTCCCTAACTGATGAAATAGATTGAATCCCGAGCCTGTGTGCTAGGGGAGGTTTTATATAAGTAGTTTTAGATTCTTTTTTAGCCAGATGTTTTTCAGCTTATGCAGGACTTTCTGTAGCATTTTCTCTGCCCTCAGATTTTCATCTTGTTGTAATTTATCATTGAATTCCAGATTATGTAAAGGTTTTTTGTGATATTTTCTCTATCCTCAAGCTTTTCCCTTGTCTATATTTCTCTTATTTGAGGCATAATATAGTGGTTAACACTAGAGAAAATCTTGGATTTCTCGAGCCTTCTTTCTTTCTGCATCTTTGTGCACTGCTGCAGATGATCTGATTTAGATGATCTTGTGGATTTTGTTCATCCCTTGTCATTTTGTCTCATTCATGTGCTTATTTTTTGGAGTGAATATTTTTTTGCAGGTCACAATGTGTGTCTATTTCCTTGGGAAAGATATTGTTTGTGAAATCTTTTCTTTCCTTGAATAGTCTCTTTCCATTTCATACCTCTCTGTGAAATACTTATCCAAGCCTATTCAGGAAGTTTTGTTCTGCTAGATCCAAGAACTTTCATGCTAGATTCGGTCACTATGTTATGATTCAAGTTACCTTCGGTGCATCACCTAGCAGGTTAAATTTACTTTTCAATCATTTCCCTTTAGTTATCATTCTATCCCTTTTCCTTCCAAGTTTACTTTTCATGTTAAAAGAGAAAATAGGGTGATTATCCAAGAGGAACCAACTTAGAATCTGGAGACTTCACTTCTGTTAGCAGAGGTCCCACAACCTAGAAGTGATTCCCATGTTATACTAGATTGTTAGGCTCAAGTGCTTAGTAGGGTACAAAATTTAGTGTATAAAAAGTTGAAACAAAAGGAACTTTTCTTTTAAAGAAATAACATAGACCCTAGGAGGAGTCTTACAAGTGATTATCTCATCAGCCAACTTTGGGGCATGATCCATTATTTATTTTTTCCTTGCTAATTGCTCTTTTAGGTATGCTATTTCCTCATTTGGTCTTTTATTACCCTTTGCATTTTCTTCTTTTCTTCTTTGCATAGGGTTGTTGTAAAACCATATTTATTGTATAAACCAAAGAGAAGTGATTGCAAAGTGGGTGGAACACACTCTTCTATTTATTTTTTCTGCTTCGTTTGTTCTTTCCATGCTCGCTCTAAGTGATTGGTAAACCAAGTTCTCTGATAAGGCACTAGGGAATTCTATGAGTGGGATGACTGGTGAGGTATTTGAACTTATTCCTCTTTTCTTCCTTGGGTATTTGGATGAATCTCTTTAGGGTTGCTTTGACATAAAATAGGTTTATCATCATATTTATCTTTTGTATTCTTAGAAAGGTCTGTAATTTCAGGTCGAGTTGGGGAATCATCTGGAACATATTGAAAATGGGGTTCTATATCAGCTTCTTCAGGAGAAACAAATTGGCTTTCTAGGGACACTTTAGGATGTTTTCCTCTCATTCTAGGGCTTCTTCGTATAGGAGTCTCTGCAACCTCCACAACCTTTTTCTTGATCACTTTCTTCAGTCTCTCTACTGTAGGAGTAGCTGCTATAGGAGCTGATTTTCTTTTCTTTCCTTTCAAAGTTGTGGGATTTTGTGGTTCAACTATAGGAAGAAAAGTTCCTTCTCCTACCTTTTGTTTTCCTTTCTTTTGAATAGGGGTAGGGACATTACTCTCAGGAGTAGGTGAGGACCTATTTTCTTGAAGTTTTTTGGGTTCTATTTCTTGGGTGGTTGTTTCCACAGCTGGCTCAGAGTGTGTTGCATTATCATTGCTAGGTTTCTCAATAGGCTCAACCTGGGGTTGTAGGGTTTTAAATTGAACAAATTCTGACCATGCCAAAGGAGAAGCTTCCCTAAAGGACTTCTCCATTAGTAGTTTGATTAGGGCATGGTGAGAGATAGAATTTGCGTTCCCCTTTTGGGTTTCCTCAACACTGATACTTAGCCTGTTATACAAGAAATTAGGAACATTTACTGGAAGACTATGCCTTACATAGCTAAGTAACTTCAAATGATGTGCATGAAAATTTGAAAATATTCTCTCACATGTCAAATACCTGATAATGTGTGTTGCCAGTTTGTTAAATGGCGGAGGAAGAGACATTCATTTGCACCCTTTCTTGTTAATCTCCAATGGAGGGTCACTTGGAAGGGTAAAGTGGGCTCGAGGAGAACTAGTGTCATGCTCATTGGGGTAATGCTCCCCAATTTCTAGTAACCCAATTACCTCTTCTATTCATTCTTCTGTTGTGACAACTATTAAACCTCATACGATTCTATCCCTCCTTGAATGTATTCGTGAATTTAGCTACTACCTCTTCATCAAATTCTGTTAATTTCAGGAAATAACCAAACCAACCACATGCATTAAACCTCCTAACTTCTTCAACATATGTAAGAAAAAAACCATGAACCACTGGCTCATTCCGCTGCAACTTCCCTCCCATTTGTTCCAAATATTTGCCTCCAAATTTCTGTTGTAGATTACTGTAGCTTGTCAATCTTTCAACTTTTCTACTCTATAATTAATGAATACCTTATTCCCTTTTGAATTTCAAACTAATCTTATTGAAATTATGGACCTTTCTCTTGCAATCTTTCTATTATTCTTGGCATAAAGAATGATAATGAAACGTAACAGAAGAAATTATAATTTTAACTGCGAGTTCCCACATAGTTTAATTATAGTCTTTTTGGGTCACATCAAGTTAAAAAAAAATATGGGATTATTCAGGAATGATAGTATGATAGTTGTGCAAGAAAGTAAAGGGACTTAATGAGATAAGTCATAAGTAAAGATTTGAGTTGATAGGTAATCTTTATGAGAAATGACAAGGACAATTAGAAATGACATTAGAACTTAATACACTTCCCCACCCCCTAAAGACAAGTGTCCACACTTGTCACACTTGGCACATGGTGAGGAACTGGCTTAGTGCCATAATCATAGATTTATTGTAGTACTAGATATAATTACCAAAATCTATGTACTAAAAGTGGAAATAAATTTGAAAATTTGTACTTGTTATTCAATTATCACACGTGCAAAAAAGGTGGCAAGAGTGGAACAATACTGGCGGTTTCATGCGTTAGCTAACGTGGCTCTTATTTGAAACATAGAATTGGAAGGTGGTGGTGATGTGGAAGATGGGTGGATGGAAGGTAGAAAAATGAAATAGGGTGAAAATAAGAATATAGAAAGTGAATGGAGAAATGGAACTTCATTTGGAAATGAAGTTTTTATTATGAACATGCATGAAGGAATGCTATGTTGCAGTTGTAGGAAGAAGGTTTGCACCCTCTGTTGTAGGAAGTTTTGCCTATTTATCATTTTGATTTGGATGTTTGAATTGCTGCAGGAAGTCTTCTTTGGTCTGGGGCTGATGATACAGATGAGGCCAATGCCCATTGACCAATAAATTGAAGTGTACTAGGTCAATAATTGTCAATTTGACTACTCCATTGGCAAAGACATGGCTTATTTCATATGGTTCCATCCATCTTGTCTACAACTTGCCTGGTATTTCTTGGAATTTGGAATCATACAGTAATGCCGAATCACTAACTTGAAACTATTTTCTCTTAATATGGGAGTTATGCCACTTCTTCCTCTGTTTCTATACTATCTCAGTACTCTCTAATGCAAATTTTTGTATTTTGTCCAAGGAGTTGAAATGAAGCAGTTAGTCTTTCTGTGTTGTAGGAAGGTCAAGTTTTAAGTACAGTGCAGTGCACAATGTTTTGTGCTCAAAAATTAATTAGTAAAATTTCTATTTTCCCATACAACAATTCAAATGGAGTGAGCCCTATTCTTATTTTCCATATTTTTCTATATTCCTAGACTACTTCTGAGAATCGGCTGCTCCAGTCACAACAATGCAGATGAATTGTTTTTATTAAAATTTCTTCCATTTATCGGTTAGTAACTTCTGCCAAACCATTAGCTTGAGGATGGTAGGGACTAGACTTCCTGTGTCTAATATTATATTCCTTCATGAGTTCTATGATTAGATTGGATGTGAATTGTGCTCCCTAATCAATTACAAGCTCTCTTGGCACACCATAATGGGTGAATATTTCCTCATACAAAAACTCTTCTATCTTATGATCTTGTGCATGCTTAATGGATTTTAATTCCACCCATTTGGTTATATAATTTGTGCACACTAAAATGTAAGACTTCCCATTAGATGGGGGTCTATAGGACTAATGAAATCCATGCCCCACTTATCAAATGGTTTGACAACCAATTGTGGGTGTAAAGGCATTTCATCTGACTTTTTTGGATGACCCATTCTCTGGCATTTATCACATTTTCTTGTATAATTGGTTGCATCTTTGTGAAGTGTGAGCTAGTAATAACCAGTTGTTAATATCTTTAGAGCTATCCTTTTAGCTGCAAATTGTCCTCTACATGGCTCATCATGACAAGCATGGAGGATATCATATGTTTCATCTTTGTGTACACATCTTCTCATGAATTGGTCTAGACCAGTGTAGAATAGTGTATTGTCAATCCAATAGAATTGAAATCTTTTCACAACAAACACTCTTCTGTCCTTAAGAGAGAAATGTGTAGGCATTTTTTCATCTAGAAGGTAATTAACTATATCACCATACCATGGTCTCTTGACAAAAATATGAAGAAAATGATCACTAGGGAATCTGTCATCTCTCACAGTAGTATCATTGTTAGCAGTCTAAAGTATGGATAAGTAATAAGCTACTACATTTTCTTTCACTAGCTTGTCAATGATGGTTATGTCAAATTACTGTGAAAGAAGAAGCCATCTTGCTAGCCTACCTGAAATGACATGTTTGTTCATAAGATACTTTATTGCTGCACGGTAAGTATGAAAAAGCATAGCATAACCTATTACATAATGGTGGAATTTATTCAAAGAATAAACTACTATCTATAATTCTTTTTTAGTAACTATGTAATTTAACTCTGGGCCATGTAAACTCTTGCTGATATAGTAAATTGCATTCTCAAGGTTATTAGAATTTTCTCTTATCACAACACCTATTGCATAGTTAGAAGCATCTGTATGTATGTGGAATGGAAAAGACCAATCAAGCCCCCTAAGTACTGGTGCAGTTGTTAGAAGTGACTTGAGCTATAGGAAGGATTCATCACAAGTTGATGTCCATGTAAACTCAACATATTTTGTAATCAAGGTGTATAGAGGACTAGCTATTTGACTAAATTTTTGAATGAAATTCCTATAATAGCTAGCATGTCCTAAGAATTATCTAACATCCTTTTTCTTAGTAGGTGTAGGCAATGTGAGAATTACCTCAATTTTTGCAGGGTCTACTTGGATGCCAACTTCTGATATGAAATGTCCTAGCACTACTCCTTCCTACATCAACATGAAACATTTCTCACTATTGAGAGACAGGTTGTGTTCTTAACATATGATCAACACTTTTTCCAAGTTCTTTAAAGCCTCCTCAAAAGTAACACCAAATGTAGTGAAGTCGTCCATGTATATTTCCATGCAATCATGTGATATATCAGCAAAAATGTTGATTACTTCTCTTTGGAAAGTAATTGGTGCATTACATAAGCCAAAAGGTAACAAAAAATATGCATATGTTCCCCAAGGGAATGTAAATATAGCCTTCTTTCGATCCTCTAGAGCAATGCTAATCTAGCTTTAACTACTGTATCCATCCAGAAAAGAGAAGTACTTCTTTCCAGCTAAAGTGTCTAGAAATTGATCAATAAATGGAAATTGAAAATGATCTTTATTTGTGGCATTGTTCAATTCCCTATAATCTACAAATATTCTCCATTTAACCCCATTTTTAGGCATAGTGACCAAAGGTGATACCCATTTACTATCAGATATTGGATAAATAAAACCAACATCCAACAACTTCTGAAACTCAGTTTTGACTATTTCTCTCAAGGCTGGGTTAATTATTCTCTGAGGTTGGTAGAGTGGTAGAATATATTCATTGATGTGTATTAAATGTGTGTAGAGATTTGGGCTCAAGCTTTTCATGTCTCCATAATCCCAAGAAAAATCTTTTTCATGCTTACACAAGAGTTTAGTTAACAATGCCAATTGTTGTGGTGGCAGCTTACTATTAAAATGAAGATTGTGACCAGGAGAAAGTTCCATAGTAGTTGTTAGATCTAGCATTGAAAATTTAGAGATTGTGCTTGTATTTACCTCACATGGTAGTAATTGATGGATAAAATCAAGAGTTTCTAGAAAAACACAGTCCTCATAGGTACACAACTGTAGAAGAGAACTTCCAGAAATATCTTTTTCTATGACAGACTCATTGGTAAGGATGCTTGGAATCACATCATCTTCTTCTTGAATTTTTTGGAAAGATTGCCTATGTAACATCATTATTTGAGAAAAAAAATTTATCTCTTCTTCCTCATCTCCCAAATCTAGCCAAATAGGTGTACTCAAATTTGGTTGGGGTTGGGCAGGAGGGTATAATGCTAGCTTCTTGATTGCTTAGCCATTTGAAATTGTCATGTTACCTGATCTGCAACTAATATTGGCATCTATGGTGGCTAACCAAGGTTGTCCAAGGATAACTAGATAGCCAACAAAGTTTACCTTAGGTGATAATATAAGGAAGTATGTAGGATATTCCCATGAATCCAATGTGACTGTTATATCCTCTATAATGCCATCTGGGGTTACAGTGGAACTATCTGCAAGTTCTAAGACTATTGGTGTGGTTCTCAATCCCTCTATACTCAACCTATGCATGGTATCCTTAGTCAACATTTATAATTGTTCCCAAATCAACTAGAGCATTTTTCACAGACTAGCCATTAATTATAAGATCAAGAACTGGGCTTCCAGGGTTAGAGTACTTTGGTATGACTATCTTCTCCAACATAATATTTGCAAGTTGACCTATAAAATGGACTATTTGAGGATCCTTTTACTTGCATCCAGGCTTTTAAAGGCATGCTTCCTTAATGGATTTTACAAAAAGAGGAACATCTTTGATAGTTTGGAATAGAGGAATCTAGATATGCATGTTTTTCAGCTGCTTAAGGATATCAAATGGTATTTATTTTTGGGATATAGGTTTTTCCATGCTAAGCCTTTGTGGAAAGGGAGGATTAACTAAGGTGTGAAAATTAGGTTTACTTGGTATATCAGTTGGTTGGACAGTATTTGGGAAAGTAACTTCTAGAAGTGGTGTTGATGCTCCAGGAATGTCTTGAACTTCTGTTTTAACATAAGGTTTAGGTGTAGGCAGAGTAGTACCAGATCTCAAATGGATATTAGATATCTCTAGTGCATATGCATGGTACTACTGAGTATCAGTGACATACATTGGTTGCTGATGTTTCTTATTATTAGTATTAGGCTGTGGATGAGCAGGTAATTGTGTTTTCTTTGGAGTAGGATTTGTTACTGTAGGAGGTGACATTATGGTAGGTTGAGATACTGGAAGTGGTAAGGGTGGATAAAAAAGATTTTGGTTAGACCACTGCTGAGGCCCTCTCCATTGGTTATATGGTTTCCAATTCCCTTGTGGTGGCTGCCATTGATTTTGAGGCTGAGGGCACTAGTTTTGCTATTGGTTAGGCCACGATTTATTCCAAGCATGTTGAGAGTTCTGAAAAGGATTTTGATAATTCTGGTTTCCATTGATTATTATAAGGACTAGAAAATTGCAAGGGATCCTTAGGCATACCTTGTCTTGAAGCACATGGCTGATGTTGAGCAAAAAAGAACACTTTCTCATCATCTCCTTCTATTTTCATGTACTTAGCAGGTAGGTGTTGGTTCTCCAAGTTCACCACCAACTTGCATCCATAATCTTTCTTTTTCTTGCGGCAGTGAGGATAATACTCAGCTAGCTGTGCTTCAAAATCTGCATGATTCTTCTTGGAATTCATGGTATCCAGGTGTATAGAAAGATCATTAATGATATATTCTTGAAATCTGATAGCAGCTTCGAGATCTCCAACTTAGAAATGCTCGAGTTGTTCCCTTTAGAAAGTGTAGACCGAAATCCTCTTCCCTTCTTTACAATTGATCTAGAATAATTGAGGGATATTTTATTAAGGTCATAATAGGAATATTAAGATATATCTCCTCTAACCATGAGTTTCAGTGCTTCTAGGCAGCTATCATTTACTCCTCTCAAGAAAATGAGTTTCTGTGAATCCTCCTCCGGCACATGTTGTGGATTCTTCTACAAGTTATACATGAAGCATGAAACATATTCTTCCAGAGTTTATTCTTCCTTCTTTGACATTCAAAAAATGTCATCTCCTCTTTGGTCACCCCTCTTGCAATACTCTTTGTACTTTTTTAGAAACAGAGTCTGCATTTCTTCCTAGCTAGTTGTTGCATTAGCTCCTAAGCCCATAAACAATCATAGGGTAGACTACTTCAATGTTGCTAGAAACAACTTGAGCCTATGGCCATCAGTGTTGTAGTAAAAGATTCAACAAATAATGTCAAAATCAAACAAAAAGGTGTCAGGGTCCTCAGTTATTAGGCCATAGAACTTTGCGAGTACAACAATGCGTATGTTTTTGAGGTTAGCATTGTTAATAAGGCTAGGTAGAGGAAATGAAAATGTAGGTTGTGTCATTAATAGAGGTAATTTGAAATGGAATTGTTGTTGGAAAGGAACATTAGCCATAGGGTTATGAACAATAGGTGCACTTGGAGTGGAATTATCAAGAAAATTGGCCAAAATTTCAGCAAAAGATTGAGGGCCAACTCGATCAAAATGTGCTGCTTCAGAGGAAGATGTTGTAGGAAATCTAGGACTTATGTCAACAAAAGGTAATTAAACCTCTTCAACTTCTTCGTTCAAATTTGCAGACTCTCCTAGAAGAAATCTTCCATGTACATCTTTTCTTCTTCCTCTTTGATGCATACAAGTAATTTTACAAACTTGTGAAGAAATTTTAGGACTACAAACTACTACCTACAAAGCAGGGAACTATCTAAAAATGAAAAATGACTCAATAAGGTTCTCATCTTGACACCATCCCCAATAACAGTGCCAAAAATGAACCGCCTCACAATAGGTACTAATAATCATGCCAAATATTCTCCTAATAATAGCATATTCAAACTAAGGATTACTTGACCTATCATGAGGTGCATTTAAATTGTCAACCCTGGGACATATACTTGAAATGGGACAGAACAATATGTGCACTAAGTCTCTCAAAGGGTCATACTACCTATGCTGCAAGAAGGAAAATTACATGAAAGAGACCTATGCTAATGCTATAGGAATTTAAACACACTTGACTACTTAATGGAATTAATTCTAAAAATTGCAAAATTAGCTTAAACCTATTTTATCAACCATAGCATTCACCATAATTAGCCTTGCAAGTGTTGCATGAACATACATGAATCTAACGCTACAGGAATGAAACAATAAACTCCTACTCAAAATGTTGTAAATGTTGAAATTAAATCTAATCTACTCTAATCTAATCCACCTCCCAAGTGGACCCCCTTGGTTTCCTTCTACTAACTAATAATACAAAATGTAAACCCAAATCACTTCATTATATTTCAAAAATTGATTACAGACAAACAATGTATAGAACTGGAGAATTAACTTGCTGTGCAAGATGCAACAACAATATATTTTCCAAAAACTAAAAAAACATTACAAACTAACAATCAAATCCATTTATATAGAGGATTGATGCTTATTCAAAGAATAAATATAAGTTATGAATTAAATCTCACCATAGAAGAAAAAGGAAATGTAACAGCCCACAACAGACTGTAATAAAGTCTGGATGACCAATTCAACATGATAATGAGATCTAAGGAAATATAACAGCGCTATAATCCTATATTACCTGAGATGGTGGATCCTCAAATATAGTTGTCATGTCTCTTGAGAGCCATAATTATTCTCTCTATCACAAGTGGGACTTCAACGTTTCTTCTTTAATGTTGTCGACCACTCTCAAGCTGCTCCTTTTTCCTAGCAGGATAGTAGCTTGCAGATATATATACAAGTCAACTAGTCAATTCAATATAAATATTAGAACACACATTCTGATAGCTATGTGAAGCACTAATATATATATATATATATATATATATATATATATATATATATAAAACATTTTAGCATAACATGTCATAGCTAACTACCCATAGGCTTTGTGATTCTAACTGTACTGATCACAAGTTCAAATAGTTATAGGTTCACAAATGTATTAGTAATGTTTTAAATAGAGTATCAAGATTAACATAAAATAGAGACAATTTATTGTCTCATCAATGCCCAAGGGCAGGGCTAGACAACAAAATGTATAGAGATTTGCTAAGACTGTCATATTTGGGACAGTAAGTTGTGAGTTACTTGATTTTCATTTGGGGGTGTGACACCTAAAGAGTTTAGGCTGGAAAAGGGTGGAAAGAGCCTTAGGATTCTAATGGTGGGATTATTGAAAGAGTGTCATTGTCTAGAGTGGAAGGTGTTAGCACTTTTTCTTGCAGAATCTGTATAACCATCAATGCTTGACTCTATGACTCCCAACTCATGATTCCTTCAAGTAAAATAAAAAATTAATGAGGATTTGATCCTCCTACTTTGACCTCCATAGACTCAGGTGGGTGTAACTCTTGACTTATTATTTCCCAATAAATCAGAGAGTGGATTCAAGATTCTCACAATGATTTACTAATGTCTTTTACTACGAATGATGTAGAGCTTAAAAACCCAATCCATGATATTGAAAAGAGTAAATAACATTCCAAAAAAGTGACCAATGTGACAAGGATATTCATCCTTCTTCTCTTTGAGTTTAAAACTCAGGCAGGCTAACCTAAAGGATTCAATTCTTTAATGAATCACCAGTAATGTCTATACTCTTCAATACAACTCCTAAACATCCATTCTCTTAAATAGGAAATGAAAATATTATTCAGATTTTAAATGAATTGATGATGAGGACTAGATAAACATCGAAGACCAGTGTATATGTTAATTTTTTCATGATTTATGTTTCTACACTTAAATCTCTAAAGTATAACTGCATTGGATATTATAAAGATTAATTTGACAGCCGAGTTATAGAAGAATATATTAATTAACTGAGTAACAGTGTTAAATTATTTAAGACATCTAAGGGAAAAATGATTTGTTTTCGAGTAACTAATTCACCCCTCCCCTCTGAGTTACTTATCTCATTTCCAACAATTGGTATCAAAGTTGCAAGGCCTAAGCTAAAGATCAGAAATGTCTTATAGAAGGGAGATCCCTAAGCTAAACAAAGACAATTTCCTAACATGGTAGGAGCTGATGAAGCTACATCTATTTACTATCAGTGATGTTGGTCTGCAATTTTTGGAGAGAAAATATGTGGAACCAACAATGGCTATGACTATGGAACAAATGATGGAACAGAAGCATCACAACATAATGATGATTGACATAGCTTCTTCACTCAACTACTCGTAATTTGATTAAGTCAAGGATCACCCTACAACCTATGATATGTGGAAGAAATTATAGGACATTCATGGAGGAGACGTAAATGTAAGAAGAGACGAATCAGAAATTCTAAGAGGACAATTTGACCAGATGAAAATGAAAGAAGGAGAAGACATTACAGGATACAGTAACAAAATCAAGAAAATTATGAGTGTCATCAGAGCTGCTGGAGGAATAATTAAAGATACAACAATGGTCAGAAAGTTACTAAGAACTTTACTTCCTATCTATTCTATTAGAGTTTCAGCTATTCAAGAGATGAGGTGCAATAAATATATAAATCTAGATACATTAGTGGGAAGGCTTACAATTTTTGAGCTGGACAACTTTGACAATTTTTCTCCTAGCTCTAGCAATCTTGAGTCTGCATTCAAAGTGAGAATAAACCTTGGTAAGAAGCATAGATACTCTAAAGGGAAGTAGATTGAAATTTATAGTGATGATGAAGATCTTGACATCATTGAAGCACTACTTTCAAGAAGGGCTACAAAAGGAAAATATAGAGGAAAGATACCATTGATTTGTTTCTCATGCAATGAGGTTGGTCACATTGCTGCAAAGTGTCTAAACAAAGAAGACAAAGATGAGAAAAAGTTCAACAAATTCAAGGGAAAGAAAGATTTCAATAACTACAAAGGCTACAAGGATAAAGGTAAGAAGTCTTGTTATATTGCTAAAGATTCTGACAGTGATGAAGAAGAAGAAATGGTTTATATTGTTGTTAAGATGAAAAGACAAAAAATTTCTCACACATCAATAAAAATGACACATGGATAATTGATAGTGGTTGTTCTCATCACATGATTGATGATAAGACAAAGTTTGAACATCTTGAACACTATGATGGTGGGAGTGTCAGTTTTGGGAATGATGAACCTTGCCCTGTAAGAGGAAAAGGTTGCATTTTTCTGAAAGAAGGAATAAAATGTGATAATGCTTATTTGGTTGAAGGATTGAGGAGAAATCTACTCAGTGTAGCACAACTGAGAAACATTGGCTTCAAGGTGGAATTCATGAATGGTAAGGCCAAGCTCTTGGATGGTAAAGGGAACCTATTTGGAACTGGAAGACAAACAAAAGGTAATCTATTCTATCTTAATCTCACTGAAGGTTCATACTTTATTGCACAAGTAGAAGAAAGTTGGTTATGGAATAAAAGGTTGTGCCATGTAAATTTTGATAATCTGGTAAACATAAGAAAGAACAAGAGAGTCAGAGGTATTCCTATTTTAAAGAAACCCAAGTTAGCAATATGTAAACAATGTCAAATCAGAAAGATGAGCAAGACTAGTTTCAAAAGAAAGAATTACAATACTGATGAAGTCCTGGAATTGGTACATACTGACCTATGTGGACCAATTTGAAAAACAAGCTATACTAGAGAGAAGTATTTTATTCTCATTCTAGAATGATGACTGTCATGTTTCTCAGATAAAAATTAGAAGCTTTTTAGAAATTCAAGTGGTGTCTTGCAAGAGTAGAAAAGGAAACAAGAAAGAAACTAAAATGCCTAAGATCTAACAGAGGAGGATAATTCATTTTTAATGAGTTCAATGAATTATATAATGAGAGAGGAATCAAAAGACGGGTATCTTCTCCTGGTACACCATAGTAGAATGGAATAGAAGAAAGAAGAAACAGATCCATCATGGATTGTGCCAGAACTCTAATGATTGAAAAGAATGTTTCTGCCAAATACTGGAAGGAGGCCATCAACACTACAGTGTTCACCCTGAACCGAGTTCAACTGAAGAAAGGTAGTAGCAGGACACCTTTTGAACTATGGTATGGCTATAAACCTAATGTTTGTTATTTCAAAGTATTTGGAAGTAGATGCTACATCTTGAAGGAAGCTAGAAATGGAAAACTAGATGCAAAAAGTGATGAAGGAATATTCCTAGGTTACTCATGTAAAAGAAAAACATACAAATGTCTAAATATTACTACTCATAAAGTTATAGAAAGTGTACATGTCAAGATTGATGAGTTTGCAGAAAAATGTGAAGAGAAAAGAAGTAAAGAGCCTAAAGAATACAAGAAATTTATGTATTATGAACCTGATAATATACCTCTGACTCGAGAAATGGTGATGGGACAGCAGAACTATCGACCAATAAATATACTAGCACAAATTGTGCAACCCGAGTTGCAAACTATGCAACCCGAGTTGTAAACTGTGTAACCTGAGTTGCAAACTGTGCAACCCAAGTTGCAAACTATGCAACTCGAGCTGCTGGTAGAAGAGACTGAGTCATAGAGAGAGGGAACTAAGTAAAAAGCTAAGGGAACTAAGTCACAGACAGAGGAACCTCAGTCACCGATAGAGGGATCTGAGTCATAGACAGTGGAACCCGAGCATCAGACAAAGGAACAAGAAAGAATGTTTGAGAATGACAAACCTAGTAGATCAAGTCTAGAACCTAGAAAAAAAGATCCAGTACTTTCAAGATATGTTAAAACGCATCATGCACCTGAGAAAATAATTGGAGATCAGACAGAAGGTATAATGACAATGAAGAAACTCAAAGGTACATGCTTACTAAGCGAATTTAAACCTAGAACTATTAAAGATGCATTGAATGATGAAAGTTGGATAGAAGAAATGAATGAAGAAATTGAGTAGATTGAGATGACCAAGACTTGGACTCTTGTGCATATGCCAAAGGACAAGAATGTGATTGGAACCAAGTGGTTTTTTAGAAATAAGATGAATGAAAATGGTAAAGTTTCTAAAAACAAGGCCAGACTAGTTTGTAAAGGATATGCTCAAGAAGAGGGTATTGACTATGGAGAAAATTTTTCTCCTATTGCAAGACTTGAAGGAGTAAGAACTCTTCTGGCATATGCTACACATAAAGGATACAAAGTATATCAAATGGATGTGAAATATGCATTTCTAAATGGAATCCTACAAGAAGAAGTCTACATTGAATAACCTGAAGGATTTATTGATCCTAGCAGAAGGGATATGGTTTGCAAGCTGCACAAAGCATTGTATGGACTAAAGCAAGTGCTTAGATCCGAGTATGAAAGGCTGCATAGCTATCTAATAAGCTTTGGATTTCAGAGAACCAGTGATAAAAATAGCCTATACATCAAAGAAGGACCACATAACAAAATACTATTAGTAGAGATATTTGTTGATGACATATTATTCACTAGTTATGATGACCTATGCAAAGCCTTCTCTATAGCTATGAGTAAATAATTTGAAATGTCTATGTTTGGTGAGATCAAATTCTTTGTTGGATTACAAGTACATCAAATGAAGGATGGTATCTACATTACTCAATCAAAATATATCAATGAGATACTTAATAAATTTGGGATGGAAGATTCCAAACCTGTTGGAACACCCATGTGTACTAGATATAAATTGTCTAAAGATGATGATTCAAAGGAGGTAGATCAGACCAACTACATATCCATGATTGGAAAATTGTAATATGTTGTTCACACCTGACTTGATATTGCATTGGCAGTTTGTATTGTTGCAAGATTTTCAGCTAATCCCAGAGATAATCACCTAATGGCAATCAAAAGAATTCTAAGATATCTGAAGGGTACTGAAGACTATGGTTTATGGTATAAGAAAGGTGGAAACTTTTATTTAAAGGCATTCATTGATGTTGATTGGGCTGGAAGTGTAGATGACAGGAAAAGCACCAGTGGTAGAGATTTCTTTCTTGGAAAGAGGTTAGTATCATGGATTTGCAAGAAACAAAAATGTATCTCTCAGTCTATAGTAGAGGTAGAATATGTTGCTACAACAGTGAACTGTTCAAACATCATATGGATCAAACAGTTGTTATAAAAAATGAAGGAAGAAGTAAAAGAGTCAGTTATTATCTACTATGACAACACTAGTGCCATTAACATTTGAAATAATCCCATGATGCACACCGAAACCAAGCATATAGCAATAAAGTATCATTTTTTGAGGTAATTGGTACATAATAAAGAAGTAAGGTCAGAATATGTAAATACCAAAGAACAAGTTGTAGACATATTAACCAAACCTTTACCTAAGGATGCATTGTTGTATCTTAGAGGAAAGCTAGGGATGATTCCCCTAACTAAAGCTCACTAAAATATAGTTTAGTGATGCATCAACCCGAGTGACAGTGAAGATCTATCAGTTGATGTAGGTACATCAGAGCACATTGGAAATGAATTTGTACATTTAGGTACATTACAACTACAAAGTGAAATAGTAATTACTATTGATATTTGTGGAAATGGTATCTTTGGCATCTGTTGTGAAAGAGGGAGAGTTTTCTATAATACGTAAGAATAAGATAAAAGAGGGAGAGTTTTCTATAATACAAAATAATACAATAAGAGGAGATTTTGATGTCAGAGGGAGTCTTTGGATGAGAATCAAAATGAAGCTAAAGACATTAATAAAATTTTCTATTGCTCTATAATTCTTTGTATTATGACATGTTGTGTTGCCATCAATGCCAAAGAGGGAGATTGTTGAAGACAATTATTCAATTGTGTACTGTCATTGATGTTACACATGTATTAACACTTATGTAGTGATGTTACACAAATTTCTACATTGAGACCGAGCATAGTTGGTGAAAATAATGAGTTATTTAGTGTTGACCAAGTTCAGTCAGGTATTGAAGGAAGTTTAGTGTTGACCGAGTCACTCAGGCATTCCAGTCTTGGTCGGGCATTTAGTGGAAGCCGACTATTAGTGATTTATATTATTTAATTAATTGGTTATACAAGGCCAACTAAATTGTGATTTATTCTTAGAAGTATATTCAAGCCGAATTGACAGGGCTTACCATATAAATGAAATGTCAAGTTTGGATTGAAAGTGAGAGGAGAAAGGTGATCAACAAGAACAAAAAGTAGAAGTGTGGAATTCTGTGATATGAAGAGTGATGGTGAAATCAAACATGATTCTGATTGAGTACTGATCACTCGGAGCTACAATATAAAATATGACAAACAAGGATCCAATTATAATTAGAACATAGATCTGAATCAGCAAAGACAGTTGCTTATACATACAGGTCAATTCATTGTTACTTTCTAACAATTATAGCAGTGATCTAAAATCTCTTAACAGAGTAGACTTAACAATATTTTTGTAAATCCTCTCACAAGGTAGCATTTCTATGTTGAAGTGTTGATGACCTCTAACAATACCACTCCTCACAGGGTGATTAAATCATTTAACAAGGTCACACCTAACAGTGTGTTATTGTAACCTTTAACAGGGTTGGCTCCTAATAGGGCTCACTTCAGAAGAGTGAAAAACATTAACTAGTTACATTGGTGGTTTTTCCCATATTGGGTTTCCACGTTAAATCTTGGTGTCACCTGTGTATATGTTATTTGTTTGATGCTTTATGTTTCTGATCTTAAATCTCTAAAGTATAACTACATTGGATATTATAAATATTACTTTGACACCTGAGTTACAGAAGAATATCTTAATTAACTGAGTAACAGTGTTAAAGTATTTAAGAAATCTAAGGGACAAAGGATTTGTTTTGGAGTAACCGATTCACCCCTCCCCTCTCAGTTACTTATATCATTTCCAATAGAAACATCAACAAGTTGGACTGGAAAAATAAAAGACTCACTTTCTGTCTGATAGCTGATATGTCCTTGCTAATTCATTTCAACATCTTTAAAAATCAAACCATCAACACTTTCTACATCCCATTCTTGAAAAAATTAACACACCTCTTCCTGAAGAAAATAGCCTGATGTAAAATCTGAATCCTCTTTCAGCTTCACATAAAATATTTCAAAATGTGGTTCCAATAAATCAGCAAGCAGTTCACTATACATATTCTCATCTTGGCACACATCTCCTTGATATAAATCACTGTTATAGGAGATATTATCAGCATTAGTAACTTCCTCTTGAAAAAAAATTGATTCCATACAATTAAAAATATCATAAATACCAATGTCCACATCAAACTAGTTGACATCCATTTATGGTTCAAAGGCAAAATCAAACTTAGTCTCCATATCATAGGAAATTGTTTCCTGAAAACTTTCATAAGTTCGTTCATAAAAATATGACATTGACCCACCAACAACAATTTCATTTTCATTTTCATGGTCTAGAGCATCCATAACTTCAGATTCATGACTGAGACCATTCTTTACATTACCAAACTTATTTATGGGACCACCATGAATAAAAACACTATCTAGTTGATAAGCTAGCATCGTATTATCTAAGGCTAGAAATTTACACATTGGAAGAGTTTAAAAACATTTTTAAATATCACAGTCTCAGACTTTGTCTCATTAAAATCCTTATGCTTCTTAGAATCAACAACTTTATATGATAAGTCACAGGATGCAAGCATACAAATTGAAAAATCAATGTTATCATCATTGTTAGCTGAAGCAAGAGAACTCATCATTTTTTTAGACAAATCAACATCTTCACAATAACTCCCAACACATGATAAGTCTTCCTCCTCTTCACAAGGCTACACATAGATGATTACTTTATCTTCACAAAAATTAGGGCCATTGTGGCTCCATGAATCCTCTTCCTCAACCAATTCCTTATTGGAATTGATAAGGCCAAATTATATCCTCTATTTTGTATAATTTTAAATACTCTGTTCTAGTTTTTGGCAAAATATTTGAGAGCCTAGCAAGTCAAAAATTGTGATAAAGTCCAGATAGAACTGATAAACCATGGGTAGATGTTTTTGACATACTTTGCTAATATTATACATATAGTGCAATATTTCATAAAACCATCAGAATCTATGTTCTAATATCTGGATATTTAATTTGATTAAGCTTGTTGCATGAATATTTCCACATCATAACTACCTTGACAGGAGAGAAAGCGGCTGGAGAGTGGTCAACAACATTCAAGGAAGGTTGTTGAGGATCAGCTACGATGCAATGATCATTACAACACCATGAAAACATGGCTGCTACAATGGAGCCATTATTCCAGGACGCAGGGATGTAGTGTGCCTATATTCTCTCTGCACTTTATTATGTTGAACTCGTCACCCGAGCTTTATCACCCACACCGCAGACTGTTGCATTTCCATCTTCTTCTCCGACATATTTTCAGCAACATAGTTTCTTTTTTGTTTTGTAATAAGTGTTCGATCCTCTTTATATAGGGATTAGACCGATAGTTTGAGGTTATCTAGGAAAATGAAAGACAAAAGTTTTTGAAAGAAAATTGTTGTATCTTGCAGCAATCTATTTCAAGTTCCATGTCTTTTTTTTATGTAATGAGTTTTTGAAACGCAATGAAGTAATTCCTGGTTTACATTCTGTGTTCATAGTTAAGAAAAAACTGACCAAGGGGGCCCACTTGGAAGGTGGAATAGGTTAGAATAGAATAGATTTCATTTTCAGCATTTCCATTATTTTCATATAGAAGTTAAAATTTCTTCCTGCAGCATCGTACCTTGTGAGTGTTCCTACACCATCTGCAAGAATAGTTATAATGGATGTTCTAGGCTGAAGTATAGGTTTCAGTAGAAGTTTGCAATTTCTAGCATTCATTCTAGTAAGAAGATAAATGTATTCTTTTCCTGCAGCACTAGTGTAGGTTTCTTTTATGCATTTTTACCTTACTGCAGCATAAGTAGAATGACTCCTTAAGGAACCTAGTGCACATATCGTGCCGACAATTTCAAGTATACGTCCCTGGGTTGACAAGTTAAATGCACCTCATAATGGGATAAGTAGTCCTTAGATTGAATGAACCATTCCTAAGAAAGGCCTTGAGCATGATTATTCCACACCTATTGTGAGGTGGTTCATTTTTGGCACCGCTGCCAGGGATGGTGTCAAGATAGGAACATTTTTGAGTCATTTTTTTTTCATTCCTAGATTAGTTTTTAGATTTGTATCTCTAAAAATTGCTTTTGTAATGCCCCACCAGGGAACCCAAGAGAACTAACCTAAACTTGACACTGAGTTAACAGGATATTTTTTTTTTAAAATGTTTATAAACAATAATGATAGCAATGCGGAAGCAATGAGATACACGACATACACATAAGAATAACTCATACACAAATAACAATCCTCGAGGGTTCCTTGACATAGAATCACTTAAGCAAGATAATCTATGAATAACAACTATAAAGAACTAACACAAAGGATACATCAAATGAATCCAATAATATACATCTCATAACTCACATCCT
>MU226068.1:9515330-9563291 GCA_018584345.1 Thuja plicata | reverse complement strand
AATCAAGAGGATATTTAGATATCTTAAGGGAACTATAGACTATGGTTTATGGTATCCTAAATCAGAGAATACACAACTTCATGTGTATACTGATGCAGATTGGGCAGGTTGTATTGATGACAGGAAGGGCACTTTAGGAAATTAGGAGGAGTAGTATTTCTTGGAGAAAGGTTGGTATCTTGGACAAGCAAGAAGCAAAATTGTATTTCTCAGTCAATGGTAGTGGTATAATATGTTGCAGCAACACTAAATTGTACAACAATTGTTTGGATCAAATAGATGGTTAAAGACTTTGGTATTTAGGTTGACTATCCTATTGTTATTCACTGTGATAACACCAGTACTATTAACATTTCTAAGAACCTTGTAATGCACGCAAAGACAAAACACATAGAGATCAAGTATCACTTTCTAAGAGAAAAAGTTGCAGACAAGGAAGTGACATTGGATTATGTAAACACAAAATATCAGTTAGTAGACATTTTCACAAAGCCTTTAGCAAAGGATACTTTTGAGTATCTAAGGGAGAAGCTGGGAGTCGTTCCCTCTCCTAAGTCTGATTAGAAAAAGCATCATGTACATCAGTCCTATGACTGATGAATGGTTCACTACTCTAATTCTTGAGTAGTACCTGTGTAGAATGGTTTATGGCACCCTTTTCCATTGATGTCAATGGGGGAGTGTATACTAAAAACAAGGAACACAAACAAAGAGCTAAACAAGGAACACATACAAGGAGTTTATACTCTGGGGGAGTATACACAGTCTAAGTAACTATAGTAGTGTAGATGAATCTTTGATGAGGATATTGAGAAGATTGTAAAAGAAAGAAGACACCATGAACAAAAGTTGTTTTTATCATATGTTGCCATCAATGCCAAAGGGGGAGATTGTTGGAGATTTGATTCTGAACAGTTGATTGATTGTATGTTTGTCATTGATGACAACATATAATACATAGTAGTACTTCTATATGTACTTATTAATATGATGACATGAAGACCAGCGTGGATAGATACATGTTGTTGACATGTTTACTATGCTATGTTCATACACGCAGACTCAGATATGAAGATTCAATTAAGATATGTAAGTCTGTTATTGACGGTTACAGTTATGGAGGAATAACGGTTTAAGGCCGACGTATGTAACATGTTGATCGAGTTGTGCCTATCTTTAGGATATGCGTGTGTATATTCATGATTTTTTATGAGTTGTTTATGTTAATCTAAACATGCCAAACGTGTTTCAAGAAGATTGGAAAGTTATGGTTAAATTGATGAAGCTGACTCAGTGAAGCAACACATCTATTTAGTTATTACTTGTGCAGTTGTAATTATGCTTGTGCGCTTAGTAGAGCTAACAAGGATGTTAAGAAGAGTCATCCTACAGGTCCCATGATCTCATACTTGGCGTATGTACTTATAGAAGGTCATTTGTGATAAGAAGAGTTGCGAAAGCCAATTTTAAAGGATCAACATGTAATACTTCCTATAGCAGAGGGTGCCAACCTTCTTCCTGTAGCTCTTCAATAAAAATTCCTTCGAAGCATGACCATAATAAAAAATTTATGTTTACATAAATTTCAAATTCTCCATTCACTTTCTACATTCTTCTTTTTCAACCTACTTCATTTCTTAATCTTCCATCCACCCACCTTCCACGTCATCATATTTCTATGCTTTCAATAAAGAGATAGTGCGCTGACGCATGCTGACCGCTGCCGCCATCATTCCACTCTTGCCAATATTTCCTACCACATGCGATGTTCAATTAACAGGTATGAGTTTTTCAAATTTATTTCCATTTTTAGTGCATAGATTTAGTTGGTTATATCGAATACTGCAATAAATGTATTGTTGCCACCTTAATCCAGTTCTGTACCTTCTGCTAAGTCTAACAAGTGAGGACACTTGTCAAAATTTTGTAGGGGGTAGGGAAGTGTGCTAATTTCTAAAAATGTCATTTCTATTTACTCATTAAAGATACTCAAATCTGTACTTCAGCATTGTCTTAATTACAATCCAGCTGCCGCATCACACAAGTGTCAAGTGTCATACCTTTATTCCGAATAAACCCCTAACTGTTAGACTAGATGTGACCCAGTATTAAAACCATGACATAACTCTCAATCTCGCATGAACATCCATGATTCATTCTGTTAAAAAAAATCATTATTATTGTTCATATCAAGAACACCAAAAGAATGTGGAAGAGGGTTTGTGGGTACAAGAAGTAGTCTGAAATTCAAAAGAGAAGAAGGTAATTAAAAAAAAATAGAGCAGAGGTTAAACAGAGTAGAGGTTGAATGGGGAGCCAATTACAGTGTCATGAACTAGTGTTCCATGGTATTTTACTATCTGTTGTTGAGGCAGTGAGAAGATTTAATGCCTACGGATGGCTGGGGTATTTCTTAAAATTGACAGAGTTTGATGAGGAAGCAACATCAGAATTTGCAAACACATTTGATGAGGGCCAAGCGATAGTATGGGGGTTGCTGGTTGTTGCAATAGATGAGTGAATAGAAAAAGTGACCAGTTTGCCAGCAGCAGGGGAGCACTATCCCAATGCCCATGATGCCAAGTCAGCCAAGGCTCAATTCACCCTACCAAGAGACCCTCCATTGGAGATCACTAAATAGGGATGGAAAAGGATGTCCATTCCTCCACCATACCAAGAGTTGGATATGTACATTATAAGGTATTTCACCTGTGAAGGGTGATTCTCTAATTTACATGCACATCATTTTAAGCTGCTTAGTTATGTATGACATAATATCCCAATGAATGCACCCAATTTTCTATTCAATATGCTGTGCATTAGTGCTGAAGAAACCCATAAAGGGAAAGACAACTATGTTACTCACCATGCCCTAATTAAATTACTCATAGAAAGATCTCTTAGGGATGCCTCCCCTATGACATGGGTAGAGTTCATTCATCATAAAACCCTTCAGCCTCAAATTGCCCCTAATGTGCAAATTAGCCAAGATAATGCAGTTTCCCCTGACCCAGTTGCTGAGTAGAGTACCCAAGGGGCAGAAACCAAAAATTTACAAGAAAATGTGCCTTTAACCGCTCACATGAGCGATATACCTACTACCGCCTGAACCAAAGGAAAAAAAAAGTTAGTAGGAGAAACTTCGATTCCTACAGCTGAACCATGAAGCCCTCAAGTCTCAAAAAAGAAGAAAATGAAATCAGTTCCTGCAGCCACTACTCCTACAGCAGAGAAAACAAAAAGGGTTAGTAAGAAAAAGGCTATAGAATTTGAGTAAACCCTTGTAAGAAGAAGTCCTAGGATGAGAGGGAAGATTCCTAAAATGCCCACCGAAAGCTAGCCCTCTTCCCCCAAACAATGTGAGGAGAAAACTCCTATCCATATTGTTCTGAATGATTCTCCCAGTCAGTCTGAGATTCCTGACATTCCTCAAAATCTGGAAGAGGAGTGTGAAGATGAACCAAATGTATGTCAAAATGACCCAGGGGTCAGTCATCAGGATGTTCCAACTCGTGAGGAAGAAACCCCTATAACTCACCAACTGCCTTGCATAAGAAATGCTTTAGTTTCCTATAAGTGAACTTGGTTAATAAAATTCTTAGAACAGTTATGGAAAGAACAAAGGAAGAAGAATAACCAAGATGAAAACAGTGGTCTGATTACTCTACAAATGCTTCTTTTCCAATTATATAATAAACATGTGCTGACAACCACTCTATATGGAGAAGAGAAAAAGAAATTGTAGAAAGTAATAGCAGATCAAGAAGAGGAAATTGTAGAATTGAAAGATCAGTTGACAAGACAGAAACAAAGAATGGAACATGCACTTAAATTGACTAACTAGGTAATTTCTTGTAGAACTCCACCTAGGGTCTATACCATCTGTCTAAAAGAACAATTCCTCTTATTTTAGTTGATGATGACCCTCAAAGATGTAAACGCAGAGTTCAAATCAGCCTAGGAATTCTATGGTTTATATCAGACACTTCCATCTTGGCAACAAAACCTACTCTGTGAGTTGTATGTGCATAATTTCATCATCCCTATAGAGACTAAATGGAATCCCCTGCCTTACATAGGGGATATACACATAAGGGCCCTAATGTCATGGATGCATAATGAGGCTAACTATGATAGGCAGTTGGAGAATTACAGAGAACTTGAGAAAACAAAATCCCTACCATTAAGAGCAGAAAGCTGTCAACCAGAAGTATTCCTGAGGGATTGGTTCAGACTGACATATGGGAATGTTAAAAAGGAAATCAGAGATAAAAATTTTAAACTCAGAGTAGATGTGTATGCAGAATATGAAAGTATGTCCTACTTTGTCTTCCAAAGAGCCTTAACCGGTGCCAGAAGTAGATGGGGTAGATTATCAGAGGTATTCAAAAGATCAAAACCACATAGCCCCATTAACCTTGAAGCAGCTATACACCGGGTGCCAAAATACATAGTGTTGGGTAGGAAAATCAGGTAGGAACTCTGGTGTCCACTCACAATGCAACCGCCCATGCCCCTTTGGCCCTTGTATGATATCAACACTACCAGACTTGACAGGCTGTAGGAAGAACACAAAAGGGAAGTCTGGGAATGAACAAGAGGATTCTACTACTCCTTTAAGAGCTAGAGGCAAGGAAGAACTGAAGTTGGAGACTATAGGTTAATTGCCAGAAGGTGCAATGCTTGAGGACAAGCATTTGATTAACCAAGGGGCAGATGATAAGGCCAAATTATTGCCTCTATTTTGTATAATTTTAAATACTCTATTCTAGTTTTTGGCAAAACATTTGAGAGCCTAGCCAGTCAAAACTTGTGATAAAGTCTAGATAGAACTGATAAACCATGGGTAGATGTTTTTGACATACTTTGCTAATATTATAAATATAGTGCAGTATTTCATAAAACCATCAGAATCTATGTTCTAATATCTGGATATTTAATTTGATTAAGCTTGTTGCATGAATATTTCTACGTAATAACTAACTTGACAGGAGAGATAGCGGCTGGAGAGTGTTCAATGACATTCAAGGAAGACTATTGAGGACTAGCTACGACGGAGTGATCATTACACCACCAGGAAAATATGGCTGCTACAATGGAGCCATTATTCCAGGACACGGGGATGTAGTGTGCCTATATTCCCTCTACACTTTATTATGTTGAACTGGTCACCCAAGCTTTATCACCCACACGGCAGGCTGTTGCATTTCCATCTTCTTCTCTGGCATGTTTTCAGCAAGATAGTTTATTTTCTATTTTGTAATAAGTGTTTGATCCTCTTTATATAGGGATTGGACCGATAATTTGAGGTTAGCTAGGAAAATGAAAGACATAAGTTTTTGAAAGAAAACTGTTGTATCTTGCAGCAATCTATTTCAAGTTCCATGTCTTGTTTTTATGTAATGAGTTTTTGAAATGCAATGAAGTAATTCTTGGTTTACATTTTGTGTTCATAGTTTAGTAGCAACCAACCAAGGGGACCCACTTGGAAGGTGGAATAGGTTGGAATAGAATATATTTCATTTCCATCATTTCTAGTATTTTCAGATAAAAGTTACAATTTCTTCCTACAACATCGTACCTTGTGAGTGTTCCTGCACCATCTGCAAGAATAGTTATAATGGATGTTCTAGTTTGAAGTATAGGTTTCAGTAGAAGTTTACAATTTCTAGCATTCATTCTAGTAAGAAGATAAATGTATTATTTTCCTGAAGCACTAGTTTAGGTTTCTTTTATGCATTTTTACCTTCCTGCAACATAAGCAGAATGACTCCTTAAGGAACCTAGTGCACATATCGTGCCAACCATTTCAAGTATACGTCCTTGGGTTGACAAGTTAAATGCACGTCATAATGGGAGAAGTAGTCCTTAGATTGAATGAACCATTCCTAAGAAAGGCCTTGAGCATGATTATTCCACACCTATTGTGAGGCGGTTCAAGAATGAAGGATGAAACTTCTTGGCTCATAACTTTTCGTGCAAAGGAATTCCCACAATAAATTTCATCTCCATCATAGTCATAGCTTTTTTGTTCACAAAAATCTTCCTCAAACCGAGATAAGAAATCTGCATTATTGTGTTGAAAAGAAGAAAAATCCACAGATTGAATTGAAATATTATCAACTATAGATTCATCTTCAATGTCTTGATATTCATTGATTTCATCATTAGCATAATAGTCAACATATTCAACAGCATAATTAGATTCAACATGACTCTAATAACTAGATTCAACATCAACAAAGTCTGATAGATCTTCATTATTTAGGGCTTCAAAATAATCATGTGACAAAACACTTGCCCCCTCTTTACTTTCCACATTTGACTACAAAAATTTTATCTCTGTAGCCCCAAAACTGGAATAACTAATTTCCAATTTATTAGGTGTGTAGCCGCTGTATAAATCTATCTCTGCCTTAACAAAATTACATAATTCTTTACTAACCATACTCACATCAATATGAGGAGCAACTGTTGTTTTCTGAATAAACTCTTCATTCATATTTTGTGTTGAAACATAATTTAAAGCATGGTTAGTAAAATCAGCAGACATGAAAATGTCTTCACATTGGTCTTCATTTCTTGATCCACACCTATCTAGTGCATTTGATACATTATGATAGTGATCGCTAGTATATTGAAAATCCCTTGGGATGATTCCATACCTTAAATTATTATCAATATCTATTGTTGTCATAAAAGCATGATGTAAGGTCTTAGGCTTTTTATCTCGAAACAAGTATCTCATCTTTTTACCAAATTACCCTAAATAAACAACCAAAAAAAAAACATCATTTGGTCTGAACTCCTTTGCGATTTGACCCAATACTTTTACAAATCTAAAATTGAAAAGAGGAACCAGCTCACCATTCTTTATTTGCATCTCCATGAAGCTCTTTATCACTGCAACTGGATTAACCTTTTCACCAAAGTGCTCCATAAAAGATGATCGTAACTCTTCTCGTGAAGAGATAGAACATTCTGAAAAGAAAGAGAACCACCATCTTGCATCATCCAACAAAGATTGGATAAAAAACCTCATAATTCTTTCATCATATTTAATATCAAAATCCTCCATTAAGTCCATGAACTTTCTACAATGCTTTTTAGCATTTTCCTCTCTCCCACCACTGAATCTTGGCAATTTTTCTCTGATTTTGGGTGGAAAAGTATTTGGGTAACCATGAATGCCCTCAAAATTTAGAGTTGGATACAACTTAATGCTAAAACTCTATCTACTACACTGCTACAACATCTTATTTGGTATTATTGCATTTAAAAGCATGCAAGGCTTGAAAATTTTCACTACATATTTCTACTTGCACATAACTTAAAAATACAATAAATAATGACATGGCTACTAAATTCTTCCTCCTTTCCTTTCATATAGTGCTGACCAGTTAGTAGGGAAAATTTTAATAGTTGTTTTTAATGGATCAATGACTATCCAATGAAAAACAAAATACTTGGAAAAGAATTGCAGTTGCTACTCTTTTTGCTTCTTGGCTGGAAACACAACAGATCTAGAGCCTTTTTTGTAGCTCCATCAGATTATTTTCTCATAGAGTCACCACCTCCTTGCAGAGGAAAATTTTCAAACAACAAAATCCATTTACAAATTACTTTTGATTGTGGGCTTGTTCCAATCAACAAAGCTGTGAATCTTTTTTATACTTCGTTTCCATTTAAACACTTCCAGGCTATTCTCCCTCAGAGATCTGAAACAGATTTTAGATTCTTTTTCTTGACTCTCTTTCTTACAATTATATTCTGATATTGATTAAGTCGATCAAGGAAACAATCATCTTAAACTTGCTTATCTTAAAATTCACATAACAGTGATGGTTACAATTTTACACTAGCACAAAACAATGAGGATTCACCAAGTTTAAACAGATTGGCCACCCACAACAAGTATGGGATTAAATTTCAAAAATTGGTCCAGAAAAGAAGCAACATAAAATTAATTCCTATGAACTTTAAAACACTATTGCTAAAATCCATTTCTCCCTAGCATAGTCGCCAGTTTGTTAGCACTATTTCTTGCAGAATCTTTATAAGCATCAATGCTTGACTCTATGACTCTCAACTCACAATTCCTACAAGTAAGATAAATAATTATTGAGGATTTTATCCTCCTTATACTTTGATCTCTACAGGCTCAAGCGGGTGTACCTCTTGACTTACTGTTTCCCAATAAATTAGATAGTGGGTTCAATATTCTCACAATGATTTACTAATGTCTTTTACTACAACTGATGTAGAGCTTCAAAAGCCAACCCATGATCTTGAAAAGAGTAAAAAACATTGTAGAAAAAATGGCCAATGTGACAAGGATATTCATCTTTCTTCTCTTTGAGTTTAAAACTCAGGTAAGCTAACCTAAAGGATTCAATTCTTTAATGAATCACCAATAATATATGTACTCTTCAATACAACTCCTAAACATTTATGCTCTTAAATAGGAAATGAAAAGATTATTCATATTTTAAATGAATTGATGATGAGGACTACATAACCAACAAAGACCAGTGTCTTATCTATTTGGGCAATAGATTCAAATAAACATACATCCATAGAAACCCCTCTGATTCCAAACATATAGAAACCAAGTGAAGTGCCTTACAAATCACTCTTTTCACTCCAAGACCTAGACATCAAATTCATGTGTAAACCTTGAAATCTCAGAATCTGTCTCAAAGATTTACTCTCTCCTTGAAATAAACTTTAAAAAAAACTCACAACTACCTTATAATCAGTGCATTAAAATGCCTTACAAATTAACAAACAATATTTCACGACAAGACACAAAGACATCAAAAAATGTTGAGAAGGGATTACATTGGTTTTCATTAAATTTCTATATGATTCAGTACATTTACAAGACAAAGAACTTAGAAAAATAAGACTCTAAAATCAGGAAACTACCCAACAGTGTTTATTTCATCATCCTTGTAACAATAGACAAGATAGAGAGATATAGGAGGAAAGGAAAGCTAGTTTCAACAACCAACACCTGTCTATTTCCAAGAAAATATCTTCTCCTCAAAGAAAATGATATGATCTTCTCATGTAACTGCCTCTTTCTTGCAATCATTCTCTTTAACCAATTTGATTCTACTTGCCTCTTCAAAATCTCATTTCACTCTTTGTGAAAATTGCCTCTGTGGATGCTTCTCTTTTAAGATTAAAATAAAAATATTTCACCAGACTATAGTGTTTCAATACTTCAACTTGCATATTATTTCAATTTTTGTATTTTATCTCTTTTCTATGCACTTTTTCTTTACTTTTCCCTTTGATATTTCTACACATTTCTTTGTCTTGTAATTTCTCTCTTTTATGCATTTTTACTCCCACAACTCACCAAGTTTGGACAAGTGCAAGTCCTAGTTCACCGCTCTTTAACTATCATGAGAACTCTACTTTAAACATGATCTATCTAGAGATTGGGAGATCACTTAGTCTCTAAGTCTATGAATTCATTTTCTAACCTTGGGTTTATCTAGAGACTTGAAGACAAGCCTTAGTCTCTGAATCTCTAAATAAACTCAACCTTAACTCAGCCTTGACCCCAAGTTCATCGGGAGATTGGGAGATCACTTAGCCTCTAAGTCTCTAAATTCTAGTGTTAACCTTGGTTAGATTTCGAGATTGGGGGATAAGCCTTTCTCTCTATATCTCTGAATAGACTGAACCTTAACCCTTTTTTGAACACGGTCCATCTGGAGATTGGGAGATAAGCCTAGTCTCTGAATCTCAGAATGTTCTTGCTAACCCTGGGTTTATTGGGAGATTGTGTGACAACCCTTGATATTGATCTTGATTAGACAGCTAGTGTGTGCCCTTAGAATGATATAGACTTAACTACCAAAATTTGGAAATCTTGCATGCGATCAACTAACTGTTGTCTCCTAATCTCTGAATGTCTCGATTGATCGCAGTTTCATTGTAAGATCACGTGACTACCTTGTCTCTGAATCTCTAGATCTTTCAGACTTGAATACTAGCATCTAGAGATCTGGTGCTACGGCTTACTGACTTTTGTCTCTGAATCTCTGAATGTTCTCCTTAACTACTGGCATTCAACAATCACGCAACGCTGTCAACTGACTATTAACCCCGAATCTCATAGTCATCTGGATAACCGTGGGTTTTTCTAGTGACTTAACACCCTCCCGCCACGTGTCTTGTCTCCTCTCTACATGGGTCCCACCAAAAACATGTTTCCTTTGAAGTCGCTTACCTGGCATGCAAATTGAGGTGCCTTCTACGTGCATGCCTAGAGCCTATGGACTCTTTCTTCAAATCACAATACATGAGTTGTTCCTTTTAAACATTAGAAAGTTCCACTTTGGCACCAATTTGGGACTAAAGTTCTAAGGGTTTTAAAGCCTTTTGCATTTTGGCACCCAAAATTGCGGGCCCACTACCTCTGTCCATGTAAGCATTTAAAAAACCCACAACCCCATCGATGTGGGATTAAAACCAAAACAAGAAAAAACTTTCATAATAGTTCCCTACATGCGGCTCCATGGTTTTGTTGTCATGCGCAGCTCATTGGTTCTAAGTTATCACAACCTCTTCCCCTTCTCAAAGTGTGGGAATCTCTTCTTCTTTAAAATACAGGCTTTAGTCTTTTTACTACAACACAATACTTCTCTTGTTTCATGTGTAGGATTCCTTTTATTCAAGTGCCTCCCCTTCTCGACACCGTGCACAGACCCTTTTCAATCATGCGTGGTCTTCTTCAGCTTGCATGGATAGCCTCTTTTTTTGGTTATATGCACATAATTTATCTTGTTCAGTGCTAAATTTTGTACATTCATTTCATGCGCAGGATGTTCCTATGCTTAGCTTTTGCATTGACACTTCCTTGGCAATGCGCAGACTCCCCTTTCCATACTCACATGGCAACATTCTGTCAAATGTTTCAGTATTCATGTGCCTGGTCTAAACTTTCATATTTTGCATATGGAATTTGGAAAAGATGGTTCACACACCATGAATGTTCTTTTACTTATTTGCATTTAGCTTTTCAACGTTTGGCATATGTCTAGTCTGGTATTTTACGTGCAATGTCTTGTCTTCCATTTTACATACATGGCCATCTTCAAAAAATTTCAAGTGAGTGGTCCATTTGTTTCCATAGTTTTATATTTTTGTGCTCGGTGATCCAAAATTTATATGTATCTTTGAAATAATGGAAAAAACCAATTTGTTCATGTCTTTTGGTTTCAATCGAACTGGCGGCCATTAAAAATAACTCATTCTAATTCTGTAAACTGATTTGATTAATTGCATCTTGCCTCTGAAACCAGCTTTAACAACTGACTAGAAGAGCTCCCAGAGATATCAAATCCACAATACATAGAGACTTTCATGTTTACTATCACTCCACAAAAACATATCTCCACAATGCTTTCTAAGGAGAGATATTTTAGTCTCCCAAGTTGACCACTTTCACAAACTACAAATTCACTTGTCAAAACACATGCAAACCAACCTTCGATTCACTTCTACAAAATTATCAAACCATGTCTTGAGACTCAACCACTGATCAAGGTAGTACACTTACATACAAGGAGAACAAAAATACAACTATAATCTCAAAACAACTTCTTGATATAAAGATATAACATTATGAAAATGAGTATCCTATGAAACCAATTCTGTCACTAAATGTCAATCTAAATAAATCACTTTTGGTTCTAATTCCACAAACCTATCAAAAGAGACTCTCAAATTTTGAACCTTTGAACATGGATTCATTTTAGTACAAATAATACAAGGATTCAAGTATCTTTCTCTACTAGTCAACCGGTCATTTATCACTGCTTCTCAAAGTCAGCCACTTAACAACTTTCTTAACTCAAATTTAGTGAAATTGCAGAAACTAGATTTGGAATGTGGTGGGTAAAGTAGTCAAACGGATTGCCAATAGTTTAAAACTCTTCAGGAAGGTACATTTTTAGGTTTTCAATACAGAGGAACAATCAACTTCTCATGTCCTTGAATGGGGTACAAATTTTAAGGCCTCAAAGTAGGCCACTTAGAATTTTGCATTTTCACATTTTGAGAAACTGAATAAAATACAAATGGAAAGGCTTTGGAAAACTTATAAAATGAACTCATGGGGGTCTGAAAATGGTCAAAGAAATTCAATTTCATGCCTACAACACACTGCAACACTACTTACATTATGACTATCAACTGGGCTCAAGATATAAACCACTGAAGTGGGTCACTTAAGAAATTATGAATAAGTGCAAAATGCAGATTTGTGTAATGAGCTCATGTGATGACCTCCAAATGGCTATCTTCAAAAAATTTCAAAATTGAAATCTGAGAGATGGAACCTATTACATTTTCTCAAAGATAAGTGAGGAACATTTCCCCCAAGCTATTTTTCACAAAAAACTTCAGGTCCTTTTTTACTTGCATCCAAACTTGGCCTCTTACAAAAGTTCTTTTATGGGCAATATCTTGCACTTAGAGAAATATTCAAAATATATACTCTAAAATATATCCAAAATTTTAGAGTTCCAAGAGAAGGGATACTTTGTTTATACTTATTTTGTGATTGTTTTAGAGTTAGGTCCTCACTATCATTATAGGACAGTCACATGACATAATCAAATCTGTGTGGAAGAATAAGTTGAGTGTGTGAAGACCTTAGGGTGTGGATTCTAGTGCAAGGAAATGTATTAAATTGGAAGATTATTGACCATTAAGAGGACTTGAACTGGGTCTTTGAAGTGATCAAGAATTGGGTGAGTGGTGGACTACGTTGGGATGCATGACTGAGTAGTTGTATCTCACAACCAAATAGATTCTTTTACCCTTGAGTTAGGAATTTGAAGAGTGGTCCACTAGCCCATACATCAGGGAGGTTTGAGAGTTTAGGTGTATACCTAAGTCCTCAATGACATATATTGTCAGGAAATGCACATTATTTTTTCAAAAGAATAATAATAAACAATTCTAGATTATTCATTTCCAATTCCAAGGGGAGTCTGATGTCTCTTGGAATCTCCTAAACAATGTATAAACTAATTTTTGAATGAAAAGGAATTAATTTTTGATTGCATCAAATTTTGTTGTTCTCATAATAGGTTTTTCAATAACATAGGTTATACACAAGGTATTTTACTCCAGAACCATAATTTGGTTCAAATATGCTCTTTTTATAGAATAGATAAACACACTTTGGATTCTAAGAGTGGGGTGAACCAAAATAATAATAATAATTTAGAAACTAACTTCAATAACCACCAAAAGTAATAATATGTAAGTAAACATAAAAAATAGAAACACAAGAACACCAAGTTTTGAAAACCAAAACTCATAAAAACCACTGTGAGACCTTTCCCACAAAGATAATTCAGCGAAGTATATAATCAGATTACAAAATATTAGGAGCTCACTGCTTTATAATATCAATAAAAGGATCATTTCCAATACAATAATGAATCTAGATACAACAATAAAATAAAGTACCTAAGACTCACTATCTTAAAGTACTCACTCTTCTTCAAATTAGATAAATATATATTCTCTTTAATATAATTTAGTTGATCTGCATAAGACTGTCCACTCTAGTAGTGAACTTATTATTGTCTTTCCTTGTCTACCACTATCACTGAACTCTTCACTACTGATTGTTGAATTGGTTCACATAATTCACTTGCTTCACACCTTACACTTGCATTTTTCCAAAGCACCAACATTACTTATATGCAAGATAGACTGTTGGAGATTACAACAAGGTTGACCAAACCAAAAGATATTACAATTAAGTTCCATGTTACCCAAGGCAATATAAAAATAAAAATAATTCCTATACAGAAAATTATACGAGCTAAGGACCCAAATGGATAAGAGATAAACATTAAATAAAAAGTTCCCATATCAGATGAACCCATTTGGATAAGATATAAGCATTAAGTATAAGACCCAAACCTAAATCTAAAACCCTAGATTTAATAATCAATAGATATAACACCTAGTCCTAAATCTAAAAGTGTGATCCATCCCAGGAGAAATCCAGACCAAGAACACACTACACATATCCCAATGATAGATACACAATAAGCAAAACAACTACCAAAGATATGTCAAACATGTAGAAGTAAACTTCCAGCTCACCATCTATAACCAGACCTCCACACGCTATGAAGAGATCTAAATGCCACATTGAAATCCATGTCAACATGCCACATTAGAATCCATGTCAACATGCCATGTAAAAATTTTCCACATCATATTTTTGGATCGGAACAAAAACTAAGAAGAACTACAACACTGGACGACACATTCTCTAGAACACTAGCAATACATTCTTGATCACTAGAGAATATGACAACCAAGAGAAAAAATTGAATTCATCTATATGAGTAGTAGAACATCTTAAACCCTAATTTATAAAACATAAAGCACTTCAGAAAGACAAATAACTACAATTATGAAATTGCTAACTACTTTGTAAGACAGTACCATCACACTGGACAATAGACATTTAGATCAAATAAAATTTTGGATATAAGAGTATCAAACATAGGCACTATAAAAAACAATCTTCACATGATCATAGGGTACATACCTGTATTCCACTATTTTGAAACTGTAGACACCCCAAAATGGACACATTTTCGACCTTACATTAAAACACTAATTTTCTTCTATTAATTAATGATTTTTTAATCATTAATTAATCATCCATTTCTTCTAAATCCATTCACCAAATCATTTAATCATATCCCCAAAATTAATTAAATAATTAAGTTTATTTAATTAAATAACCTTAATTAATTAATCTTTATTAATTAATTAAATTAAATTTCCTAAAGTTTAAATTTAAATATTTAAACTTATTAATTAATTCTTCTAATTAAATTAATTTTATTGAATTTATTTAATTTTACTCAATAATTCAATTCTAAATAAAAAAGAATTCAATCATCTCATGTTTGAATACTTTAATTACAAAAATCAGTTAAATATTCAAATAAATCCTTTCTCAAGTTCAAAATGGTAACACATGATCTACTTTTCAGTTAACTAAACATCCCCTCTTTTCTCCAAGTTGGAGAGGTAGAGTAAATTGGTTGCTCCTTAGTTAACTAAAACATTACCCCTTCTCTCCAAGTTGAAGAGGTGGAGTTTACTAGTTTCTCCCCAGTTAACTAAAACATTACATCTTCTCTCCAAGTTGAAGAGGCGGAGTTTACTTGTTATTCCTCAGTTAACTAAAACATTACCTCTTCTCTCCAAGTTCAAAAGGTAGAGTTTACTGATTGCTTCTCCAGTTCCTTTTGATATCAACCATTCATTCTCTAATCTCTGGGATCGATCTCAACCATCCAAATCATTTTCTGTATTCTATATAATCAACCCTTCTCAACCATTTGAATGATCCAGGATTTCAATCTTTGTGCATACTTACTTTGCATGATTTTTGGGAAGCATCAAGAATTCTTGTGATCATATCAATATAATTTTCTCAACACTTCCAAGTCACAGACGTCGTTGATACCAATACTAAGAACCATTAATATAGCATTTCAGAAGGAGTAGAGAGAAGCAATAGAAGCCTCAAACATTGTGGTTTGCATTCATTTGTTTTCCTCTTTGGTTTCTTATTATTTTATTGTCCTTAGATTTGTTCTTAGTATTTTTTATTGCTTTCCCCATTGAAAATCGGTGCTACTAACCCTCATTGATTCAAGTTTGGAGTAGGATTAGATCTAACACATTTTGGTGTACCCAACATGAACTCATAGCCCAATAATCATTTGTAGACAACTGAAAGAATTTCCCGGCCTAGGCCATACGACCACGGTTTTGTCCACTACTCTTAATCAACTTGGCATGAAATTTGGTAATATCTTTCAAACCACATTGAATTTTTTTAAGAATTTTTTTTTTAGGTTGACACTGATCTGAGGAGGACACAATCTAAAGTTAAGATTTTTTTGAGTTTTTTTATTTTTTAATTGTATTTCATAAAACATCATTTACGACCACAAATAAGAGTTTCTCTTAAAAAATATTACATTTTTAGAAAGTCTTGAAATTATAGAGGGGTTTTACTCTCTATGATTTTATTTTTTGTGAAATTATTTTGCAAAATTAATAGATCTTTTAAAACTGGTATGTTATGATAAAATGGGTCCCTAGGGCACAAATTAAGGAATTATGATCTTTTTTTTTTAGGTATTGGTTGACATAATAAAGATACAATCCAAAATTCATAGCTGTCTAAATTTTTTACAATTTTTTATAATTTTTTAATGATATTTCATTAAACAAATTTTGGACACAAACCAACGTTTCTTTTCAAAAAATTTACATTTTTGGAAAGGATTGAGAAAATGACATATTGAAAAAAGGATAACCAGATGCACCTAGGTTCTAGATCACTAAGAGCAGCTGAATATCAAAGTGAATCATTTAATAGGTATCTCGATTATGTCAAGCAATTTGTAGCCTATAAAGTTACCATTAGCCTTAATGGTTTTAATAATCCAAGTGTTACTGAATACTATTCATTTTTATTGCAAGGTTTTTGATATAACTTGTCATTTCATCTTGTGGCATGGAAATAGTTTTAACAAAGCAAACTAAAATCGATTCATTTCTCTTTTTGGTGCTTAAAAAGAAAAGTGTATGCAAAACATCACAATCTCACTTTTTCGATTTGGTGCTTAAAATTGGCATGGTGGTTAAAATTTGAAAAAAGGAAAAAAAATCTTTAAATTTGGTGCATCTAAAATTGAGAAAAACAATCTCATCTTTTGATTTGGTGCATAAAATTGACATGGTGGTTAACAATTGAACAAAAGAAAAAAATCTTTGAATTTGGTGCATCTAAAATTGAACAAGCAATCACGATTTTGTTTACACATAAAAATTGAACTCGTGTGCATGTATGGATGATTATCTTAGTTCACACTTGATATTTTGGTGCTTAATTGATTAACCTTATGTCTTGATTCTTTGGTGCATTTGCACAATCTGTTAGATTAACAACCTTTATACTTTTTTAGAGAGGCATGTCTGGGGAAAGCCCTTCTTTCTCACAGGATGAAATTAAACCGATAATCCTTTTGATCGATATATAAACAAGATGCAAGACAAAGCTCCATTTTATATCTATCCGAACTCAGGCAAGGTGTGTTGATGATAGCCTGGACCAGGTAGAGTATCCATAAGTAGACAACATGGTCAACCTGGCTCTTAAGTGAGTCACACACATACAAACTGATTGGATAGACTCCATGAACCTTAATACAACCCATTGATTAGAGACCTACCCATTTTACCTCTGAACAAGTGTCTTATTATAGTACAAGTAGTTGTAGAATTGCCCCCCAAGGTTCCCAACATATGTGTTCCAGGATATTGTGTTGATGAAAGAGATCTTCATTAGCACAAAAACACTATCTAGCAAAGGAAAAAATATGGGCACCTACATCATGGATCTTCCTGTCCTAGTAGCATGACTATTTTTGTGTGAGCTGACAAACATCCAAAGTATTGGGCCTATAATATTGCATCTTGAAGCCAATTGACCTAGATTAATCAGACTTTCTATATTTCGACCATGTGAAAACATTAAAACTTGCAAAATTTGTAGAACATATACTTTTTATTCTCAGATCTTCAAAACATTGTGTCTATTGTGCTTGCTTGTGTGATCAATTCTCAAAATGCAAAACCTACATCTCACACTGTTAAAATGAGTCAAACATGTTCAATGTATAGGGTGCCAAACATAATCTATTTTAGAATCACATCACTATTCCAGAGAGATCATTTTATTAGAAATATTCCCGAACTGCTATCATTTTTCAAGACTGTTGCACTTTGCCAAAATTGACAAAATTTTCTCGTAATTGACATAAGTTTACCGCAATTGACATAAGTTTACCACAATTGAGCCTTTTTTTTCTATAATCACTGAAAGTTTACCACAATTGATCTTGCATTCTGCCACAATCGATGAAATTTTGCCACAATGGACCTATCAACCTATGCATTTATTCTATCACCAAATTTGGATTCCTCTATTAGGACTCTATATTTTATCTATCTGAAACCTCGGAAAAGATTCCCCATTTCATGTGAAAGGTCAATGTACACATGGACTAGGAAATAACAAAGAATCTTTGTGAATCTCAAAACATCTAGGATCATCCATCTTTAATAGTTTGACTATTGTTTACCATTGATAGTTGAAAATTTTAAATTAGATTATCTTGATCCCATTATCTCAGCTTCATCAATATTTATCTACGACTTTGTCTCATCTAAGGCTAGAGTCAGAATCAATATCTTACATCACCAATCTATGGGATCAAGAGAAGTCAAAATTTGTTCCTAGAATTACCCTTGTCAAAATAGGTACTCAGACTCTCCTCGAGAGGTTATCCCTTTTGTTTTATTTATATCACTCATTTTAATTCAAAACTTGGATAGCACCATGTCTTTCACACCCTATGGAGGACCTTATACTAGGTCAAAGGCTAGTACCCAACCCAATTAATCCTATATTTACCAATTTCCCCTGTGGGAAAAAGAGCGTGAGGACTACCCATTCAGAAACACTAATCCTACTCTCTACATTGAGAATGTACCTACTATTCCTCAAGGTTCTCGTAGAAAACTATATTTAAAGATTTCATAGAGGAAGAGCTCGAAGACATAGAGAAAGATGCCTATTCTACGCAAGTAGTTTATAATTTTGTTTAAAGAAATCCTGAAAGATTTCTAGCCATGATAAAAAAGGGAGTCTAACTCCCCATTGAATTCAATCTATCAACAATATGGCTTGAGAACACACTAGGAGGACAAAGCTCAACTCAAACCTCTCAAATGGATCCTGTGATATATCAAGTTTTGTCTCTTCCACCATCAACGACCATGACATCAACACATACTGGTCAAACCAAACTAGCAGTATCAATAAAGCTAGTACATCATCCACTCAAAGTATGATGGGCTCCCAAGTGAGTGCACCTCTAGTTACCACTTTATCTCAAGAATCAGCCTCATGGCCTTTTGCATCATGTGCTCAAGTAGTGTCATGAATTCTCAAAATGAGCAATAACCCATTTGTGACTACTCAGACATTGTAGACTATCCCTGATAGCCTTGAACTTAATAATTCACTCCCACATGGATCAATCTCTATGGGTATGACATTCAGTCAAAATCCACCAAAGGCTACACCTTTATTCTAATAGGGATCCCAACAACAACAACAATAATCTTGGATCAATCAAATTCCCTAATATTTGAATCTCACACTAGGAAATCAATACGAATTCCCAAGGAGATCATATGTCCCAACACAAAGAACACATAGGCAAAGCCTTATACCTACCATGACACAATGAATCAATACTAGGAATGCTCCTCAATCTCCAACAAACATACAAATACAACAAATAAAAAATATACAAACACAAATAATGGACATGCAAAATCAGGGGCAAACCAATTCTTGCACAAAAAAAGACTTATACTCATACCCATTTGATCACTTATTATACATGTCCTTGTTCCCACTCACTTCTCAATGCCCAAATTTGACAAATACAGAGTTAGTACTAATCCTGCAGAGCATATAAAATAATTATTTGCTAGTTGCATTGAAGTTGCACATGATGAAACTTACCTAATGTGATTGTTTCAACAAAGTCTACCAAGACCACAAATGGAATGGTTCTCACACCTACCCCATGGAATTCCATCTTGGGGAGAATTGGCTGAAAATTTTATTACTCACTTCCATCATAACATTGAACACAAGATCAACATCAAGGACCTTTGTGACATTAAGAAAGAATATGGTGAATCCTTTGTTAAATTCTTACAAAGATGGAGGAACACTGCAAATATAATAATGTATGATGTGCCCGAACAAGACCTAATAGTCATGTTCATTGACAATATGATCCCATACATTTCATTCATGATAGAGCTGCAACTCGCTCCAAATTTCAAGCAACTCATAGAAAGAGGATTTTGATTTGAGAAAAAATTGGTCAAGAGAGGAATCCTTGTGGATCCTACCTAAATGAACACCAGAAAGAATGCAACGGATAAGGAAAATTTTTGGAATAAGAACAAGAATATCACTAATGATGGTGTCATTGACGTCAAAATAATCAACTATGCTCAACCCAAGGTTTCACTACAAGCATCACCCATGGAAAATCAATAACCCTTGGTGCACACTCAACAGGTGAATACTCAAATTAAAAAACCCACTATTCAAGAAGAAGTTGCGTCCAACAACCAACCCAACACACAATTCCCACAAAGGTTTCCATTTCCTAAATGTGACTACACACCATTACGAGAGTTGATAGAGTCAGCATTGAAAAAGTTGATTCAAACCAATAATATCACTCTACCAAAAATTAGAGAGCACAAACATGGTGTTGTGAAACCCAAGTGGTGGAATGATAATGAATTTTGTGAGTATCATTAGGTAAAAGGACACAAGACATCTAAATGATACCAATTGAAAAATTCCATACAAGATCTAATCGACTAAGGGATTCTTGATGTTACAAATACCCAATCCAAGGGTACAACTGATTACACAATCTTCAATGATACATTTCATGATCATAACAAAGGGAAAGCTTCCACATCTTGTGGATAGTGTAAGCAGGTGAACTATACCTATTCTAACTCTGATAGCACCACAAATTACATTAATCTTTTAGATAGATAGGTTGCTATGATTACTATTAGAGATCCCAATGCCAAATGTGTTGTCACACCACGATGTTACCCTAGCTACACCAACTAATCCCATAACAGATTCCAATCCACAAACTAGTCTAGTGGATCAGCTAAAGTGCACACCTTCCTTGATCTCCATGTTTGACATATTACACATATACCCATAGCATAAGAAAGCTCTGGATCAAGCACTTCAAAATATAGCAGTCCCACAGAACATAACTCTAGAGAATTTCCAAACCATGGTCAATTACATCGCTATCAATAGGCATGGTACATTTACATACAATCATGTTCCACCGCACAAGCCTATGCATAATGATCCCTTGAATTTTCTTATCTAAGTGCATAAACACAATCTGAAGAGTCCTCATTGATGGTGGGGTTAGGTTAAACATATATACACTGAAAGTGATCAAAACATTGGGCGATTTAGAATCTAGCATTGATGTCACCAGGAGGATAAATATCAGGGAATATGAAGAGGAGGAAATATCATCAAAAGGTATCCTCATTCTGTCAGTCAAGATAGGGCCAGTCATAAAGAACACTTGCTTTCAAATCCTAGACCTTGATTTGGGATATAACATGTTGCTTGGGAGGTTGTGGATACATGAGATGCAAGCTATTCGTTCAACTTATCAACAATGCATCAAATTCCCATACCAAGGGCTAGAGATAATCATTGACAGAGATCCCAACCCATTCCAATACTGTACCACCATAAGAAGTAGTATCTATAATAAAGTGCCTTCAAATCAAGAAGCAAGCATTCCTTCCACCTCTAATTTTGTTCCTAAAGACACACAAAGAAAGGTGGGTAAGATATCAATCAAATATAAAGGGTGTGATGAGTATATCTATGAGGAATCTTTTACCATCACTAACATGCCTCAAAATCCTAGATCATATGGCATGCCCTGACTGATGGAACCACATGAAACTCTGGAATCAGTACTATTAAAATTTACACCAACCATATTGATCAAATGGGGAGACAACAGCAAAAAACCCTTTAGATTCAGACATCAACACTTGGTTGTATAAATAATCTCTAGAGACACCTCAAGCACATATACCATTGTTACAATATGGAGCTGGTTTCACTATGCTGCAAAAATTTGGATACAAATGTAAGACTGGTCTGGGGGAAAGACAACAAGGCTTAATGGAACTCTCTTTACCGCTAACCCAAAGAAACAAAAGAGGGTTAGGTATGGATAAGAAAGAACCAGTACAACCATATGATATATACCCATATACCAGGAACAAATTGCAGAATTAAACTAGGGGGAAAATATGGAACATGCCCTAATCAGTAGTATACTTCAGCGGTTATGCCATCAAAAGTGGAAATCTTTAATTCTTAATTGAACTTTATTCAGACTATCCAAGATGATGCGGAAAGTGAGACATATAAAAAGCACTCTAGCGTGACTGATTCCCACAAGTGTAAGTGGTTATCCCTCCATAATTCTAAGTATCCCATCTCTGACTATTCCCCTTGGTCCGTTAGTACCACACACCTTGAAGAAATGTTTGACCAAAAGACAATAGAAGACCAACCCTGTATCAATAAAAATATTGATGTCAATTCCTTAGGTGGTGCATCCACATCCCATTCTGAGTTTTTCAGAACTATTTCTCTAGTTCCTTTTACTCAAACATAGTCATCCCTCCATGCATACTTTGTCTCGTCTACCCCAAACTGATAGAATGGAACCAACAAGGACAACCTGACATATATTTATTTGAGAATGATGAAACCATAATAGACTTCATGGGACTTAGGGAAGGAATACCCTCAAGAGACCAAAAAGAAGGTTTCTCCTTTAAATTGGACAGATCAATATACTTTGGGGAGGATGCTCCTCTTTCCTGTCGCAAAAAAAAAATGAAAATAAAAAAGAAGAGTCAGTAAGTGAAAACTGCAAGGCACTTTCTAACCATAAAAATGATAAAAAAAAATAAAGGATGTATCTTCTGGTGAAAAGCTCTTTGAGGTTCCAAAGGATAGAAAGTTGGAACTCCTCCCCTTAACAGAAGAAAATTTAGCGTTACTAGAAGAAGAAACATAGGAAGTCAATATAGGAGATGAAAATGACCCTAAACATATCTATTTGGCTAAATATCTTACACCAGAGGAAAGAGAATGGTTCATTAGTTTCTTCAAGGAAAGACAAATCAAATTCGCATGGTCTTACATAGACATGCCAAGTTTGGATCTAGAGCTAGTGCTACACCATCTACCATTGTTACTAAATGTAAAACCTATTAAACAAAGATTGAGAAATATGCATCTGTACATCACTTTACTTGTCAAATCATAATTGAAGAGAATCCTAGATGCAGGCTTCATAAGACCAATTCCATATGCGGATTGGATATCTAATCTAGTGCCCATAAGAAAAAACAATGGTCAGATATGTATATGCACATATTCCAGAGATTTGAAAAAGGCTTGTCCCAAGGTTAGTTTTCCTTCACCAAACATTGACATGATAGTTGACCTAACAATAGGGCACTAAATGTTGTCACTCATGGATGGTTTCTTTGGGTATAACCAAATCAAGATTGCGCTAGAGGACCAACACAAGACAACATTCACATGTGCCTAGGGAACTTACTACTGGAACATGATGCCATTTGAACTCAAAAATGCTTGGTGCAACATATCAAAGGAAAATGTCCATGATATTTCATGATCTAATTCATAAAATAATGAAAGACTATGTCAATGACATACTAGCCAAATCAATGCCCAGAGAAACTCACCTACAAGTTTTGGGTCCAATATTTGATCGAATGTAGGAGTACAAGATCAGAATCAATCCAAAGAAGTGTGCATTTAGAGTTACTGCTGGAAATCTCCTTGGATTAATTGTATCACATAGAGGGATAAAAGTGGACCCAGAAAAGATTAAGACCATCTGCGACATGCCACCACCAACAAATATGAGGCAACTATAGGGTCTACAAGGAAGCTTGAAATCTATTAGGTGATCTTCATATGGATAGAAAAATGTGATAAATAATTTAAAACCTTCAAGGATTATTTATTTAAGTCCCCCTTTATTGGTGCCACCCATTGAAGGTAGGCCATTCCTCTTATATATCTCAGCAACAGAGTCAGCACTAGGTGTTCTCTTGGCACAACATGATGACCATGGAAAGGAACGAGACATTTAATACCTCAACAAAACATTGGTGGTCTAAGAGCTAAATTATTTAGCAATTGAAAAATCATGTTTCCCGATTGTCTTTTCTTCCCAAAAGTTAAGACATTACATGTTGAGTCATCAGAAAAAATTCATAACACACATAGATCCATTAAAGTACTTGCTGATTAAAGAAGCACTAACAGGATGAATCACCAAATGGGTCATGGTCTTAAGTGAATTTTAGATAGAGTACATGGATCAAAAGGCTATCAAAGGGTAGGTAATTGCAAATCAACTAGTAGAGGCACCAATATAGGATCATCAACATATAGTGTCTGACTTTCCAGATGAATCGATCTTCACAGTACAATTGACATTAGAGGTATGGAAAATATTCTTCGATGGATCATATACAAACCATGGTGCAAGAGAAGGGATAGTAATCATTAATTTATATAATGATGCAAGTCCTAAGCCTTGCTAACTCAACTTTCAATGCACGAAAAAGATAGATGAGTATGAAGCTCTAGTCATTGGATTAAAGACAACTATACAATGGAGGATAAAGAACCCAAGAATCTATGGTGACTCCCAATTAGTCATCAGTCAAGTCAACACTGACTACATGAAAAAAGATGAGAAACTAATCCCATATAAAGAGCTGATGGACAAGCTAGGAGCTTCTTTTCATTTCATTGTATTTGAGTAGGTTCCAAGGGTTCAAAACAAAGTAGCGGTTGTAAAGACTACTATAGCATCCTTGATCAAAATTCTAGGTAACAAAACTAGATTCCAATTTTTGGTAGAACAAATAATTATACTGACACATAAAGCTCTAATTATAGATTCAGCGTGTGTCCTTGTTGGTCTTGAGTACCCTTGGTAATATGCCATATATAATTACCTCAAAAACAGTACCCTACCACCTGACCCATCTAGAAACCAAAAGTAGTCCCTGATTTAACAAGCCTCTAGGTACACCCTTCTCGCTAGTACTCTATATAGAAGAATTCTAGATGGAATTCTTTTACAATGTCTCACTTCCATGGAATCGTAGAGAGCCTTGTACGAGGTACATGAGGGAATTTCAGGGGCCCATGTACGTGGCAATAGTTTAGAAAAGAAGACCATCACAATGGATACTACTGGCCCATAGTAGAGACAAATGCTGAAAAATATGTGCAAAGGTGCCGACAATTTCAGATGCATGGATATCTTATCCATGCACCAGCTCAAGAACTCAACCCCATCACTTCACCATGGACATTTTCAAAATGGGGATTTGACCTAGTGGAAAATATTACACCAAAATCTTCAAATGGTCACAAGTACATCATTGCAGTGACATCATACATTACCAAATGGGTCAAAGAAATTCCTCTCACATACATTACTCATAAGAAAATATCCATGTTCATACTTAAAAACATGATCTGTTGATATGGAATCCCTCAAACCATACTCATAGATCACGGTACACCTTTTCAAAACCAAAATGTTGAAGATCTTTGTGATATGTTCCATATAAAGAAAGGTTTCTCTTTGTTCTACTATCCCTGAGGGAATGGTCAAGCTAAAGCCACTAAAAAAAAAATCAACAAGATCTTAAAGAAAATAGTCAATGAATCTGGGTGAGATTGACATTTGCAGCTTAGTCCTGCATTGTGGGCATACAGAACTAGCGTGAGAACACCTATAGGAGAAACTCCATTTTCCCTTGTATATGGATTAGAGGTAGTCCTACCCCTCAGAGTTAAAATCCCCTCCCTTAGAATCTCACTGAAGAACATCATTTCAGATGAAGACTATAGAGTAGCTAGACTTAATGAACTGGAACTATTGTATGAGAGAAGAGAAAATGCAGTAAATTACTTACAAGGCTATCTGAATTTCCTTAGAAGAAAATATCACAAGAAGGTTAGACCATGAAACTTTGAGGTGGGATATCTCACCCTCATGCAAAATCAAAAGAACCAAGCAGAAAGGGTTAAACCAGGAAAGTTAGAGCCTAATTGGCTAGGACCCTACATCATCATAACATCATGCAATAGTGGGGCATATAAATTGAAAACTCAAGAAGAATATCATTTCCATGTTCATATCAACAACATGCACCTTAAAAGGTTCCACACATGAGGTCTCAAGGACAAGGGAACAAATCTAAAATCAAGAACATACAAAAAAAATATAAAAATATAAAAGGTTACCTTGGTGAAAACTTGGCAAATAGGTGGCTTGGCAACAAGAAAAAATTTCAAAAAAGAGAAAAGTAAAGAGAAACATAATCTCTTTCTCAGTGAAAACTTGGAAAACATGTATTACTAGGTAGGTACCTTGGCAAAAACTTGGTAAACATGCGCCAAGTGTTAAGGTCCCGCTTCGCCATCAATGAGCTCCAAAAGATTAAGTTTGTGCTCCCCGCATGAAAGCTTGAGTACCTAAGCTTATTTTTAGAAGAAAAATCCCCTTTGAGAATCACACTTATCCATGGTTTGTACTAGTTGACTAGACTAGGGGGAAATTCTAAAATTCCTGAAAAAAATCTAAAAATCTTTAAAAGTCATCAAAAATCCTTAAAAGAGAAAAATGTCTTGAAGAAATCAATCATCATAAGAAAATCAAATATTGAAAAATCTCAACAATAAATCATCTCTGTTATCAACAAGCGAATGAAGATCAAACAATCAATCAAAGGTCAAAAATATGAGCTTCAAAAATCGGTAATGGACTGATATGACTCAACTTTATCAACAATCCAATCTATCATCAAATAGAATGAGTCAATCAATATTCAAATAAAACTATCAATTGTCTTACATAGTGACAAATATACTCAAAAATAGACAACCCGGTCTTATATGAGTCATCCATTCTTGAAACTAGACATAATCAAACATCAAAATCAAGAAATTCAAGGAACAATAAACTGTTGACTAGGTCAGTTGTGTTAGTTAGTTGTCAATTTATCTTTTGTGATTATGTTCTTATGCTACTCAAGGATACCACTGAGTGATGAGAGTAGCTATGATGGATCATGATCTTGTTTTATTTGATTGTTGTTTGTGGAGTGTTTCAATTCAATTCTAGGGTAATGATGATTAAAGATAAATGCGGTAGAAACTGTCACACATATCTGGAAGCCACATAGTTCCACAATATGAGCTAACCCCTGGAAAAGAATTGAACAATCCTTGTTTTTTATCTAATTGTTGTTATCATAAAATCATAGAGGTATCTAGATGGTCAATATCTAGGTGCATTTGGTTATCTCTTTGGTAATTTAATTAGTGGTATCAAAAATCATAGCGGTATCTAGATGGTCAGTATATGGGTGTATTTGGTTCTCCTTTTTATCATAAATCATAGTGGTATCTAGAAGGTCAGTATCTGGGTGCATTTGGTTCTCATTTTTATCATAGATCATAGTGGTATATAGATGGTCAATATCTAGGTGAATTTGTTTCTCTTTCTTTTTAGCTGGTTATCAAGAGATCATAGCGGTATCTAGATGGTCAATATCTGGGTGCATTTGAGGTGAAATGATGAATAAAATTAGAACACATGACAACAACTTGGTTTCATCACTCTTTCTTTCATTTGGTCCCTTCCTATCACAACCAATCTCTCACTAACTTTGTTCTAACTAACACATGCATTTACTCAAACACATGGTAAATTTTAGGTTTGCATTTATTTATTGCATAAAGAAAAGAAAAGAAAAACATAAATACTTCATCTATAGATCATATACATATGCATTCATCATAAGAGCCATCCTGCATACATATGCCAGTATCATAGGAAAGTTAAGATAATACATCTAAGAGTTTGCAAAATAGAATCGCATAAAATGCATATAACCATAAAGCATCTCATAAAGTGCATCAACATATATAAAGCATATAGAAATAAGCGCCACATCATATAGAATCATGTCATAAATATGAGCATCTCATATAGTATATGTCTAAGTATAATGGACAGTTTCAAGTATCATATAAAGGTGATCAACATAAATGACAATCATTTTGCAATATCAACAAATTAATGCTCCTGTCATGACCTTTTGCTCAAATTTGTTGAAGGGGCATATAGTCCATCTGTTGTCACTGGGGCAAGCTGGGGCAAGATCAAAATAGAAGATTATTTGACACAACATGAAAAGCCATATTGTATCAAAGAGGGGCCATATGATTTAAGGAGTTGACATATTTGGTTGTTTCTTGTCATCAATGACAAGCCATATGATTTGGGGAATGGATTTAGAAGAAATAGATGATTAGTTAATGTTAAAAAACTAGTAATTAATAGATGAAAATTAGTGTTTTAATGTAAGGTCACAAGTCTATCATTGATGACAAGAAACCACCAAATATGTCAACTCCCCCTTATTTTAATAAACATTTTCTTTATCTTTCTCCCCTTATCCAACAAGGAAAAAGGCTAGGAAAAGATCTATCACTACACAACTTTGACAACCTATCACCTACATAAGTCCAAAACATAAATACGTTAGAAATCTCTCCCTAGACAGATGCACCATCTAAATGCATTAAGCTAAATAAAGTAAGGGGGAAAACCCCCGATAATTTCTATAGAAACTCAAAAGAAATCTGATAAAATGATGAAGCATATCTCCAGCAAGATCACTCACTAGAGAAAAGCAACTCTCCAGATACATTTTTTCTCATTATCTTGTCCTTATCTTATTTTTTTCTCTAGATCTACCACATCTATAGTCCTTGTAACATCAAACACAATTATCCTTACAAATTGAAACCCAATTTTTTCTATGGAGTAGGAAATCATATTCTTATTTATCCAATCATCAACTTTAGTATAAAAATAGCCCCATAGACTTATCAATTCATCAAGAGGACTTTTTTAATTCATGGTACTTCCATTCGGATGTTTCCTAATTTGTGATCCAACATAAATGTCAAAATTCCAACCTGTACTTGAATAAGTCTTAGAAAGAACAAATTATGACACTATTAGCCAAAATAACACCCTTCTGGACCACAAAATACCATTCTTATCTTTAGATAAGTATTCATAACTTATTTGCATGCTGAGAAGATACCCAACATCTAGTTTCAAGAGGGAAAATATATGAAGAGTCCCCCTCAGATATTGTAGTCTGAGTTATTTAATAGAGGAGAAAACAACATTGAACAATGGATATTGAACCACCATAAAAAACACCCTTTGTATTCCACAATAATTATATGTTTTCCTTTCCTTTGAGTCTTCTGAAATCATCAAACAATCACCCTACTCTTGAACATTCTTTCAAAACTTAACAATATGTCATGTCATGTTACATCTGTTGCAAACTAGACCATCCTTGCAAAACCTTTCAATATGTCCTGTCTCATTACATTTATAGAAAATCAAACCATCAATTTTCATTTTTTCATTTTTAATATTCCTAAAATTGATATTTGTACTATATTCAAATTTTTTGTGTCCATATCCATTGCACCCATAGAAATATCTATTGAAGTTATTGAAACCTTTCTTCTCTTTCATTCTATTGTATTTTACTTTAATTCTATAGTCAACTTCCTTATTCCCTAATTTATTATAATGATTGTTGGCTTTATGGTGCTTTTAGGAGTTCTTATAACAAGCGATCATAATGGATGCATAATTGGTTTTCATTGATGGAAATTATTTTAGTTAAAATGATTGGATAAACCGGTAAGATCTTTGCATGATCGATAATGGAATTAAAAATTAAGTGCATTGATTGGTGTTATGAAGAATAGTTTCAGTCCAAGAATTTGGTAGTGGTCGAGTTTCAATAAAGATAACACATTGTAATCATAGAGGATGGTTTTATATGGTTAATGGAATCCATGATTCTAATCATGATAATTAATTCAGTGATTTGAGTGAGTTGTGTTTTTAGTGAAGAACATAGTATACCTATTGGTTCACTAATTAGAGTTTCATATTAAATTTTTTAACATGGTGGATCCGAGGTAGACTATTGGTCATAAAAATGAATATTATGTTTGATGTTGCCAAGTTAGGTATTGTTGACACTCATATTGAGGTGGTTGGTCAATAGTTTGTACGGACTATGATGGAAAGTTTATAGGTCTTAAGTGAATTAAGGACAACACTAAATAAGGTGATCTAAATCATTTGATTTAGGGTTGTGATCATAATTTTAAGTGGAGCGATCATAGATTGAAGGAGAGTGTAGCATCAAAAGAAAAGAGTGGAGTGGATCCAATAGGCAAATTATGTCATTCTACTGATCAAAAGACAACATTCATTAATCTAGGCCAACTTTCTAGGTTGGGAAGCTAAATCCCTTAATAAGGTGAACTTTAACAAGTTCCTATTATAAATAATTTAAGTGGGTAACTTCTTAATTGAGGTTTTGAAATCCTCTTGCAAGGTAGACTCTAATAGGTCTTTTTGTACATCTAACAAGGTACTAATCACTTTTAATAGGGTGAACCCTTGACAGGGTATTGTAGCTCCTAACAGGGAAAACACTTTATACTGCACTAAAGTGAATATGTGGGTGTCATCCCCATCGTGGTTTTCTCCCTCTTACAAGGGTTTCCAAATGAACAATTTATGTGTTATTTTTTATTCTTATGTGGGTGCGTGATGTTATTTACTTCTATTTGAAATCATCATTTGTATGTTTCATTTTTTGGAAGTTGCTGATTAACTTTGTTAGACCAGTAGTGAAAATTATTAAGTACCTGTCTACACTGATTCACCCCCCTCTCAATTCTTTTGAATACTAACAATTGGTATAAGAGCTATGTTCCTCTTTATATTAACACTTGAGTAAAAGATCCATAAAAAATAATATGGAGAGATACAAGTATGAGAAGCAACTTGAGGATGCAAACACAGTAATCAATAAATTGAAGGAAAAGCTTAGGAACTTCCTTGCAAAAATAAGAGAACTTACTAAGAAATTTATTGAAAGCCAATATTACATTGAGAAAATCTCTAAAGGTATTATAACTAAAGAATATAAGGAAGCAATTTCATATCATATGGATAATTACAATGGACTTAAAGAAGAAGTGGCAAATATGAAAAGAGAGATTGAAATTTAGTCTATCAGGATGTGTGAAGAGTTTGAAATAAGAAGAGTTGGTGAGGATGAAAAGAAAATTTCTAAAGATGCCTTGAAGGCCAAAGATGAAAACCTAATAGAAAAATTGGAGCAAAAATTTAGATCAGAGCAAGAGGTTTTTGTATTAAATGAACACTTACATGACACAAATGAAGAAAATACTGATGTTTTAAGAGAGAATAATGGGTTGAGGAAAGAGAATGATAAGATGAAAGAAGAGCTTTAAGCTTTAAATGATCTGTTTGATAAATTCAATAAGAGTTATTCTAAAATTGATGAACAACTTTCAAGTCAGAGGAGGAATGGAGAGAAACAAGATCTAGGTTTTTTCAAACTTTGAAGTTGGTGAATCATCTGGCACTAAGGACATCAATGGAGATACAAATCAATGCCCAAGGTGATCAAGAATACTGGTAAGAGAAGGTATAGACCAGTATGTTTTAACTATCATAAGTGAGGTCATACTGCTAATTTATTTTGGTGTAAACCTATAAGGTAATTCCTATGGTATAACTAATAACTACAATGGTAGATCTAATGCATTCCATGGAGCTTTTTATTATTTCAATAAGTTTGGACATAGGGATAATGAGTGCAGGGGGAGAATCATCAGTCAATAGTCATATGATTACAATATACAAAGACCTAATAATTAGGGAATTGGTTGGATGTCACATGTTCTATTTTCCATAACTATGGACATATGGTTGCAAATTGTAGATTAATGTTAGATAGAGAAAATTCTAGACCTTAGAAACAAATAGGTGGAGATTTTTATATTTGTAACAAATTTGGTCATCTTGCTAGAACATGCAGATAAAGAAAGAATACCAGAGGTCAACCGGTGAACAAGTTTGTAAATGATAAAGGGAAAAAAATTTCTTTTGTTGAGGAATTCAGAAGTGAGATGAAGAAGACATGGGTGAAGAAAGGTGAATTGAAATCTTCTGAGTTGACTAAGAACTCCAAAAGTTCAGGAAATGTGGAGAATCCATCGGTGAACTATGTCTATTTTTGGCTTAGGGGGAGTACTAAAAGGAAAAATTCTTAACCCCTATAAGTGAATGAGCGGTAAGATTCATATGCATAATGAGATGCCTATTTTTGATTTGAATGATGATTAGTAAATATAAAGTGCTATATTTGATTTTGTGCGTGCATATAATGAATTTTATGTTTTAACCATTGTGATTAGTGAAAAGCACTATTTGACCATTGTGTATAACATCTTCATTCTCAACAATAGAAGGTGGAAAAGTAAATTCATGTGTTACTTTGAAATCTAATGAGTTTTACTAGAGAACTTGTTCATATTCCAAAGTGATTAAGAGTTTTGTGTGTTTATGAATTGTGAATTCAAGTGGTTCAATTATTTTAGTTATCAAAGAATACTAATCGGTGAAGTTGAAGGTTTTTTATTGTATTGTGAAGATTTTGTAGAAGTATTATTGGAGAGAGTTGATTGTTGACATTACGGATACCCCTGTATTGGTTGACATTTTTGATGAGTCGAGACCTGTATTCAAGTTACATCCTTTGAAGGCAAATGAAAATGATCTAATGGGTGCTCTATCCTTGATACCGTATTGTGTATTGTTGACTGAAGATATTCAATCATTCATCCACTGTAAGTTGGAAGATCTTGGAGCTTACAAAATCTATGACGAGTTCACTAAATCATGCAATGATCAACGTTTAAAGAAAAAACATATACATCTAATGCAAAAAGTTACATATGCAATTGAGATACTTGATGATTTTCATATATATTGGACAAGATATGTATTAAGAAGAGTCCATGATAAATTCATTTGGTTGGACAAGCCACACAAGATTACAAAGGAGATTATCAATATGGTTATTCACGATAGGTGAACCACCAACCTTCAAACTATAACTGCTAATTTAGTTACTCATTTGACAAAATCCAAACAATATCATTGAGCTATGACTCTCAAAGATATAGAATACAAGGAAGTGAGATTTTATTCAATGGTGGTAGGGTATAGTGTGTACCAATCTAGTCAGTTGAACAATGTAATTGGGTGAGAAATTCATGCTTCTTATAGAATGGTGAAAGAAGTGGCCAAAAAAAACCTATGTGAGATGTTGAGGAGCTAATTATTTGTAAACATGGAAAGGATAAATAAGGATAAGAAATAATCGTTCAAATATAGATCACTCATGGTATGTATATTATTTTACTTGTAGAATCATTTTCTAGCAATAGGTACAATCACATGGTCAGAAGACCAACTGGTAATAATGTAGATTAAGCAATGTATTAGGACATTAGGAAAAATATTTAATACTATTATGTGGGGTCATTTCAAAGATGTTCAAGGGAAAATGCACATGAGAGAGAGAATCCCAACATGTATTGTTGAAAAATATAAAGATGATATTTGTTTTCTAGTAGATACAAATACTTGTATGTTGCAAGCATTCCATCCAAGGACATTTTGGGTACTAGATATGGGATATGAGGTAGATAGTGATATAGTCACTTTACATGGCGATGTACTATTGTCAAAACTAATTGATACTTCAACACCTAGGTTTGGAATTCATCAAGATTCATCTCTGAAAATTCACAGTGAATTGAAGGCACTATTAATCCAAAGGAAAATAAGGAAACAAGTTGAGAACTTAGCTAAAATGAGTGGCATTAACCAAGAAATGATGACAAAAATTAGGAATAAATTAAAGAGCGAGGAATTAGGCACATTTTATGCTTCATAAGTCAAGAAAGATGATGTTGAAATTAAGAGATAACACATTCAAGAGTCATTAGGAGTTCCACACTAAAACAAACTCAATCTACTACTACTCCTATTATTACTAAGTCACTAAATAAGTCACCTGTAACTATTCAATAAACTTATATAAGGAAGAAAGAGAAAACATCTGGCTATAAAGAGTCAAAAGGCAAGAAAGAGAGTAAGGATAAGGTTGAATCACACAAAGTTGAAACTAATTTTGATAAGAAACAAAAAGAGGTAAGATCTAGTGGGAAGAAGTCCACAGTAGTAGGAAATCCTATTGAGAAAACTATCAAGATTGATAAAATTGTTACTCTTGATAGCATAATCTAAGATGTTAAGGAATATGAAAGGATGACTGATGTGATGAAATACTTTTCTAAATTTGATAGTGAAGGTAAAAAAAAGATAGAGGATGTAGTTGTAGAGAGCCTATACACATTTTTCAAAGAACCAAGTGAATTATACATAGCTATAACTAAGGAACTATACAATACAATAGATAAGAAATGGAGAAAAGCTTTGAAGATTGATAGAGTGGTGATGAAACAAGAACTTGCACTATTACAACCTAAATTGACAACTGAGGAAGTGAAGATAATGGTTGAATCAATGAGGTCAGAATTTAAGACAAGGAACAAAGTACCAAGGATTATCATTGGAGAAATAAACTTGGTAAGGGATGAGATAGTGGACATATGGAAAAAGTTAGTGAAACCTAAGAAAGCAACTAAAGACAGATCGGTAGAAGAGAAAGAAAAAGGTTAAGAGTCTACAACTGAAGATCTTAAATATGTCATAGATAATGTTGTCTCTGATATCCCTAAGAAGATATAGATTATTGATACATAAAATGCAGTGGATGCACCAAGAGAAAATACTGCAAAGAGATTGACAGAACATAAAAGTGAGGATCAAAAGGGTGATGAAGAGGTACTTTTAGAAAGAGGAAGCTAGATATAACTGGTAAAACTAACACTAAGAAGAAGAGTAGAACAAAGGATTCAACCACTTTTGAGGAAGAGGATGAAGGTGAACTATAATATGAAGAAATTAAAGAACCTATTAATATAACCAAGATGAGTCCTAAGGATTTAATAGAAGTATCTAAGAACCTTAAGGTGAAAACAGTAAGGTATATACTAAAGGGAAAGAAGAAGAAGGTTAGAGTACTGAAGGCTGCCAGGAACATAATCAATAAATTAGTTCCTGATGTGGAATATGAAAAAAATGATAGTCCTATTATGTCAACATGATATATTGATCAAAGAAAAATTTGATCAAGTACTTGACTTGGAGAATGCACCAATGAAGTTGCCTGAGTATGAGTATGAGAAGAAAAGGACAGTGAAGTTGGTAGAGAAGATTTCTAAAGACAAGACTGGTGTAGGAGAAAGACAAGACTGGTGTAGGAGCCACAAATCCATGAAGGCACTCAATATATGTCATAGGTAAATAAAATAGGATTGGGTCCATTAGGGACTCCTAGTTTTGCAATAAGATCTAATTGTAAGACCTAGTAGCAAGATTTGGTGGCTATAAGACACTTGATCAAGTATGCTCAAAGGATCATAAAATATTCAAATTTATGTCGTTGAGGTGTTTTTTATGTTTCCTAGATGTTTTGGTCCATTTGGGACCCCTAATCATGTGAGAAAACAAAATTTTCTCATTAAGAGTAAGAAATGCAAAAATGCAACATTTGCACAAAAAGTTGCATATCAACTTTTAGGCAAGATGACAATTTTTCAAAAGTTGGTTGTAAAACATCCTCCAAATAGATCCATGTTTTAAATGAAGTTGTAACCATTGGAGGAACTCCTCAAATAGCCCTTATAGGTGGGTTTGCTATCAATTTTTCTTGCAGAATCTATTGAAGCATCAATGCTTGACTCTATGACTCCCAACTCATGATTCTTGCAAGTAAAATAACTAATTAATGAGGATTCGATCCTCCTTCTAATTTGAGCTCCATAGACTCGGGCAGGTGTACCTCTTGACTTATTATTTCCCAATAAATTAGACAGTGGATTCAATATTTTCATCCTTCTTCTCTTCAAGTTCCAGACTCAGGCAGGCTGACCTAATGACTCAATTCTTTAATGAATCACTAAACATGTTTGTATTCTTCAATACAAATCCTAAACATCTATGCTCATAAATAGAAAATAAATAATTGTTCAATATTTGATTGATTGATGATGAAAAACTCTAGACCAGTAAACACCAGTGCCTAATCCAAGGCATAGAGTGAAAAGAAGATATATCCACAGAAAGTTATTAATAATAACACACCAAGAACCCAGGTGAAGTGCCTTACAAGTCACCTTCTCATTCCCATATCTATGTATCAAATTATTGTGAAATTCTGGAACTCTCTGAAACTACTCTTAAGACTTAATCTCTCCTTGAAAGAAACTTAAAAACTATTTCATAGTCACCTTGTAACCAGTGTATTTAAAATGCCTTACAGATTTAATACACAAGGATTCAAAGAAAAGCGCATGAAGAAATCACAGACATGCAAAAGGAATCCCTATTGTATTCTCTTTAAAATACCTCTATTTCAATACATTCATGATGATCAAAGCTTCGAAAATAGACTTAGAATCAGAAAACTCCCCAGTAGCATTAATTTCACCATCCTTGTAACAATGGAGAAAAAGAAAGATATAGGAGAAAGGGAAAGGTAGTTTCAGCAACCGACACCTATCTATTTCCAAGAAAATATCATCTTCCTCTCAAAAATTCATTTGATCTTCTCCTGTAACAACCTCTTGCTTGCAATCATTCTCTCAACAATTTTGATTCCAGACCTTTTAAAATTTGATTTCATTCTCTGTGAAAATTATCTTCCGTGAAAGAAGAATTTTCAATTTTGAAAATAAATACATTTGCAATGTTTTAAAAACATTATAAGACTATGCATATTTAAATCATATATCTCTATTTAATCTTTGATATTTGTCTTTAAACTATAGTCTTTTATCTCCTTTAATAGTCCTATACTTTATATATTTATCCATGCACTTTCATCTTGCATTTTCTCTCTTTTATGCATATTTTTCCCAGAACTCACTAGAATCTACCACTTGTCATGTGCTGGTTTTCTCTCAAGTCTACGTAGGTTCATTTGGAAATTCATAGACTAATTTTATCTCCTAATCTCTTAATGAGTTTCTTGACCTTAGGTTTATTTGGAGATTGGGAGATTGCCTTTATATCTAGATCTATGAATGAACTCAACTTGAACTCAACTTGAACCATGATTTGATCTGGAGATTAGGAAACTAGTCTGTCTCTAGATCTCTGAATAATTTCCTTGACCCTGAGTCTATTTGGAGACTTTGAGACAAGTTCTTACCTCTGAATCTTTGAATGAACTCAACTTTAACCCCGGGTTCATGTGGAGATTGGGAGACAAGCTTATCTCTAGATCTCTGAATCATTTTCTTAACCTTGAGTTTATTTGGAGACTTGGAGACAAGCTCTTACCTCTGAATCTCTTAATGAACTCAAATTGAACTCAACTTTAACCCTAGGTTATCTTGAGATTGGGAGACAAGCTTACCTGTAGATCTCTGCATCATTTCGATGACCCTGGGTTTATTTGGAGATTGGGAGATAAGCCTTTGATCTCTGAATCTATGAATAAAATTGATCTTAACCCCAATCTAACCCTAGGTTGATATGGAGATTGGGAGATTTCATTTATCTCTAGATATCTGAATCATTTTCTTGACCTTGGGTTTATCTGGAGACTTTTAGACAAGCCTTTGATCTCTAAATCTTTGAATAAACTCAACCTTAACTCATCTTGAACCATTATTTGATCTAGAGATTGGGAGACAAGCTTACCTCTAGATCTCTAAATCATTTTTCTAACCCTGGGTTTATCTGGAGACTTGGAGACAAGCCTTTACCTCTGAATCTCAGAATGTTGCTGGTCTACCATGTGTCACAATCTCCTTTGCGTGAGTCCCACCAAAAATATGTTTCCTTCTGAAGTCACTTTCTTGGCACAAAAACCAAGGTGCCTCCTACGTGCATGCATCCAGAGCCTCCTGGATCTTTCTTTAGATTATATTGTATGTGAAATCCAACATAGTTCTTCCACCCCACCAATGTGGGTTTAAACTTTTTTGAGTTTTTTAAAGCTTTTCCATTTTGGCACCCAAAATTTTGGGCCAACTACCTCTGTCCAAACATAGAATTATCTTATCTAAGTGGCTTCTAGTGAGTCTCTTGGCTCTTTATTTATAATGCATACAAGTGTTGTAACATAAAAACACTGAAACAATCCCAAATCCCATGCATGTGGAATATATGTCTAGAAGCACTATTGATTGTTTATTTTTTACAAGACTCAGAGGACCATAAATTTTTTTTGATCTGGATTTCTCTAAAAAAATTTCTTTGTATTTAACACATGGTTTTCTCAAACATATCCAAAAATCATCTTGACCCAATTCATATTTTTTGAGATATGATTACAAACGTGACTGGTCGTATATTTTTTCTTTTTATGTCTCCAACTTCCACTTGGCTTTCAAAATACATTAAGATCATTTGGAAAAATATATGGTTACATATTATCAAAATCTTGCAGAAAGATATCCCTTGATGATTGATGAATCAATTTTTATTTCCCTCCAAAGTTGACTGTTTAATATATCTGGAAATAGGTACATTTAAACTTTTCTAGAAACCCATTTAATCACTGCCTTATAAAGTATCAAATTTTGCATTGGGAGATCGCCATCGGGTATGAGCACTCACTTAAGAAAAAATAAAAAGTGTCTAAAAGGATTCAACCTCATTTGAAATCCGGTGCAAGTTAATAATGATTGAAACTTGATCATTCTGAGATATAGACAAATGAAAACGTACAAACTGCATAAATTGCATTCAAATTTTCCCTTGCAAAGATATAAAAATATGTCTTGAGGGTCAACCACTGCTCTTGGTGGTACATTTACATGCAAAGAGTATATATGAACAATTGGACCATCAAAACAACCATCTTATATGAAGTTACAATTCCCTGAAAGTGGCTATTCTGCAAATGTAACTCTGTCAACATTGGCAACTTGAATAAATGGATTTTGGTTTTAATTTCACAGACCAATCAAATGCACACCTTAAAGTTTGAAATCCCAGGCATAGATTCACCTTCATATATATAGAAAACAAGGTTGCAATTATATTTCCCAAATGATCAACTGGTCAATCAGAATTCATCTTCAAAGTCACACCTTCAAAACTTCCTAAACTTAAACACAATGAAACTGCAAAAATTGGATTTGGAATTGACCGAGAAAAGAGTTCAAATGTATTGACCATGATCTAATAATATTCATGGATTTACATTTCCATGTTTTCAATATGGGGGAACATTCAATTCCTTATGTCCTTGAACTGGGTGCAACTTGTAAGACTTCAAAGTAGGACACTTCATAATTTTGCATTTTAGACTAAGAAACAGAATAAATTGCAAACAGAATGGATTTGGAAAACTTGCCATATAAATTCACATGGGTCTACAAATGGTCATGGAGGTTCAATTTCATGTTGACAACATTTAGGAACAAGCCTTATGTCATTTCTATCCATATGGTCAAAGATATAAACAGCCAAATTGAGTCACTTGATAAAAATTGGGAACATGCACAAGTGCATAATCGGGTAATGACCTCCAAGTGACTACCTTAAAAACATATCAAAACTGAATTCTGAGTTTTGAAAACCATTATAATTTCTCTATGAAAGGTCTAAACACATTCTTCAAGCATTTTCTCCATCCAAGCTCTAGGTCTCCTTTTATATGCATACAAAGTAGGCACTTTCAAAAGCATTTTTGGGGCAGTGACTTATGCCTTAAAGAAATTTCCACTTAGCCACTCTAAAATTTATTCAAAATTTTAGAACTCCAATAGTGGTTCTAATTGGGGATGCATGCTCCATGTGGGAAAGTAGAGAACTTAGAATCTCATGATTAAAGTAGACATTTCAATAAAACAAATCATACTTTTTCCACTTTCTCTCTTCAAAAATAAGGAATCCTTATTGAAAGAAAGCACACACCATGACTGAAAGGAAAGAAAATGTACACACAAAAAAAATATTTACAAAAGGCCCAAAGCCCCAAAACTGGAATCAGCTCTTACCTCTGTCATACATCTGATTCTCATCCCCATAGATCAAAGGTAAGCTAAAACTATTGCTTCCATCTGCCTGATAAAAACACTGCAATTTATTTTCAACATATCATACAAAAATTAATCAGCATACTCACTATTAATTGGCAAAACCAAGTCATCAAACTATCGTGTATGCTGATCACTGCGTAACACCAAAATATCACACCCTTCACTATCACTAACTTTCTAAAAAAAGAAATATTCCAGCTCACTCTCATGGCTGGAAACATCCATATACTGAACACCAGTTTGCACCAAAGAACACGCTTCTTTTGTAACAATACTTTGCAAACTATAATAGAACATCTCGAAATAAAAATTTGACTGCATAAAATCAAAGATAGCTTTCTAATCAATACTTCTATCAACATCTTTTAAACATAAGAAATAATTGTCAATTAATGGTTCTTTAATCACTTGAAAATATGAGAAAACACGTTCAGATTTGTCACTTTCTTCAGCATCATGGCATATACAAGAATCGGTGACACTAGGCTCATAAAAATCTGAATCCATACTAGCACATATATCTTCATATTCACCATAAATGACTATTTGTTCCTTTTTATGCTATAGTAAATGAACAACAACCTTTTCTTTATCTGAAAAGTCTTAAAGAGAAGCCAACTCCAAAGATTATTCCATATAATGAAAAGGACCAACTAACAAGCACTCTTACAATACTTCTACTCTTTAGGTTCTGCTATACCAAGGGGGGGATACCCTATAATACCTTCAAATAATCTATTATGGTATTACTCAAGCAGAAATCTCACATCAACTCAACATAATTTGGAGATACTAGATAACTGGCTAATTACCCATTGAACATCAACAATGAAATGGAGCATGAGATATGATAAATCACAACAAAATTGTACAAATATAAGATGAAATGGATTTTATGTTTGTTTTTATAGAAACATAGCCAATATTCCACTAGACATGTAGTAATATAGAACCTATCAGTTTTGGATCAGCGCTTTATGCATTGGGCTATACTCTAAAACAAATACAATATATAGAAGTCAATATTCATCAGAGATTCTAGGCCATAAATACCACTATCCCCAAAACCATACTACTTGCAAGATCCTAGTGTATGTCAATATGAATCTATGTATTAATTAGAGCATCTTTTAATCTGATCCTTTATCAAATATCTAAAATAACTACATAAACACAGAAATTCTATGCTAATGAATTAGAAAATTCATAACTCTTAAGACAATACAACATAGGAGAGATTGGAATCCGAATCTTTTTATTAAGTATATACAATGCTACTTCTATATACAAGATGTACTCAAAGATAACCTCTTCAATAATGTGCAAGAGATCTTCAAACTAATTATCAAAACTATCTAGTACAAATCTGCTATATTTCCCTGACTGAAACTTTGTGAAATGCTTACAATCTAAATTTTCCAGCCCCTTCCAATGATCTTGGGAATCCTTTTATAGAATAGGATTGCAAAAATCTACAGATCAATTGGAATGAGTGAAAAAAAAAGATTCAATAAAAATACAAAATAGAAAGTAAAGTGATAACCACTTTTGTTACAAGATATTCAAAGTATTTTGTCTTCTGACTGCCTAGGTACTGCACTTGCTTTAAATTTGTATGGAAGTATCCATCTGGAGTTTTTTGTCCTTGATCTTATTGATGTATAATCTTTTACCTTTTCCTGTCTTATTCAAAATGTTAGGAAGCATTGCCATTTATTGTCTTTTACACATTAGCATCTTCTCCTTGATCAACTGCATTGTATTCGTCCTTCCACGAGGTGTACACCTCATCACTTGGCCAAGAGAAACTGATGAATTTTATTTTTTTTCTATTGATCTCTTTCCAACTAACACTTGCCTTCAAAACTTCCTCTTTCCAAAACTCAAAAAATGACCTGGCCTTGCAAATGATCTCAATAGTATGGATAGACAAAAGTGTGTTTCCCAAAGTGATAACACTGCTGGTCCTTATTTCCAATGCCTCATTCATATGTCTCATCCACAATGCTTCATTATTTGTTTAACCACTTTTATTGAAAAGATTAGGAAACATCTCATAATGATCCTTTGAATATTCCTTCCTCAAAGTCTCTACCTTCCTCAAGATGATGCTCCTCTTTATGTCTAAGTCCATTAGTAATTTAAAGCATTTATAAGTGTTGGTTAGTATAATGTCAACATTATTTTCCTCTTTGGATGTAGAATAGAAAAACATTAATTCTTCCATCTTTCCCTTCCATCTACCCATGATTGAGTCTTACTTATCCTTATCCGCATTTAATTCATCCATTATGCTAATAATTTTTTTTCCTTGCAAGTAAATGGTAGCAGAACTTAAATCCCGAGTACATTGCATGAGAGTGGCATGTATTTTATCAGAATACCTTTTATGTATCCATGCCTTTGCTTCTTTAAATTTTTCACAGTCTTCGTCCCATTTCTTTCTTGACTGCTATAATTTAGTCCTCTGAAAAATTAGTCTTTCTCTTTCTAATTCCAAGTATGCTTGTGTAGTAGGACTTGATGGCATAGGGGCAGGAGGATAAGTCACAATTGGACTAGATGTTGTAGGCTAATGTGGATTTTGGGTTAGCATTCTCTGAGGGGAAAATTGAGCTACTTGTTTTCCCTCAAGGATAGCAATTTTCTTATCCTTTTCAATAGATTTTACCCTTTCATCATTATATGCCTTCATGACTACTTCCAATTGTTTTCTTATATCTTTAATCTCTTCTTCCTTCTTTTCAGCCACTTTCATGGTAAATTTTGCAGATTCTAATGTAAGGCTAGCAGCCTCTACCCTTGAAGTGTATGCAACCCTTTTACCACTAAGCTACCAGAATGCTCAGTTGAATCATCAATCTTCTTATTTTCTCTTTTCTTGATTGACCACATTAATAATTATGCATGGTCTTCACTGAATTTTACACCTGTAGATACTCCAATAATATGCATTGGTTTGGTTTCCTTTTTGATGGCATCAAAGACTATTGCATCAACAATATCCTACTGTGGGAGAATTAGGACTCCCTCTTTCCTGATCAATTGACTACCTTCTTTAGGAGTAATTTTATCAAACTTAGCTACCATCCCCTCCTTAAGTTCCTTTTCAATTTCATTTTTATCTCTATCAAGATGATCATTTTTCCTCTTCTTACATATTTCTCTGAATTCATTAATATGAATTCTCGAAAGGAATTGAATAAAATCCCTTTCTTTAATTAATTGATCATCTGACAGGAATTCATCACTAGCTTACTTAAGGATAGGATCTAATTCCTTTCCCACAAACTTAACCATTGTTAAATCCATCTCCGCATGTTTGGGATCCTCTGGCATCCCTTCCTGCATTTCCTGAGATGTAACAAAGATGTGTTCTATATTTCCAATTTGTACTAATTGTTCAGCAATTTCCTATTCATTCATGTGCATGGGAGATTGGGAAGGGGAATAGATACCTTCTTGATGTTGTCCCTCTTCTCTTATCTTTTTCCTTTTAGGCGATGGCAATGCTTGTGTATCAGAATCTAGGGGTCTCTTTACTGTTGAAATATCAATTGCCTCTATCCTAGGCAATACCATACTGTATCCCTTTTTCTACTGTAAAACATATCTTCCTAGTGGAAGACCTCTAGCGGGGATGATTCTACTAAAAATTTCCTTGGCCTTTTCTGGCTCTGCTTCCATGACCTTTTCCTTCTTTTGACTCAGAGCCTGAATCATGTCCTCAAACATTTTCATTAATGTATCAATCTTTCGGGCCCAAGGATTAAATTCCTTCAAGGGATCATATCCTTTGTCAAAATTCTGGACAAAGTCTAGAGTCTTTTATAAACCATCCATTTCTCTTTCTTAATCTCCTGCTCCTAAAAATTGAATTCATTTATGATAATGTCTTCTGGAAAGTTGAAATGATGATCCAAAGTCAGACATTTTGTCCTCTTCTTGAAGATATCACTTATAAAAGCTTAATTATTTGCACACCTCTTTACTGATGTTGTCATATGATAATTTTCTACGTATTTGTGTAACTATGTCCATCCCCCTTTCATAATAAAAAATTGATGCACAATTGTGATGGTAGGGAAAATGGTTCCTCTTCCTTTTCCTGTTAATGCATCTTCTAGCAAGGCCTATTTTTAGAGGAACCTAATAAGGTAGTATATTTGGCACTCCTCTAAAACCATACACCCTAAATATAGTTGACACAGGGTCACTACAACATTTGGGGTCAAATCTCGATGCCAATTTGTGATGGCGCTACCATTTGTGTGTGATTTTTGTATTTTTTTTCCATGTGCACCCGACGTTGTCATAATAGTGATGATACCATTGTAATTGTGACACCCTCTTAATTACAAACAAAAAAAAGAAAAAGAAAGGCTCATTTGTGATCGAGCTGTGCATGCGAGCGGAAGAGGGCGCTAGTGATGAGCTTGGTTTTTCCCAGTAACACAACCACTTAGCTGCTTGTCAAGGAGATGTCACCCATGATTTAGAGGACATCATGCTTCTTACCTTCATTTCTTGTTCATGAGTTTGAGGACATGTCCTATTTTACAATTTTTGATTCCCAACTTTTACTATATCTGAGGTTTGTTAACCATTTTACCTCTAAGATTGTTTTCTTACCCTTTATACATTGACGATTGTTCAAACTATATTTTTCAATTTGAATAACCTCATAGATGTTTTCATTGATCTTGGTAACAGGTCTTACAAATTTGAAAGGCGAGAAACTAGTTCTTGGCTTCATCTCAAGGTGAGTAAAAATCTCCAACACCCATCTACTATGAATTCCAGTTCTTCTTTATTTGTTTTGTAATTTATCATTTTCTTTAGCTTGATCTGGAAAACCCCCAAATCTTTAATCTTTGCGGTTGCTGGACATTTTCAATTATCAATTTTCTATAGGATTAAGAATCAAGATCTCTATGGTTGCTGAATGTAACCTATACAAGAACCTGAAGGGTCAAACATATATTCGATTACTATTCACTAGTTTTGTGTAGGTATGCATTTTAGAGGAGGTATTGTTAAATTTTAAAAAATAAACTTGCAAGTCTTTTATAATGCAATATTTTAAATGGGCTTACCAAGTGAAAGTTGAGGTTTATAAATAAGTATAGAATCCCTAAAATTTTGCAAATCTGCAGTTATAAGAAACTATTTGATTTTCATCTATTGTTCTATATTAGGCATCTCTGTATGTATATTATTAATATCAAACCCGTTGTGTCTACATATATACATACATTTGGCTTCATAAAAGTGAGCGCATATATGCACAAGATATAGGCATGAGGACATCTATACATTGTATATATATAGACACAGTTACTATACATCTACACATTTTATATAATATAGATAAGGATAAGATTTTTAGCGTAAATAGATATACATATAGAAATAAATAAAGGGGTTTGGTTTTGTGCTTCACGGCCATGGCCTCTACTAGACTAAGAGTAGAAAATACAATGGTTATCAATCATGTGAAGCATTGGAGAGTGGCAGAATCCCTTGACCACAAGTTTTCCTTTTCCTATTTGTGAATGGATTTGGACATGTAAAATAAAGGTTTATGATTGAGTACATTATCCGCAATGCTTTGCAAAGACATGGTTATAAGCAACCTGGATAGAGAGGATTTGATAATAGAAATACCACTCCATAGACATTTATTGAAAGGGGGCCAAGTAGTAATATAAATAAATCATAGCTTGAAACTGAGTTTATGATGTTACTATGCCACCATAGGGAGATGTGGAAGTCATTGCAGTGACAATGGATGGAGTTTTTTGGAGATCTTAAAAGCATCCATTGCATTGATTCTGATCTGTAGTAATGTATGCCATAATGCTTTGAAAAAACAATTGGTTCTGAGAGCTCTTCACAATATTTACATATCCCAAGCATTGATCATACATATGAATTTTAAACACATATTGATTGTTCATAATAAAAGCACATCTTAATCTACAATACATCCTTCGATATTTAAAATATCTACCCAAATACACATTGAAGTCATTGGTGCACAACCATTCATTTTCAGCATAGCATAACACTTAATATTTCTATAGCAAATATAGATGTTGGAAATTCAATATATAGCTTCCATCAACTTTCTTCATGGGGTAAAAGTACCTCACATAGAGTACCCAATGATTAGATTAATAATCAATGATTTTTTTTATTCAAACTGGGTTTGGGATTAGTTGGAGTACCTATTCCATTGGATGGATTGTTTGTTTGTTTTTTGAGATTTATCTATAGAATGACAGTGTGTGTTTTCTCTTCCAAACTCAATTTCTGGTAATAAAAAATATAAATTAGGAGCAAAGAATGAAAAATATCAAACAAACTGGGAGCTGTAAAAATCTATGTCCTCATGTCCATGATAACGCAAAATAGGACCTGGAACTTTGGTATATGTTTTGGCTTCATCCAAATGTCCTTAAAAATATGAATTTTAAATGGAAGAAAAGAGAGTTTAATAGTTTGCATCATTAAAATTCATCTTGTTCAATGTACATGTCCCTTCCAATATTGACGAGAGAAAGACACTTTAGACTATTTTAACAAATGAAATTAGAACGTTGGTTGTAGTAAATATCCTACTGAAAGGAAGTTTCAATGTTATTCTGGACCCACAATCAATCTTCTTTAGTTTAGAAATTTTTATGAGACTTAACTTATTTTGGTGTGAGATCTATATTTTTCATTACCAATTTTTTATCATGTTGCAATATAGTAGTGGAAGTTTAGCATTGGTCGTCTTTTGTTTTATTCACTTATGTAGATCTGTAGCTCATTAATCTTGATCTTGATTTCATTTCAGTAGGCTATTCAATTTTAGACTTCAAGGATTTTGTGGATGAATCTAGTTTTTTTTATTACCCATTGTGGGATAGCCATTTCAAAGAGAGGTGTGTTTTGATGTGGGAGATCATGATACCAAATTCTTCCACATGTCAACAAAAATGAATCAAACCCTAGGTGTGTGATCCTAGAAGTGAGGCTTTAGTGGCTAAGGCCATAGATAAAGGATAGAGCCTTGGAAAGTTGAAAATATGTTGTTTCATAACCCCTATAAGGATTGTTTCATCCTTTGAAGTCATGAGAGTAAGTGGAGTTAGGGGTTGCTTTGTAAATGGGGAGAATTAGGCCTAGTTTGGGGGTCACAAGAGAATTGGATCTTGGGTATGGTACAAAGGAGTAAATACTAAATCTTGGGGAGGATTTAAAGATCCAAAAAGGGTATCTAAATCATGTTTTAGTTTCCTTTTTTTTTGGGGGAATATTGGAGAAAAGGACAAACTAGTGACTGATGTGGACTACTAGCTTTAAGGGCTAAATGTTAGAGTTGGGTAAGGAAGTGGTTATCCAGACTTAATGGGTTGATGGAACATGGTAGATAGGCCATAAGGAGATTATTTATGGATTTGAAATCAAGGTTGAAGTATTCAGTGAAGATATGGTGTTTGGGAAGCACTAGAGGCACTTGGGGTAGCCTAGAAGGTGAGTCCTTGAGGAGACTTTGGAAGTGAGAAGTTGTTACAAATAGGAGATGGATTGCTATTAGACATGATCAATGAGGTCACCAACCACCACCTTTGCATCACTTTGTAAGTCACTCCCACAACCATACTACTCAAGTTCACTTCCTTGTTTCCTTGTTCCAATGCCTTATATCACCAACATCATCCTAGGCGACCTAGTGCACTTAGTGCCTCCACCATACCAAAACTCCAAATAGACCTCTCACCTTGATCCCAACACCATAGATCATCTTAACATGGTATATTTTCCATGTTACAACTTTCCATTCACTCCTATCCACTCATCTTTCACCATTATTCTACTATAGCCCTTCTAGGCTTGTCTAGTAGCCCTTCAAACCCTGAAATCATCAATTTACTCTCAAACTCTCCAATACTGGTGCTTTCAAA